>PTEX01000002.1:4417248-4611853 GCA_003342815.1 Eudromia elegans | reverse complement strand
CGACGAGGGCGGTGGTGGCGGCGGCGGCGGGGAGCGCTCCCCCGAGAAGGCGCCGCCGGCCGGCCACGTCTACGACTACATCCCGCACCCAGTGACCCAGATGTGCAACAACCCCATCTACAAGCCGCGCGAGGAGGAGGAGGAGGAGGATGTGGCGGCAGCAGCGGCGGGAGGAGGCAGTGGCGGTGGTGGCGGCGAGGAGGCGGCCGAGCTGCTGCGCGGTGGTGGCGGCCCCCGCTTCGCCCCCGCCGCCGAGCCCGGCTCGCACTACCGCACCTTGCTGGAGAAGGAGCAGGAGTGGAGCCTGGCCGTGTCCAGCTCGCAGCTCAACACCATCGTCACCAGCCACCCCCAGCACCCCGCGGGCGGCGGGCTGGCGGCCGCCCCCGGTGCGGCGTCCTCGTGCGGCGCGAGCCAGCGCGAGCGCCCGCCGCCCTGCGCCGTGGGCTTCGTGGACTGCCTCTACGGCACCGTGCCCAAGCTGAAGGAGCTGCACGTGCACCCGCCCGGCATGCAATACCCGGACCTGCAGCAGGACGCCAGGCTCAAGGAGACCCTCCTCTTCGCCGCCGCCGCCGCCGCGAAGGGCTTCCCCGAGCACCAAACCCCCACAAGCGAATACCTCGAGTTAAGGGCCAAACTCCAAACCAAGCCGGATTACCTCGAAGTCCTGGAGAAGACCACGTACCGGTTCTGACGCCGCCGCCGCCCCGGGCCCCGGGCCACGAAGTGCCTTCGCAGACTTTTGCCAGCAGATGTTAACCAATCATTATTTTTTTATACTGAAACTGAGACTTTGACTGTGCCATGTCTAAGGTATATTATTATTATTATTATTATTATTATCACCGGGGATCTTTGTATTGATCCTGATTAAGTAAATTCTACGTGTCTCTCGCTCTTTTTTTTTCCTTTTTTCCCCCCCCCTTTTATTTTATTTTATTTTATTTTTCTCCTTTTTCTGTTGCGGTAAAACTTTAGATTTCCCCTCAGAGGGAGAGGGAGGCAGAGGGAAGACGGCTTGCTTTCTTCTCGCCCACCATGGCACAGATTCTGTACATTTAGTTAAAAAAAAAAAAAAGAAAAAAGAAAAAAAAAAAGACAAAAAGCAAAATGCAAACGAAGCAAACGGAGGCTGTTTGCTGCATGCCTGGAAAACTGCAAGAGGGCAGGGAGGGAAGGGTCTTGCTCGAATGTCTCGCGTCGCTCGCACGCCCCGTGGGGACTCCCCCATTCACCCCCATGCCCCCCCCCTCCGGGGGGGATCCCACTAGGGATGTCCCCGCGCAGCGCCCACCCCCCCGGGGATGCTCCGTGACACCCCTCATGCCACCATGGCTTATTTTTTATTATTATTTTTTCCCTTTAAATTAATTTATATATATTTTTTTCTTTTCTGGAGGACACCTGCACTTTCTTAATAAAAGCAATGTGCAAATATGCAGGAAAAAAAAAGAGAGAAATAAAAATTATAAAAAAGCTCCTGGGCACCTGTCACTAACAGCTTTGTAGGAAGCACTTTTAATGTTTTCTCTCCTACACGCACACACCCACACAAACACACACAGAGGTACAACGATGTGCATATATTTATTCTGTAATTTCAAGTGAATATAAATTGTAAAGGTAATGTTTAATCATTGTACAGTGATGCGTCTGGTATAGCTTTCCTAATAAAACATTTTGAAAAGAAAAATGAACATACATATATATATATATATACACATATATATATATATAGGAATACAAAGCTTGAACCTGAAGCTTCCCCCTACTGAGCTTTCCTTTTCCACTTAACCTTGGGAGCTGTTTTATTAATAAGAGCTCAGTGATGTTCACAGAGGAAACCCCCTGTGCAGCTTCTCCTGCTGCCTGAGACTTTTTTTTTTTAGGAAAAAAACTCGATTTTCAGCCTGCAGTGCCCACGTTGCACCTGCTGCAAAAGAGGCCGCAGGGTGCAGCGCGCGTCTCTTCTCCTGGGGTTCCCAGCAGGATTTCGGAGGGGTCAGGAGGAGAGGCTGAGGGGGGAGGGAGCGAATTTCTGGCGATTTCGGGAAAAAGAGGAGCGCGGCGAGGCGCCCGGCCCCCGGCGCCGCCCGCCAGGTGGCGCCGCAGCTCCAGCGCTGTATAGAAACACCCTATGGAGGCGTGTGCACGTGTGTGTACATTGCATACGTAGGTGTGCGCACGCGTGGGTAGAAACATGCCTCCCTATACATAGTATATGCCTCCAGATACAAATATAAATTAATATTATATATATTTTATATATATATCCAAATATAGAGGTATAATTTTGGTTATTTCTGTCTTTGCCCAGATGTTTTGCCAGCTGTTTCCATTGCATTAATCAATGTACCCTCCCCACTACGCCTGACACTTCTCATGGTTGTCTTCAGGGCACTAAGCCCTGTTCTGCATCTTTCGAGGGGCAGGGCAGCTTTTGCACAGGGCGCTGTGTCGTAGCAGACAGCAGATTTCTTGTCTAGCAACTTGATTGCCCTCCCCACATACAGTATTCTTTCTTTGTAATGGGGATGGGAACACGAGTGCTTTTTCCCAATGCAGTGTCCCTATTTATGGCTTCGGCAAGTGTGCTTATTGCAGGCTTTTTGTCTATAGGACTGGGGTGTGCTGGAACAGAAACGATTTCCCGAGTCTTGGTACTCCCTGATGTGCCCTGAGGTGCAGGGACTCTTCCCACTGTCTGCACATCCGTCATCAGTTTTGCAATATTGGTTAAAACAGTCTGCATCTCAACTTCCCACGTTCCTCTGTTGGCTTTATTGTGTCTTATGACAAATGCGTTCAGCACTAATCTTTCTTTTTTTGATTCTCCAGTGGATATTAGATTGGCATGCACATGTTGAAAAATTATAAACATCAAAGTGCAAAGGCCAGATCCTTCTTATAATAAACATTACAAATACACTGATAACACTGCATGCAGGTAACGTGTGGAGTTATAAAAGTCGGGTTAAAGTACAACCCCCAGCGAGTGCGGTGTGCTAGATGCTAGGCAATGTCAGCAGACCCCGAGTGCTCATGTGCTGTATCAAAACATAGCAAAGCCACTTATAAATAATGTCTGTATTTTATTTAAGCTCCATAATGGCAAGAGCATCTCAGCATAACTGTAGGTAGCAATCTCACCTGCTAGTGGTGAGGAAATCTATTTATTCCATGGGGGAAAAGAAAAAGATTTGTTTATGAGAATGGAATTTTGTATTAAAAGCGATAATTTTTGGCTTACATTGAGTTATTTTTCTTTCCTTGTGTAGGAAATTTCCTTTTCCGTGTGCATTGGGAACTCACTGGAATCATTTGGGGATGATTCCCTTTGGAAATGGTCAGAATATTTAATTGCTTTCTGTAATGTTTGTTCGGATGAGTCCTGGTTAGCTGTCTCCTGGTGCCGAGCTGAGGCTGAGTGGGTGGGAGCCTCACTTTGCACTGCAGGAAACAAGAGTGGATCCATCAGCTCTGCTCTGTGACGTGCTTAGGCCTGGACAACACCTAACTGATAGGGGTTGTTCTGGTTATCAGCAGAATTGTTGATAGCATTGATAGCACTGGGAAAGAACTGAATAAAGTCGAATGATCCACATGCACTTTGGAGTTCTTGGATGGGATACTATTTTAAATAAATAAATAAATATTTTTTAGCTTATTTCATGGTTGTATGTCAAGTAGCTGATACCTATTTCAGCGCTTTACCACGTGGTGCTCATTACCGTGTAACAAATCTTTCAGCATGTGGTTATTTTTACTTAACCTATTCACTTTCCCGAGGTTCGTCCCACAGGTGGAAAAGGGAAAAAGGGCAGGTAAGTCCCAAACCTCTCCTATTGTGACTCGATACAGGGATATAGAAAGAGTAATCGTGATGTTCAATTACAAGTGCATTTTTGTGTCTCCTGGGTATTGTCATTGATGTAAAAAATGTATTTATATCTGGTTTAAAAGGCTTGTCTGAGACTTAGGGATTGCTTTGTGTGTCTCTATGCTGTATTAAGAGTGAAAAAAGGACGCTGCTTTTTATGGTATAAATAACAGCTCTCTTCACGTGAATTCTCACCTCTGGAAAATGTTCTGCCTCTGAATGACAATAGCTGCGCTGCTACCACTAGCCAGTATTATGGAAGGGTCATGTACTAAGCTGTCCAGTAGATCCGAGATTAGCCATTGTAGCTCAAGGTTTGGTCAGAGCGCTTTCCGGAGAAAGAACATTTTTATGCATATCCCTGTTGATGTGTTTTCCAGGGAGAAATGCACAGTTACGACCAGCGTGTGTCCTGTGCTGTGAACACATGCAGCAACACGGTGAAAAAGTCTCTACAAAGCATGGATATGCCATGTTCTGGGTATCTGAAATGCTCACAGACGTAGCTCAGGATTGCCACGGTACTCCTACTCTACTCAAGTACCTGCTTCAGGTGAAGTTGAGCTGTTCACATAAGCAAGATGTGCAGATTTGGCCTTAAGTGTAGCAGAGATGTTCACGTGAATAAGGTGTGCAGGATTTGGCCGGCAGTTTGGGAGTTCATTGCCTGTCTCTATTACTCAACTGTTGGTTACAGCATCTGGCAGCTCTCCAGCCCCTTGCAATCACATAGGTGTGAACTTGTTCCAGAAATGCACTGTTTCCAAGGGCATTTGCCAGTGTTACACAGATTTGTTGTTTGCACTCTTGGAAATCAGAGAGCTGGGCATTGCCTCTTCCTATTTCCCCAGCTGTCCCAGAGCTGATTTGAAACCTTTCTTATATCTGACTTTTGCACTGAATCTATTTAAGGGTTATACAATATGATGCAATAGTTTCCATGTTAGAAGTGTATATTTGCCCAACATGCATTTTCATGGTTGCCTCATACTAACAACAGTTCTTTGCCACCCAAATGCTGTTTTTAATTCTTAGTGAATCGGATTAGAATGGAAATATATCATTTCCCCCATCCCATTTCTTGAAAAAAGTTCTGTTATCTGGGAAATGTAACTAAACCCTAACTCCAGGCCTGTCAGGATTAGTGGAAGAAACCCAATTATTACCATGCAGGTGGAGCAAGTCCCACTAATTCTGCTCTTGTCAAAACCTGGGGCTGGATACTCAGTAAATTCAGCTGTGCATGAATGAAATCAGTACTTTTAGTCCACAGACGTGGAACAGGATTCAGGTCTGATCTACATAGAAAATTGTGACATGTATTCAGAGGACTCAAATGTTTTGAAAGTGCTTGACAGGGCTATTTTGGAATATGGTAAGTCACAGTATAGAGAAAATTGCTTTGTTGCCAATTTAGTAACTGTGTCAGTTGACCTGTGTTGCAGGCCAGAAATTAGCCAAATTATCATGAATACCTTTTATTTGAAAATAAGAGCATTTGCATGAAGATAAATACTGGTGTGCCTCTGCACATGTAAGAAAGGGGAAATTAGAGTTTAGATCTAATGTCATCAGCAACATATTAATACTGCAGTTGGAAATACCTTGTTAATATTATCTTTCCTGATAAAGCAGGAACATTAACATGGAATTAGCAACTGCATTTGGTATAGTTTCCTAAAAATCTCTTTTGCTTGACCTGTCTTCCACTCATTTTAAAGTTCTGTACTATTTTTTTTCAGTGAACAAATGTTTAGGGTCCAAGGGTGGCGGTAACTAGTATTTTTATGCTAGTTTTTGTTGTTGCTTTCTTCAGTACTTGGTGCCCTGAGCTTGCTGTCCTGTACATGGTTTCATTAGAAAGATATTGAGGGTGTGTTGTACCTTATCTTGAATAGCTGGGAGAATGTTTGGAAAAGTTCCCCCCTTTGAAAAAGTGGGGGGATTTTCCTGTTAAGGTGGTCATAGTGTGCTGGTTTTCTGAGCAGTAGTGGATGATCCATTTCTATATAAAACGGATAGGAGAAGGCTCAAAGGATCTGAGCCTTTGGGATGCTGTGGGAATTGCGGTTGTCCTCTTGGAAAGTCTTCATGTGTCAGTCATTGGTTGGGTCAGTGCTAAGGATCTTCATCTTAAATGTGTGATTGCTTTTAGACATTTTGAAGAATGTATATGCAATACTAAAATGCTGGGTGCCTTAATAAGAATAGATAGTAATAGAGGGTGTAGCACAACATAAAAGATTAATAACAGTCGTATATCACATATTGAAAGCTTAAGGTCCATTTGCTTTTCAAAACATGATTATTTTTCTACCAGAAAAATTTTTTAGATCTTTCAAGAATGTCCTGCTACCCAGTGAATTCTGAAGGAACACTATGGGTTCACTTGTCACTGCTGCTGACAGGAGCATCTGCTCAAAACAGTAATAAAAAGAAAAAAGGCTTGGGAGTCTTTGTCCTGCAGACCATTGCTAGCATGGTGATGCCTTTGTCCTGTATGTTGAAGTGACATTAGTGCATTGACTATATGAGATCCTTTCTTGTTTTCTTCACTTTCGCTTTGCCTTTTAGGAGGCAGTAGCTGTTTTGCTTGTTAAGGAATAGAGGATAGGAATTTGTTAATAGTCTCTCTAACCCAATTTGTCCAAAATTAAATCAGTCTGCCACAGGAGTAAGATGAGTTTTCTCACTGGCTGCATAAGCCTTTGGTTTTAATTCTGGTTTCCTCTAGGTCCATTATCTGGGCCACCCTTGAACTCAAATCTGTCATTTAACCTTGGAGATTTGGGAGTTGGAAATCAAGGCCACTTATGGTTTGCCTATTTGGTTTGGTTTTACTTGGAATATCACTGGAA
The DNA here is from genome assembly GCA_003342815.1 of Eudromia elegans. NCBI lineage: Eukaryota > Metazoa > Chordata > Aves > Tinamiformes > Tinamidae > Eudromia > Eudromia elegans. The sequence goes on along the minus strand of PTEX01000002.1, from coordinate 4,605,112 downwards.
AGAGGAAGATTGTAATGTGACAATTCACATCAAAGTATACTTTTTTTAGTAGGACTTTCAAACATGGTTGTTTTTATCCTTTTCCTTGGAGAATGGAGGACCTGTGTTCAATGGAGCATAGGAGCTCCTCACTCACTGCATCTGCTGCTGGGGAGCAGAATCAAACTGTGTTTGCTCTGCTCTGTCCTCTCTCTTTGGAGAGTGGCTGGGACCATTGGCACCACCCTGGGGTACCAGGAGCTTTCTGGGCAGCTGAGCTTCTAAAAAAATGCACCTTAGGGAGCTGGTGCAGAGTTTTGGTGGTGCCAGGGCATGTCTAAGCACTTTTCAAAAAAGCACTGCTGAAAAGGCTATTTGCAAATGTCTCTTGTGGCTTTGCTTCTGCTCTGTGTTCTTGCAGTGGCCACCCAAACCTGTCTGCTTTGGAGAGCAGGTGGTATTGCAATCAAAGGAATAGGGCAAGTGGAGATATTCTGGTTTAGATTTGGGTCTGTGTTTAATTCTCCCTTTCAGTTTTAAACCAGAAAATAATAACTGGATGTAACTAATTAGAAGAATGAAAATCCCCTCTCTACATGCAACGTTGGGCCACGATGCTGCGGCCAGAGCTATGGAGGAAGAGGGTGGGGATGGTATCGGCTTTGCAGGAGCTGAAGCTCGGGCAGCTTGAGAGAAGTCAGTAGCAGCATGGAAATCCCCTTGAAACCTCTGCTTTACAGCAGGTAAAAGAATATCTCACAGAATCCCTTTCTCCTACATTTGGCCCAAGTTTTCTACCAGCCTACAACTTACTGGCAGTCCAAATATTCCTTTTAAAGGTAAAAACCTGCCCACTCAAACACTCATCTGGCTGGCAGCAACAAAAAAGCAGGGTTGTCTGGGCTTCTCGGTCAAGGGTTGTTTTGCCCCTCCAGACATTGTTCTGTGTGGCACAACAGTAAATCTGCTGGGAAATCATCCTTGTAACCCTGGTGAAGCCTTTCAAACACTAGGCACAGTCCAGGTGGGTCCCTAGCAGGTACATGCTGGGGATGAAGCAAGGGTGCTCCCCTGGCAGCACCCCAAAACTGGCTGCTCTTAGCTCAGAGTGGTAGGAAATCCCTCCCATATTGCAGCTCCTGGGGGAGCAGAGATGCTAGTCAATATAATGGAAGTGATCCAATAAGCACCGACAGCGCATACGTATGTATCCTGTGCATGTGTGTATTTACAGATGCACATGCTGACAGGTCGAGGTGTAGAAATGAGCTTTAGAGAAGTATTGCTACTTCTGAAGTCATCCAGAAACATTGCTAAGTTTCTCAGGAACCAGAACTGTGGGGGAGTGGGGAAAAAGAGTATTTGATATTTTATTTGGGACAGAAAGAAAAGCATAAGGAGTTAAGCAAGGGCCAACTCCAACCACGTTGGCTTTTTACAGGGAGGGAGAATCTATAACTGTATCTATCTTAAAAAAAAAAAAAAATCAGTGTGTCTGTATATATAGTTATATATATGTATATAAAAATCTGTGTAGGTGTATATATTTCTGTGTATATATGTACGTATGTATATGCCTATAATGTATAATATATCTATATATGTATACATTTATATAAATTTATATTTCTCTACATAAACAGTCATGCAACTATGGGGAAAAAAAAACTTTTCAGTGATGTGTCCTTTTCTTTAAAACCACCCAAAAAAGCTTCTCCCATTAATACCATACTGGCACAAATATTTATATTCCCTTTTATATGTGAAGAGCAGCATTGCCTGGTGGTTGAGCACAAGGCCAGGAGGTTTTTGCTCTTCCAGAGGACTCGATGAGACATTAGCTCCTCCACAGCTGTCCTATGTTTGTGACTTAAAGTGGTGTCCAAAGGGCTCAGGGGCTGGTTTTAACGGCCAGGGAATTTTCTTGCTTCCTGGCTTGTGTTTTGGGAGCCTCCCCTGTTACATTCAGTGCTTCAGTGATAAAACACCCTCACTAGTAGCTTTTCTGGTTGCTGTGACGTCCTGGCAACTTTTAAATGGGGGGAGAAACGATGGTGTTCCTGCCCTAAAAATAAGTTGTTTAAAGTCTTATTGCTTTGCCTAGGTAATGTTGGGCTCTAAATCAAGAATCTTAATTTGGCGATTTCTGTTTTTTTTTTTTTCTTTCCAGTTCATAGTGTGTATCTTATGTTATCGATTTTAAATAATTTCACTCCATCACAAGAATAAAAATATTACCTTAATTCATGATAAGCTCAAAGAGCTTCTCAGTTGGAAATCAGTTCATATCAGGGTGAATTTAGCACTTGGCTTCACTGAGGTTGAATCAGATCAGAGTGTTTCATTAAGAGCTGACATTAAACCAATCTTGTAGTTGTGAAATGATTAACTAAAACTGTAATTTTGTAATAAAAGCGAGCCTAAAAATGACTTAGTGGTTATGTATTTCTATGACTATGGCAGCATCTCTGGGTCAATGAGACCCTTAGGCAGTTGCTGTGTGTTGGTGAGGGGGTTGATTCGGTGCCACTCTCATGTTTTTTGCACATTTTGCCACTGATTTAATTCGGATCCAGTTTAGTCCCCAGACTTGCTGCCCCTAAAGATGCTGAGCTTCAAGGGAAAGTTCCAAAGAAAGGAGGGAGCAGATTGCCTCTTCTTAAGCCTTTTGCTTCTCTTAGGGCAGAAAATGAACAAGAAACAATCCCTGAAGTGAAAAGAATCACCTAGGGGTTGGAATATATGATCCTGGGTGCAATATTTCCTTTAAGCTTTTCACTAATTCTTTGCGTTATTACTTCATCTAAGCAAAGTAAGCACCTCTTTGCATAAATGTTAGAGTGAACCTTTGTGTGATATATAGCTGCCTGTTTCTTAAAAAAAAAAAAAGTCTTTTCTATACAAATATCGTTTTATGCAGAAAATATCCTCAATGCTGAATCCCTATACTGTCTCTGGTTAAAGGAGACTTTTTTCCTTTTTTGGTGTTTGGTTTTTTTTTGGTGATTTCAGCATATTTGCCTGAATGAACATGACTGGAAGATGAGCAAGAAATTTTTTTTTCTTTTAATTAACTCATGCAGGCCTAATGTCATGCCAAGCCCTTGCATACGTTGTCTCTGGGACACGCATAGAGGGATAATTTTTAAATGGGTGATTTTTTTTTTTTTCCCAGCATGAAGCATGAAAATTGGAGCTCAGTGTGCCCCAAGCTCAGATGGTTGCTGCTTTGAGCACCTGGTGAGGCAGATTTGGAGATCTGGGTTTTCCAGTGTTGCCTCTTAAGAGAGGTCACCTATGTGCCCATGTCCTCAGCAAAGCAGCTCTCCTGCCAAAACCCCTAGCAACCCTGAAGACCCTATAGCAGTAATAAGAACTGCACATCTCCTCATTATCTGCAGTAATTGCTCCTCTGTAGGATGTGTTTAATTTGTAATGAGCCTTGCCGGCTTGTGGTATTTGCTAGAAAAACCCCAAACAAACTCCCAAACAAGATATTTCTTTAGCGCAGTTGGAAGCATGTGGTCCTTGCATTTAGAAAGGAACCAGTGGGATTTGAAGGTCAAACGAGCACGTTGTCACTCTAGATGGACATCCAGCAGGTATCCAGGGTGCTTAGGATGCTGTGCAGGACTTTACATGCTGCCTATGGGACTTTGTTAAATTAGCCTAAAAAATCAAGAAATGAATCGACTTCTCAGCTAGTGTGACCTGGCACTAGCCTGGAGGAGCCCTTGGTTTACTTGGCAGAGTCTGACCACACGCATAGATGGATTCTTTCCTTTTCACCCAGTGGATTTCCTTCCATGGGAAGGAGAAGGAATGGAGCAAAACATCTGCTGGATTTCTGCATGTGATGCCTGCTCCCATCCTTGGGTGCTGAAAGAGACAGACCAAATTCCTCAGGCTTTTCCTTTGCTAAATCTTGTCCTGAAGGTAACTTTTAAGTGAAAAGGCCACAGATTTTGCACCCTCTGATGAGGGGTTTTATGTCATGTTTGCCTATTATGGCACACTGTGTGTGACTATGGAGAAGAGCAGCCTTCTCACAGTAGTAATCTGGGTGGAGACATAAGGGAAAACCCTGGAGAAGATAATCCTCTTCCAAGCTCTAAAACATACCCTTTTTTCATAATAATGATCGTGAAGTTCAGCAGGATACATTAGTGATGAATAAGGAAGGACAATTTTTAGGTCCACCACTAGTTGTAGATGTTCTCTGGAACATGGAATACACCTGGATATTTTCTCATGACAAAGTCTCCAGATCTTCCCCTCCCTGTTGCAAATCTTCCCGGGAGCCTTGGGAGCTGGTCATTTTAACCATTTAGATGATTAAAATCAATTAAACTTACCTGAAATTCACTTCTTGTTCCAAATTCCCTGTCCTTACTAGGAAAACAACATTTTCCTGTTTCAAAAGGATATTGTGAGATATTACAAGAAATGTTTGTTACTAATTGTCCAGGTGCTCTTTAAATGATCGTGGAAAATGTAGTCTGTTATTCCTTGCTTTCATGAAGAGATAAAACAACATACATAAACAATAACACAAACAAGGAGTTGAATTATTATGAATATCAAAATACTGATCTGTGCTGATAGCTATTGCTGATAGCTCTGGATATCCAGATGACAGGGGAACAGGCCCTGTTGGAAATGAATAAAATTTTGAACAGGTAAGGCAGTGATTTAACTGCTGGAGATGTTTTTTCTTCATAGCTTTTCTACTGAAGGAAGTCTAGTTTTAACTGAGAAACAACATTCTCGGATTTGTTTTTCAATGATTATTTTGTAGATGAAAATAATTAAATCATTTGAAAGTTGCTGTGAACAAATTTTTTTTAACATTGTTTTCATCTGAAGAAAACACTTTGCAGCTTAGTAACACATTTTCTGAGCATAGAAAGGCTTTCTGAAAACAATACTAATTTAGAAGGAAACATGCTTTCTTCTTGTAATGCTTTTTACTAATAGAAGTAGGGTTAGAGCTATGAGCAATTTTTTGAATATTATTTCACTAAAACACATTAAGTTTTATGTGTTTTGGTTCATGTAAATTTTTTTTTATAGGGGAAAAATCCTATCTTCAGTCTGGCTGGTGTTATGGTGAAAATAACCATGCTCTTGGACATATGAACGTTGTCTATACTGAGCTTTGTCTATCTGTATCAGTCCTAAGAAAAGATATTACATTTTCTGTAATCTGAATAATTTACTTCCTTAGGGAAGGAATGGAAGAAGGGTCATAAATAAAGGGATAAAGTATAAAAGGAAAGGATAAAGGAGATTTTACTAGCAAAGGACATAAAGTTTCCAAACTTTGCTTCTATTTCAAGTAAGTGTAGAGATAATCACCAGTTGCATGTGGCTGTGTAATCCTTTTGAATGAACATTGCACAGTCTCTTGACATCTTTTCCCTCTTATTACACTAGATTACTCCCAAAGTCAACTAAAACAGAGTCCATAATCTTTGTTACCCTGCACGTGTGGTCACTAAAGATAACTGCTAGAGGAAAACTAAAAAATGTGAATGAGAAACCTCAGGAAAATTGCAGGGCTTTTGCTTTTCCAGCAACATGTAAAGCTAAAACCAGAAGTTATGCTGACAGTAGCGAAAACACTGCAGTAACAGTGAAACTTGAGTGACCACAGTGCAGAGAGAAAGGAGAAACACAAAAGCCAAGCTGTTGTTTTTGTTGACTTACTAGAGGTAGATGCTGGATTCGTTGCTACAGAAAGCAAAATTAAAACACTGTAATATGAACTTGAGATGGTTCATGCTTGTAATGGGTAAGTGCAGGTGATAATCAGATTCAGATTTGGGGGATAAACAAGTAAATATTGCACGTTTTGTCAGAAGGCTTCATGGCTCAAGAAGAGGTTAGTTGTATTTTGACCCTTTCTCCTAGTTGAGTGACCAGTGAGCAAAAGCCAATTGCTGTTCTAAGCAATCCTGGTGGCCAATTTTTATTTAATTCCCTGCTCTTTAAAATATAGCTCTGAAATCACTAGAAGTCCTCATCACTTCTAAGTGGTTCCAATAAGATGCTTCTGAAAAATGTGAACCAAATTTTTTCATTCCTTTTTTTGATGAAACACCTCAGAAATCATCTTTAAAATAAAAAAAGGACCTCCAAAGAGCAGGCACTTCTGCAGCGCTTCTCAGGCAAAGAAGGGGGAGCTCAGTGCAGGGCCTTAAAGGTTGTTCTCCCAAGGCATAATCAATAAATAAAGGTAAAGTTTACTGTCTTTTTCAGAGCCTATCACCTGTGCATACGCACAGGGCAAAGCAACTAGAGAAGACTGCAATTTGTTATGTTTGAGGCTGAAAGTAGATCCAAACCATTAAAGCAAGTTTCACAGGGGGAGGCTATCAATTGTTCTTCTGTGCCCACATGAAAAGCAAGTTGTTTGTGATGGAAAAAAATACTATGTTTGAGAAGTGCTAAAAGAGATGAAAATATAGACTGAAAAAGGCCAGCAAAAGGGAAGCCGAACTGCTAGAAATGAAGTTATGGAAAGGTTCATTACTCCATTTCCATTAATATTATTGATGAACTTGAGAGGTGTCTTGCACCTTCAGTAACTAACCTGGCCATTCTGGAGGATGACATAGATTATCAAAAATACACCGAAAGCAGTGCACATCAGTTGTATGTGAGGCCACAGCGTGATGCATTTGGTCACAGTGAAGAGCGAGATCATGGGCCAATGATGCAGAACTAAGAGCAGAAGCCAAAGTTTTTAAATAAAATTCTATTTTGGGGGACAACAGTGGTTTACCTGGACATCTGGCTATGCGGTGTATATAGATAAACAGGATTGTGTGCCCATGGTGCAAATAGGCATTTAAGGTAAAGTACTGCTGTGAAGAGCCTGGGCATCCTGGTTCCCTTCCCTCCATCACAGCTGCTCCCATTGCACCATCTCATAACCTCAGCCCGCTTTTCTGTTCATTATGGCACGATGCACTTCACATTGAATGTTATTTATCGTGGCTCGGCACATAAAAGACTAACAGTGTTATTGGGAGCTGTCCTTTGTATGCCTTATATTAAAAGTAGATGCGACTCCCATTTACAGCTCAGGATGCACGCCATATAGATTCATAAATTACATAGAGAACAGTCCAAAGTAATGAGAGACTTCTCATCTCTAGTTCTCACCCAAGAGGCAGCTGTGTAATTTATTAACTACCCTAGGCCCTGGGTTTCATGTAGGTGGTAGTTCTTCACTTTGTTGCAGTTTGCAAGCAGGAATAAGGATATATTTTGCAAGAAGGAAAGTAGTAAGATAGCAGTGGTAAAGTGAGAGCTCACACCTTAGATGCAAAAAATGGTTATTTTCAACACTTGAGAGCATCTTTTACTCTTCTTGGTGAAAATTCCAGATATTAAAATGAAATTGAAGTGAGAAAAATGGAGTGCAATTCAGATTTGGGCCTCTATGCCTTGTGAGATATATTGCATATATCCATATGCATACAGACATGCATTGTGAGGTTCCCTGGGAACCAAAACAGAGGCTGGATAGAAGCGTGGCACACTGAATGTGTTGAATGCCTCCGAGCCAAGGTGGACAGTAGTGGTAGAACTTTGTGTAACATGTGAGTTTTGAGGCTAAATGAGGTCTCTGGTTGCCATAGATGTCAGCCTGCATCTTTAGCAAACAGAGAATGAAATTAGGCAAGAAGTATCTATAGATAATCAAGCTTGATTTAGTGTACAAGTAGTGTACAAGCAAATAGGCATGGAAGATTGCAGAAGAGTCTGAAGAAACAGGAACAAAGAGGTAAGGTATTGTCCCTTTTTATGCTTGAGAAATAATAAGGAATTAATAGTAAGGCTACGGGCAGAAAGGCGTTCTTCAGATTACTGCTTTTCCAGGCCAGGGCTCTTGGGTGATTTGTGCAGGCGCTTCCCTGTGGATGAGCAAAGCCTGGCAAAACGGGGTCTGGCTGCCCCATAGCAATTTGCAGAAATAGGATGCAAGAGGGAGTGCTTAAGGCAAAAAGCTTCTTTCCAGCTAGTGAGGCAGGTTTGCAGCATTCAACAGTTCACTGAAACGGTTTCCTCCTGGGCTCATCTAGCGTTTCAACGGGTTATGCCAAACCTTGCAAGTTACCCACGAAACGGCAAAAAGTCACGTAAGTCACATAGGCAAAAATACTCAGAATTAATAGCTCTGTTTTAAAGAGTAGTAATTCCAAAGTCAAGTTTTAGTTGTTTTGTTCACCCCCGCCTCACCCTCCTGCCCCAATTTTGTAGTAACATCTAGTGTTAATCAGTAATGTGCAGGGTGTGAAACCCTTGGGAGATGATGTGGATTTGTGAGTGATCAGAATTGGCAATAAAGGTACCTAAATGTTCAATATAACCAGAAGACCAATGCTCTGTTGATCCTGAAGTAACTAGAATAAAGAATATAGTCCAGTACAGAGCCTGTATGCTGCAAACATAAATGCACATGTGTGTGCATCCACACAGAAGGAAGATGAAAAATAAAAGTCTAGTTCCAGGAAAAGCTTGCACTTTCTATAGATTTTTATCTGAGTTTAAAATAATAATTTGTAAGAGTTTTATTGACTGAAAATCCAGGCTATTAAAGCTTCCAAGAAAATAATATTCTTGTTCAACCTGTATGGCGTTTTAGGATCATTTGGATGCTTTGAGTAACTGTGTGCAAATTGTTGGATGTCACAGATTCATGCATTATTAATTAAAGTACCCTTTGCTTCTTCTTAACTCTAATTATTTCTCTAAATATCTCCAGGAAATAAAAACATAAAACAACAAACAATTAAAAATACTGGGTAAACCACTTTTTGAGAGCATGCCAATAAACTGAGTCATGCTTCTTTTTATTATTCTTTTGTATTGATTTTTGCAATCATAAAGTAAGTACACGGTTATAAGATGTCCAAGTCATGGTGATTACGGTTGGGTCAGGACTATGAGTCAGTATCTTGATGCACCAGGATCTCCACTAATATCAGTGGATAATGCTGGTACCAGTGTTTTCAAGTGTGAAACTAAACTGGAGATTATTTCAAGAGCACGTGATACTTCAGGAAAAGAAACCACACAAGTCCCAGGCCATTTCAGTGGCATTGAAGTTGTTTATGATCAATATTTGCTCTTTTAAATATGAGCCATGCATTGCAATATAACAATTTACTAAGCAACATCATTTTGCAGGTTTTTTCTGGTGTCTTAAGGCCATTACAAGCTCCTTGGCTTTAGGATGACTAGCACTCTTCTACAGAAAGGTCAAGCTCTTTGCTTAAAACTACCATGTGCTTAAGAGAAAAACAAATTCTATTCTTTTTCCAATAAAATTTGCACTATTTCATGAAGCACCTAACAATTTTTTCTCTAATTAAAGAAAATAAATGTAGCACTGATAAAGCCCTATGTTGTTCTTCAGCGCTGGACCCTGAGCTCACCACTCATTAAAAAGGCTGAAGTTAATGCTGTTTTCATATTTGTTAGATACCATAAATAATAACACTAACTTTTTGACTTTTAAGTATGACATGTGGGAGGAAAGATAAACAAATTTTGCTCGTATGTGGATGTTCATGGCTTGCTTATGCCAAGTAGCTCTTGTCTTCGTTGTTAGGGATATTCGTTTTGGGATTATCCAGATTTTTGCTGTATTTTGCTGTCAAGGGGGAGATTTTTCCTCCTGAAGCTAAGTCATTTACAAAGGAAGGATTCTGTGCCCAATGGGAAGCCAAACCAAAATAACTCTATACTACTTTTCATGGAGGGTATGGGTTTTTTTCTTTATTATTTTTCTAAATGGGATAATTTATTACTTCTTTATGGAAGTGTTAGGACATTAGGAAACTAGATGGATTTTGCACGTGTCCACTAATAACAACTTCCATATGTTACTCATGTACCTAAAGTGCAAAAATATTTACATGAGCTCTTACACTGAACATGAATTTGAACTGTTGGAACAGGCTGCCCAGAGAGGTGGTGGAGTCTCCTTCTCTGGAGATCTTCAAAACCCGCTTGGACACCACCCTGTGCCCCATGCTCTAGGAGACCCTGCGTGTGCAGGGAGGTTGGACTAGATGACCTCTAGAGGTCCCTTCCAACCCTAGCCATTCTATGATTCTACGCATTATTTGTGACCTGAGGTTTTGATTTTTTTTTCATTCAAATTTTAATTTTTTTTTTCTTTTTCAAAGAAAAGAAAGCAAATGTCATCTTGATATGGGAACATTTTATTTGTTCCTAAAATCAGCCTATGGAGCACATTCTTTACACGTGTCCACACTCAACCATATCACAGCACCGTAATCACTATGCGGTGTTGTATCAGTTATTCACTGTTTTAATTTCCACTGACGTAGCAGAGCCCAGAGGAGCTGTGGTACTTGGCAGTAGGTCGGTTGTGGCTGCGGGCAATTCTCTGCCAGGAGGACATTTCCACCCCACAGTCCTCACTTGCTAGCAAACATTTGTTGCATTAAGTGCTCACCGTATTGACACCCTCATTTGTGATTTCACATTTTTTCTTGCAAAAGATCAGAAGTTCAACTGTCTTTAAGCATAAATAGATATAATGGAGGAAGAATTCTGGCCCTCACTTGATAATTACACTGAAGGAATTGTATGCTTGACCTTCTATGATCTTCTTTCATAGAAGATCTATACTAGATCTTCTCTAAGGCAGTGTTAACATGCAGAAAAAATGATTTTTGTGTCCACTATATATTTACCAGTATTATCACCAGTGGAACTAATTGCAGACCTTGGTTTTCGAGCAGAGGTCACCCTCCAGGACTCCTGACAATTCTTCTTTTGCTAGAGATTTCACGTTATTTTCAAGAGCATGTGAGGCTGAGGCTTACTTTATTATGAACCAAAGATAAAGAATGTATAAAATTTCCCAATGATGTTTTTCCCACTGGACATGAATGAATTGTTGATCACAGGAGGTGAATCAAAAGAGTGGAGCAGTTATAATACCAGAGGCCTTTTTTTTTGACTTTCTTCTGTCTTCAGATTGGAATTATTTGGATATTATTTATGCTCAGAAGAATTTTTTTTCCTTAGAAACAAGTAAATAACACCCCAAAATCTCTAGTATTTTGTGTATGAAAAAATATGCATAGAATATAGTAGAAAATAAGCTTTTAATTAAGAAGTATTTTTAACACAAATTTGCTGTGTGACAGGGATCTATCTAGTCTTGAATTTGGCCCTGTGGCTTTCAATACACCTGTTGGAAAGCTCTTGACTTTATCCACAAGTATGAAAACATGTCCTGTATTTAAGTTCAAACCCTGGCTGTCTTTCCAGCTTTCCAGATGTTGCACAAGTGCAGCAAAAGCCCAGAACTGGATGGAAATAGGATTCTAAAGGGTGTCCACCAAGCATGTGGCTTGATTCAATGCTCCAGTAGAGGAGAGTATGTGCAAGTTCACATGGATGGAAGCTGGGTGCAACCTAGCAGCGAGGAGCCACAGGGAAACACCTAAAGATAATAAAATCAGCCAAGATGAGACAGAACTGCTGAGGAGAAGGCTTGTTAGAATCCCGACAAAAGAAAAAAGTCCTCTGTTCATCAGTCCTCAAATAGGAAAAAATATGTGTCAAGAGCTGGCAGTTTGGTCTTCCTGTCCACAGCAATACTCACTTGCATCAGACCTTTTAATTATTAGGACCAATGTCCTTCTTGGTGTTTATGTTTAACTGAGGTTAGATCAAAAATGTCCAGTGCCAAATGCTGCCTTTCAGCAGCATGAGGGAGAGGTGGAAAAGGCACAGGGACTAAAGTGGCCCTCACATCTCCCAAACCAGCTATGCCAAGGCAAGGCAGGAAGGGGGTATGAAAAGAGCAGCCCATTTACCAGCATTCTGCTGGACACGGGGGTTTGGGGCTCCTGGTCCCGGACTTGCAATCCGGTACAAACAAGTCAGGGATTGTAGGTGAATGTCTTGCTGTGCTATGTCTATCATAGCTGTTTAAAGCTAAACCATGACACGGTGTTTGCTTGCAGGGAACAACCGCTGAACAAGAGACATGGGTAGGCTTGGTAGTGCTCAGGTGAGAAATACAGTTTCTGTCTCAAGACACCTGCATAATCACTTGGAAGAGCGATGAGAACTGCGTGGTCATGGGGTGGCTGCCGAGAGATTAGGAGATTAGGTTTTCCCTACGTAATTTTTTTTTATGATAACCCCTTATCTTATTCCTGCCTTCTTTTATGGCACATAGGCACTAAAAATGCTTTTGAAACCTGGTGAAAAATTGATGCTGACATTGTAGAGATGTTATCAAAAGGACTTCTGACGAATTCTTAATAGGTTAATAATTAGAACAGTGCAATAATTTATGTTGGATGGGACCTCCACTTGCGCTTTGGCTTTCCTGACCCCATCCCCACGTGCACAAGCAACATTCCTGTGTTCCCACAAATACCCTAAATTTCCCCCTCGTGTGCATGTCCTTTTCTCATCTAAGCTCACGCAGGAGGCCCCTGCTCATGCAGGCTGCCCTCAGCTGCACGGCTTGATTTTCTGCTTATTGGAAATGGACATTCTTGTGCTGGAGGAGCTTGTCTGTATTTGGCTTTTATGGCTCTGATTATAATTTTGATTTTGTGTCCAACTAATTGAATGGCTATTATTATTATTATTTGCCTTTTTGGTTTTCAGTCGCTGAAGTTATTAGGCAATCATGACTGAAAAACAAACAAACAAAAAAGATATTCTCCCATTTGTTAATAAAACAGAGACCTTTTTAGAATAAAGTCGGAACATGCATTTATGTTCCTTATCTTAATCATGGTACACATATCCAGTGGAATTTTTAATTTGCTTCTCGGAAACTCTAATACACAAATTTCCACCTTTAATTCAGGAGATTTTATTCCCAGTGGTTATTTCAAATGTCAACCCAGTAAATAAGTACTTTTCATTAGGCATTTCCGTGGGCTTTCCCCACTTTCTTGCTTAAACAGTGAGCTTTAGAGGTGGAGACACACATCTAAATTGATTTTAAGCTTTTCTGTTTCAAAGTTTTTCTTCACAGGCCACCTAACTTCAGTCTTCTCCTAACTCCACTGCTAAAGTCACTTTAATTTCCTGTCATCACCGTGGGCCACCAGCAGGTGCAAGGATCCCAGCTTGATTGGCCAATCAGATTGCCCAGGCTTTGTAGCTGGCCAAGCAATTAAAATGCAAGTAAACGCCCTCCTAATTAGGATGGGATTTGGCTTGTCTCTTAGGGAGAAGAGGGGGCTTGTGTTGGGTGCTGAAGCTGAAAAAATAGGAAAGAAAGAGCAAAAAGCCTCCTAAGAACTGTTCATTCTGAGGTGGCCGTCAAGAGAGCACAAGGATGGGGCTTGCTTGGAATGGGTGATAGGACTGATGTGAGTATCCTCAGTCTCTTTTGGAATTGCAGTGCTCACCACTCAAGGGGTAAAGCCCTCTGGGTATACCCAATCACAGGATTGTCGATGGCAGCTTTTCTTTCAAGGTTCAGTTCTTGTGCTGCTTGTGATCAACCTGCAGCTCAAATGAAGGCTTGAACATGAGAGGGATTCTTCCTTTCAGAACAAGGGCTGTGCTGGCACTGTCTGAAATCCTTTATTGCAATAAAGGCTGCCTTTAAATCTTTCCAAGGGTAACTATTTAGAATTAAATTTCTGGAGGAGGATATTGGAGGGTTTACATCCAAGTTTTGGTTTAAGAGACAGGTCCTGCTGGTCTGGTATGAGTTTTTTCTGGTTCTTCAGTCTCATATTGACTAATATTGACTAGATTCTGACTTTATTCAGCTTACAGGATTTCCAAATTATGTGGCTACCTCTTGGCCACTTAAAAGGTCTGATTATAACAGGGGGTGTATAACCACTCCAGCATCACAGAAACAGCAGGTGGTACATCTCTTTACTTCCTAAATCTCCTTTTTGAAACTAATTGTAGACAATTGTAGATTGTTTTCAAGTTGGAAGGTTATTCTGCTTTGGCATATTTACCATTTATAAGTACAGCCAAACATGCTATCTATTTTTGTGTGCCAAATTATAGAAATTTCCTATTAAGCTCTCAAACCTCTGAAGATGCATAAAATACTGCTATTAAAAATATGTGAATTTAATGAATTAAAATTTGGGCAGTGTTTGGTTTTGATAAAGCTATAAATAGACTAATTTACACGGTGATTTACTCATGTTTAATTTTTTTTTTTTTAATCATTGTAACCTGAAGGAATGCTGGGATATCTTGGAAGTTCTTCTGGAAATAGATAGCAGTTCAAAGGGAAAAAGCAGATATAGCTGTGTGTTTCCTGAAATACAGCCCTGGAGGAATTCAGCAATGTTTTCGGGCCATTTGTACAGAAGTATACAGATATTAGCATAAAATTTGATTGAGAGCAGTGTGGTAGCTGGCACGCAAATGAGCTCGCAGAGGAATGCTCCAGTTCGAGCAAAGTACACTAATGTTCTGTAGTTTTTAAAGGCAACTTATTTCATATGTTCAGAAGCAATTTAGCCAATAGTAACAGGAGTGTCTCCACAAGCCTCTACTTCGTTCCTGAGCAATATTTCCCTTTTTCTGATCTGTTGCACCAGCTTCTAGACCTTCAATTTTAAGGTTTGCAAACCTGGTGAATAGTATGAATCTGGTAAAAACCTCAGGTTTTGACTCGGGCACAGGTGCTCGTACTGTGCAATCACCTGTGAAAAATTAGAGCTTTACTGGCTTCAGGGGATTGGAAAGTGAGTTATTTCTGAGGCAGGACTGTCTAAAAGTGCACCGTTGTCCTCTGGTTTTTTTGGCTTTCTGCTCTCACGGTGTTACACAGACTTCTGCATCGGCCCTTCCTTTCAAGGCATTTAACACTCCATAGGACAACACTGGCCACAATAGTGTCTCTTCCTCTCTCATTCTTCATCCTGATATCTCCCCCTGAGCATGTGTGACTCATTTGTAACGATCCCAAGACATTCTCTTATGGGTGGATAATTGTTTCTTTCCTATCAATAGGATATCTCCAATTTTAGCATTTTTTACCATTTACTGTGCTTTTGTTAAGACTTTCCTCCACTCCTTTTGGACCCATCTCACATCACATGCGTTCTTTAAGCTGTGCTGGATACCTGTTGCTACTGCTGCTCCATCGCGATTCCACGGCAGCTGATCTTAAAAGTTTTTATCCATGCACAATGTCCTCTCCAAGTGGAATGTCTCCAAACCCTGGGCGACAATGTAGTTTTGACTGTTTCCAGAGTATGATGAGAAGGTTGTAATATAGGCAGAGTGGGACATTGCACAGTGCTATGTTAGGGGGGAAAAAAAATCTTTGGTAGTCTGGTGCCTTTGGGAAGATTTAGGGGAATTTCTGTTGATATTGTCATTGTGGGTGTGAAGAATAAGAATATTATAGACTATATGTGATGAGCTATTATAGACTATATGTGATGAGCTTTTATTTTCCTACCCCTTATTAAATTCGATCAGTTTTTACTTGTCTTGTGCACTTAAATATTTTTATTAAAAATACGATACAGGTAATTTAAAAACTAGAAGTGTTTTCAATTAATGTACTGTCTTTTCCATTGACTTTTTCCTCTTTGTTTTTTTCTGTCAGTTTGTTACATTTCCTTTGCAATAGTCCTCTCCAGTAGTCTAATAAGAGATGACATCCTGTAGTCTCTTACTTTTCTCCCCGCTTATCCCCTTCTCTTCCTTTATTTCAGTGTGCTTGCTGTTTCGTTCCCATCACCGTACTCCTGTAGTTTCTCACGATCGTGTTTCAGAATTGTTTCATGAAACGTACCTGATCCTCTTAGCCAGACTGACCTTTAATATTTGATTGAGATTTATTTCATTCTCTGGGTTCCTCCAACACGATGGAGGGATTGTGATCAAATTACTACAAGAGCAGCAAGACTTGTGCATTTAAGGCTCACATGTCTGCACTTCTGGAGCATTTAAAAAGTGAAAATCCATTTATTAAGGTTCATCTGTTCTTGTTCTCACAGACAACCAAAATCTTCATCTGTTCTTGTTCTCACAGACAACCAAAATCTTCATCTGTTCTTGTTCTCACAGACAACCAAAATCTCCTAGTTCAATATACATTAAAAACGAGAAATCAGACATAGCATGAGTGCACCAGGCAGTGCTATCCTTGGGGAGTAGATTTTCTCTTCAAACATTGTTATTCTGTGCTTTCTATTTGGCTTGTATAGGATGATATCATGAAAGATGGTGGCAAAGCTTTTCTGGTGTAAGGAATTATCTGATTAGGTCAAGTGTTTGATTTGAGTCAAGTACTTAGCAAAATACAGTGGTGTGTGTTTTGGGGTAACATCACTGCACAGAACTCTGACCAGACGCAAAAGCACTGGGAGAGGCAGGAAAAGTGGCCCTACGTACTCTGGAGTTTGTTTCATTCCCTGATGTAGAAAGGATATTTAATAAATATGCAAGACTTAATTCGCCGTACCTATATGTATGAACTAATAAAGTCAAGGTTTGCTAGCAAGGCTTGCTTACTTTCTTAGTGGTGCGGATGAAAAATGCATCTTTTCAGTTTTAATGCATTTCTGCTCAACATGTTCTGCCAACAAGTGCTCTGGGGTTTGGGGCTCCAGCACTGAGGCAGCCTGGGAGTATTCAGCAGTTAATTCCTTCTTTCAACCCACGTTCCTTCTCTAGGCCTTTGTCTGGTCAATTTTTCATCTTAAAATTGAACCAAAAAACTTCAATAGTGTTACTATACTCAGCTGAAAACTTTAAGTTAGCAATTGAATAGCTTGTGTTTGATCTGGAGGTCTAGAGAGTAGTGTATGGCATTTTGTGCTTTTGAGGGTGCAGCAGAACCTCTACTTTATATATGTAGGAAAAAATTACTACACCTCTCAGGAGATGTTTTTGGTCATGTATCAGGATGAAAAAGGTCATACTGCATTCTTATTCTGGTAAAATTTCCTGCCTATGGAGTCCTGGATTACAGGAAATGGCATTTCACTAACTGTTGCAAAATGGCCTTCTCAGACTAAAATTAAATAAGATCATTCCTTTGTGAAAAGGCATTCAGGTACTGAATTCATTAGCTTTCTTATTTCCTTCAATATAAGTTAGGAATGTTATGCATTTCATATTACTGTAGTAACTGCTTAGGTTGCTTTAATTTCCTAGTGCAGTTATTTATTTTAAAATATAGTTGTAGTTAATTATGCATTCACAAAGGTGAATGCAAATTGTTCAGTTGTTAACTGAAACAAAATCTTTTAGTCAAAAGTACACCGCTTTATAGACAGTACTAAATTCCCCTGTAGCCAGGTTATTCCTTGCTGTTTTTCTGAAAATATTAGCAAGTATTACTCAGTCTGTAGTGTTAATAAAGGATTGAGCCACATTGTCTGGGAAATACTGTTTAAAAAAGCAGTATCTGCCTCTTGCTTCAGTAACTTTAGTGGCAATGGCTGCAGTCAAGGAATTTGATGTTAAAATGATTTGCAATGCTAACAAGGAGATTCAGACTTGAGAAGGCCTTCATGGAGAGCACTTTGTATGAGAGAGCGTCCACAAATGAGAATGAGGTTAAAATAAAAAGAAGTTATGTCAATGGGGTAGAGCAGAGACTTCCAGTGCTAAACTTTGTGGTGGCAGTGGTAGTACAGGGCCTCAAATGAGCTGCAAGGTGTTTTGCTGATGATGAGGTTTTGCTTTGCTTAAAGTCAAGCAGGATTTTATATTTTTATTCATGAAACTATTTTGAACAGATTCTTTAAGGTTTTGTAAGTCTATATATGTTAAAAGAAAAAAAAGACATCTGGGTTGATTATTATCACTCAAAGATTTAATTTTATTGTCAGAACTGAGAATCTGAGAAATAAACAAGAATTAACTATCTAAGTAACTAAAAAGCTGGCTAGGAATCAGTATGTGACAATGGTGGCTTTGCTTTTGTTTCCTGCTCAGTAGCAGCAAGAAGCACCGGTGCTGCCGGGAGGACCATCTGCAGCAAGGACGAGGAAAGTCATGGGAACAGTAAGCATAAAAAATCCACAAAAGATGCAAAGGGTCAACGCGGCAATTTCATTAAGCAGACGCTTTCAGAAATAGCTCTTCCTCGCTCCAAAAGCAGGGAGACAATCTGTCATTTCAGCTCTCAGTCAATAATGACCTGCAAAAAGGCAATAGGTTAGAAATTATGGATCTCAAAATTAAGGCTTAGTAAGACATATTTTGAGTGCTATTTACTGACTAGTTCTTTTTTTTTTTTTTCTGCTTTTAGGTTACTCTCAGTATTTCAGCTTCATCATTTCTACTTAAAGTATTTGGTGTTCTTCTTACTCTTCCAATTAAGTGAAAATATCAACCCTCATTTTGAAAGAATGACTAAAGTTTCTGGTCTTCTGGGCTGCAGAACATAATAAAAAAGGTGTATATGCAATTCCACAAGCCAAGGAAAGAGCCTCCACGTTCTTTGTTTCCTTTGGTTTTGCAATCAGCATTTCCAAATCTGGAAGCATTTTGGAAATAGTGAGCATTAATCATAGTTTTGGACCTGCCTAGCTTATGACTTAAGATGTCCACAATTGACCCCTTGTGGGCTTCCTGGTGGTATGTACATATGTGTCTTCAAACTGTCTCGGGTAGGTAGTCATGAGAGTTTTATTCTACACTAATGTGCATTTTGGTTGCCAGAATACTGATTTAAACTCTTAAAGGCTGGGCTCTGTTTTGCCAATATTTGATTTATTCAGCTGTATCCACGGCGAGGGGTGGTTTGAACACCGTAGCATTGAGTCGTGACCCTCCTTCTCCTGCCTTGTCCAAAGGTGAATCGTCTCCTCCCGTGACCTGGTTGAAAAATATGGGACAAATAGGGAAAGCTTTTGCCTATACCTCTCATGACACGTCATGATGATTTTTCCCTTCTTCCGTGTGCTTGTGTCAACTCAAACACTTATGATATTCTTCATGCAAACAATTAATATGCTTTGTTTTGCCAAGTTTCAGTTCCTCCTTTATGCTTACATGTCTTGAGAAGTCAGCATTTTTAGCATTTTTTTTTTTTTAGAAAAAGTCTCTGAACTGAATTAAAATAGTTCAGTTTGCTGACTCAGACTGTGCATTCAGATGTCACAGGAGGAATAAACATTATCAAATCAAGCTTCTTTCCAGCACAGTGGCTCTTGATCCTTACATCACCTTTAGCAGGCTTCAGAGTGAACAAGGAGTAGCTTCATGAAGTATTCAGCACGGGTGTGGACAGTACTGCCCCATATGGAACATCCTTGGGAGTGGCAGAGCAGACACATGAGGATGCAGCCGTGAGTTACTGGTAGCATGCGACAGTGCTAGCAATTAGCTGGAAGGAAATATTAATCATTTTCCCCTCCTTTTTATAGGCAGAGAAGTTTATTCTAAAATAAACCACAAGTGTGATCAGCTACAAATGACAGAGTGAAATCATTTGCTGGCAGGACACCTCTTATATCTTCAAATATTCCTAACTATCCTCTTACAGGTTTAAAAACAAAAAAGCAAATGATTGATTTTGGTCATGTAGTACTGTCAAACACATTTTGATATTTCCATGGGTTTAAGCATGAATGGCCAGAGAAAATACGCTTTCTTTTCAGGCAAATATTTAATAATTTTTTTCAGCTGAAAGGATAGATAATAAATTTTTGGCAATCCATAAGATTTGGGTCTGCTAAGACTTATCGCTCAACTATCCTGAATAGGAGCAACTATTAATTTTTAGGCATAACCAAGTGATTTATATTCATGGTTATGGTTCAAACTATAGTAATGCTCGTTCCTTCACACCTTCTCAGTTCCTGCTTTCCCTCAATAGGTGGGAAAAAAAATCACCATTTTTTCCTCAGAACCTTTATTATAACATTTATGTTGTGATACTGTGTCTTACAACTATCAGATCATCACAAGGCCCTGAGAGATGTCTACTGTATTAAGTACTGGAGGCTTTCAGTGATGATTGCTATCTTTATGGATTCACGACTAGTCATTTCCTTATTTGCACTGAAAGCTGCAGAATTTCTTCCTCTTTCACAGGGGTTTGGTGGGGAAGGTTATCATGATACCTGCTATCAAGGCTTGTACAGGGCTATAACTCAAAGCAATATAAATTTGTAAATAACACTCGGATTCAGTTTTGGACTATATTTATTACCTTTGCTCTGATTCGTTGTAGAAGTGCTGGTTGATCCAGGAGAAGGGCCTATGTTTTGAGTGCACAGGTAAATATCTGTCTAGAAATCCCCAAGTCAAGCTTATACAATGTCTAATGCCTTTGGGGAACTGTAAGTATTTTGGAAATAAATTTCAAACATGTGCAGCTTTTCCATGACAATGAAATTATTCAGTTGAAATGCTTTCTTTCTACCTAGAAAGCAAAAATGAAATTCTTTTGGCTGAGAATTACTGCATAATAAAAGCTATTTTTGTTTGCGACCGAGCTTCCGAGCTGTTCACACCAGTCCCCTCTCAGCATCTGGAGGACACTGGTGCAGGAGTGCATTGATTTCACCCCATCAGGAGATTTCTGGCTCACGTTTTTGTCCTCAAAATTCTTCTTCTCTGTTCTTGTTCTGACTGTAGGAATTGCCCGTTTCTTCTGTGTCGTCTTGAGAACCTGGTGTCAAGCTGCAAAGCTTCTAGCTGAACCATGTCAGTCCAGTGTTAGCAAAGTGCACAAAAAAAAGGCTTTTTTAAAAAATATTGTTATTTTTTTAATGGAGGTGCAAAGCCCTGTGCAGGTTGAATTCACCTCGGTTCATCAGATTTTGCTGGGTTTCCTGCTGGTCTGCCAAGTTCTGGTGGATTTACTGTGGCTTTCCTTTATTTGTGCGATAAATAACCAAAAGAAAGCACAGTCTGTAAAAATAAAGGGGAACCTAAATTTTCCTTTGCCTCTGTCAGTGCCATGACAGACTAATAATTCAAATCTGATGGAGCCAGAGAGAACATCAGCTCATAGACTAGGAGCCTTTCCAAAAGCATTCATCCTCTGCTTCAGGACCCTGTGTTTTATTCACCGCTTGTATAAATAGAAAAATAACCCTGGAAGCACCCAGTCCTCACCCAGTGCTCCAGGTGAATATTGTCATGCTGGAATTGCAGCCTTAGTTTCTCTTTGCCTCCTCCACGTGCTGGGATCCATTCAGGGGCATTTCCAAAAGGCAGTTGGTTCCCCATGAAGAGCGGTTGGGCTTTGGTTCTTTGTGAGATTTTCTTTCAGATGGTCACTGGAATAAGTCTCCTGTCATTTCCACACGAAGGAGGAAAGTTTGAGGGCAGGAAGGTCATCCATGTGCCCTAGTCACTGTTGGAACATGGACTTGTACCAAGGGGTTCAGGAGCTGTGCTGAGTTTTGCCCCTCCCCTACATGGAAACCTCTCCCTTGCCAGCAGATCCTGAGATTTCTGAGGCCAAGATCATCACTAACAAAAACTGACCTGTAGGAACAAAGCTACAGCAGGAACAGGCTGGATTTTGGCCATCTACTTCATATCATACAGCACAGAATCTGCGATGCTGACCTAACTTTGACCCTATTAGACAACTTTTGCCTGACTAGGATATCAGTTCTAATATGAGGTAAGGTAACTTATCACCCGTAATGCTCTAATATCTAATCAAAGCATAGTTCACTTAATATGAACTCACAATGAAATGTATGCTTTGTGGAGGTCCTGTAGACTTCTATTCCCAGCAAATTAATGCAGATTCTTCCAGCTCTGCACTGTGCCAGTGTTTAAAGTGGCTTTGGCCCATCCAGAATATCCCAACAGCCCTCTCTGAAGCTACAGCTGTGGCTCGGATGCCAACTCAGTGCCCACAGTGTTGTTCTCTTGCAGTTTCCCTCACTTAAGGACCTCAGAAGTGTCATTGCCACCAGCCAGTGCATGGGAGGGTCCGTGTGTCCCTAGGGGTCCCTGACACTCATCCCTCTGCCTCCATAAACCATCATTCCTCCCGCATGATCTGGCTGCTGCTCTTGGCAGAAATTAAAGGCTCTGAGGTGTAGTGTAAAGACTATGTTTGATACTGACATAGTGAAATAACAGATCTTGTGAAGCTCTAAGAAAAGCTGAACTTGTTTGTTTGTTTTGTTTGTTTTTTTCTTTTTCTTTTCCTGATGTGATTCGTTAACTGAAAGCCCAACTTTCCGAGCAAACAAAGTTTTAAAGCTATGAAGCTTTAAAACTTGTGCAGTCTTGTATATGATTTAATTTAAAAAGGGCCTGTTAAAAACTGAAATATATGCATATATTTAAATCTCTTCATTTTTAATAATGCCTCATTTCCCAACGTATTTTTATCTAGTCTCTTCTCTACAGTTTGGTCTAAACTTGGGGGCCTCTCACCGTTCTTGCTGAATTTGGACAGATTCGTCTCTTAATGTCTGGAAAGCAGATGAGAGTACAGTAGAGACTGCATTAATTCAGCTCTGCATTTAACTGAGCTCCGTTCCTGGTTCTCTATGTTCAATATCGCAGTTGAGATTCAAGATATGTTATTGTTGGGATTCTTTGCAGAATTCCCCCATTCATCCCAGTGAAAATGCACTCACCAGGGAAACCTGCTGCTTAACTGTCTTGCAAGGTCTTTTTTTTTTTTCCTGTTTTTGCCTCCCCAGCTACGTGTGAAACTGCTGTGGCTCTGTGCAGCCACGCATCCATATTTTTAGCAACTTTAATAACGTTGCATTTCCAGAACTTGCTTGCACACCTGGGCAAATGCATAACCATGGAGAGGGCAAGATTCCCAAATACTATCTTCCATTAAAAAAAGTCCTTGAAAGTGGTGACGTTTATCCATATAGAGATGGCTGGTGGTGGGAGAGCCATGGAGTTGCATATGGATGGTTGATTTTCTGTCCTTAAGGGTTGACTGGGGAAAGAGGAGCCATTCCTTTTGTACCCACAGGAGGCCATAAACTTCACTAAATTTACAAAGAGTTCGACAAATGCAAGTGGAGTTTCTCAGCCACTTCCAGCTTACTGCAATGTAACTTGGAAAGGCTTTCCTTAGAACAGTATGGATTGAAGCTTTTCCTTTAGAAAATAAAGATTGAATTTTAAAGTTAGATTTCTTATGAGGAAAACGCAAAACTCAATTACTTTTCTTATTATTAAAGGCAGACCCCTGTAAAACCTCTTCCATGTTAATCTTTTATATTTTTTCTTGGGCTTTTGACATTTATTGCTAGAATCTTATGAGACCCACACGTATTGGCATTGAAATGAATAATTTATGCTCAAGTCCTGGAAGAAAGTTGTAACCATCACGCATTCGTTTCCCTCTTGCAATGATTTTAGCAGCTCCGTTCCACGTTTAGGAGCATTTAATGTCGCCTTTGCCAACTAAAGGAGGACCGACACGCCAGGCGGGCCGAGCTGCTCTCTTACAGCACCTGATGGTGAAGCAAAGTATTATTAATTAACTAGCCCTGCCTTGGCCACAAGAACAGCGGCTCAAAGTGTCTCTGCAATCCGCCTGTAATTCCGGCCCTACCTGCCATTGGTAGCTGGCCCTGATAAGAGCACACATAAAGCATAGGCTGGAAGGAGAGCCTCGCAACCAGGCGCTGCGCATGACGGGCACCAAGGGCCTGTAAGGTATGTGATTGCTCTGCTTGCCTTCAAATAATACCCTAGTTTTCCCCAAACGAGTATTTCTCTTTTGAGATGAAGGAAAACGTTCAATGTCTAGGGGAACTCGAGAGAAGAACAACTGGAGTGTTGTTTCCTGCTGAAAAGAGCAGCATTTAAAACACATTCTTTTCAGTGTAACGACGTGGTTGCAGATTTAAATACCATATTTCCTGGAGGAGTAACAATAGTCAGTGTTGAAAGGGGATACAAACCTTGATATTAATGAGAAACATATGAGTAGTGTTAGGTTATATATTAAAGCTTCTCTATTAATCACCATACTGCAAAGTACTTTTGCCTAATTACTAGCTTTATTTCTCTGGAATCTGTTGATTTTAATATTATTATTATTGTTGTTTTTATTGCTTTTACTATGCATTCATCCACTCACTCTCATGGTGATGGGGTTTCTTGAAGGAGATTGCAGCAGGGGCAATAAGGAGATAAGGATATGTAACAGATTTAAGCTGTTCTACAAAAACAAAGCTTTTCATTTTTTTTTCCTTTTCGGATTATCATCACAACACGTTAAAGTGTTTTGATATGCATACAGGTTTCCTCTTTTCTTCTCCGCCCACCCCTAAATTTTAACTAAACAGCACTAAATTAGTTATGTTTAAGGCCAGTCCACGAGAGTCCTCAACCCGATGAAAAGCACAGCTACTGCTGCCAGTATATGTTGACAGAGACACTGCAGATGACTTTTAATTAGCTTTACCACTGGTGTCCCGTTAAACATTAACGGTGCCTCATTGCTCCGCTCCTGACTCGGCCATCGCTCTGTGTCCTGCGAGTTGGGTACTGGCCACCCCAGCAATGCTGGAGTGCTCTTGGTGATGCTAAACATGGCCAATGGGAACCAACATTCTCCCTTATAAAACAGAAGTTTTGGTTGTCTTGGAGGAGGAAGGAAAGCTTGAAAAAAAACAGAAAATAAGGGATTTGTTTCAGTAAAATGTAAGAATTGCCGTAACTGAACTTGGATTTTTTTTTTTTGCATTTGCATTCACATTTGCATATGCATACATATCTACACAAAGTTAGCAGGGAGCAAACTAAATTCCTCAGTAATTCGCAGAGGTGAAACAATGTAGAACAACACTCTGAGAATCATCCCAAATGTGAGAATTACGGTCCCTAAGGAGCTGTTTGATTTTTCACCTCTGCCCCCTGTTTGAGGATATGCTTTAAAACTGCCTATTCCTAGATGGGGAAGAAGAAGTTCAGCAGCTTGGAGGTGACCCTGATCGTCCTGTTCTGCCTGGTGGTCATCGTGGCCTGTGTCCTTATCGGCCTGCTAGCCACGGGCCAGTCGGGAGTCAAAAGCGCCCGTAAGTACCATGAGATGGCCCTGAGCTCTGTAAAATAGTCACACGTCTCCCCTGGAGCTGGTGGGATGGGACTTTGCAAGGAGCTGATGTCTAGGCATGGAGGACCATAGGTGTTTCCCTGTGAAACCCAGGGGTTTACGGTGGGTACTGGTGTCGCTGCTCTATTTTTCCCATTAACCAAGGCTGAATGCAGTCACTCCTTCCTGCAGATAGTGTGAGCAGCGTTATCTGGTATCAACAGAAGGAATAAACAGAGAGAGCCATAATTCAGCGTCGTAAAATACTTCTTGACCAACATTGCATTTGGTTTCAGTCTGTTTTCTAAGCATAGGACTAGTAAGATTGCAGCATTTCTTCCTTCAGTCAGTCAGGAAAAGACTGAAATAAAAGAAGGAAATTGTCCAGAAGTGGCCATATTGCATGGGAAAATAGCCCTATAACCATAAAAGCTGCAATCAATTCATGCTAATGCATTGGATGAGAAACTGCTCGTCTTTAAGCAGTGCTAATACAGAGCATCTTGCTTCACATCCCCTTTCCTATGAGCAACCATCTGCATGTGGAGATTGAAGCAAGCAGCTCAGAGGTGAAAACAGCAATAAAAATAAAAAATACTAATCTGTGCAAAACACACACTTTGGTGCAGAACTGCTCATGAGGACTAACATCTGTGTATTTGCTGCCTGTTTCGACCTTGGTGACTGAGCAGAAGTGTATGTACCTATAGTCCTTAAAATGCAAAGGGGCAAATGCCTCTATTGGCGCGCATCTCAGCCCGAGAGAGGAGTTCCAAGCACCATCATTCTCCCATGGTTGGAAGAAACAGCCCTCGGGCATCATGTCAGCTGAAGCTGCCAGGAGGTCACCTTAAATTTGGTCCCACAAACCTGAAGTAAAATGGAACATCTCGCTGGTCTTTGGGTGCTTTTATCCAGTGCTCCAATGCAAGTGCTTGTGGATGAACTGTGTTTCAGAAGGGACACATATAAGAGCAATAGCACAATACCATATAATAAAGAAAAAGACTTTCATTTGGCATACATAATTTGTGGAAAGTGATGCAAATTGAGTTAGAGGGCTTGTTCAGAAATGGTTTATTGCAATGTTCAAAAATAAAATTAAAAGTATCATCCATTTGCTCAAAAAAGTGAAGTTCTCCTATCTTTATTGGGATTAGTTGTGTGCAATCTTTTAAAGATAAGAGAAATCCCACAGCAATAGTTTGGGCTTGTTTAAATTAGTATTAGTGGCTGCATGGCTTCAAGATTGTGAGGAATAGATTGCAGAAATAGTTGATGACTTAAAAGATACTGAAGATATTCCTATAATTTGAGTATATTGATGACAATCCATGAATTTATTTCTCCAGAGGAATTTACTCCACAATGTCCGAGCGTAGCATCGGCGGAGAGGATTGACTGCATCCCGGATCAAATGGCAACAAAGGTCTGGAAACATTGTAGAGGAAATTAGAAAATAGGCATTATGCCATAAAACCTTGTATTTAATTATGAAAATTTAATTTGTCTTTACCAGATCAGTTTTTATTTATTTATTTATCTCTGAATGCCTGAAAGCTTTGCAGGGAAGCAAAGCCCATTATTGCCAATTTCAACCCGTTGACAAGAGGTTTACCTTTTATTTTGTCTGCTGTAAACCATTTGCTGTCAAAGGTTGAAGGCCACCACCAAAGTCCATCCCATGAATCCTCCTTTGAGATAAGTGGGAACCAAATCAAGCATTTTGAAAAAATTCACTCCCTATTTTTGATAATTTTACTGAAATGGGCCACTAAGGAGTGTCTTAGACTTAACAAGTCAGGATGCATGTTTCCAAGGTGGAACATCTCACACAGCTTGATAAGGTGGCATCCTGCTCATCTCTAGGATCTGGAGGGAGACATGGCTGAAGACATGGCTATGCAGAGCCCATCTGGAGCCCATCTGGAGCAAAATCTGCTCTGTGGGAGGAAATACTGCTCACACCTTCCCCTTTGCACCCAGATTAATGGCCTGCATGTACCTAGCACTGAGAGTTATTCCAAAATTTGATATTTTGGCATGCTTTTTTTCCTCAATATGGTTCCAAGCTTTTCTTGTTTCAGTGTGGATTGCACAGCAATGGCTCTGCAGTAGACCGGGATCCCACTCATTTCTCCACTCCCTCCCTTGCACATTTTCTCCTGCAAACCTTTTACTTGTCCTTCTTTAGGCTTATTTTTAATACTGCCTGAGGCAGAGCTATGATAACAAGATACCTGCCTCGGAAAGAAGATAACTCTTCTGCAGTGGTTTGCAGTGCAAACTTGCAGGATAAACAGCAGTCGGGAAAATTATGATTTACCTAAGCCATTCTAGTAGGTCAGTTACTGCTTGTTTTGACTTTTTTTTCCCTTTATCTAAAACATCCTAAAATAAGCCAGAAAATGAGCTTTCATAAGTAGGATTGCACAAGGTAGAAGTATGTGAGGAAAATAAATATTTATTAGTCATTGGCAGGATTGCTGAAGATAGAAAGTCTGAAAGAAAGGAGGCATTTATTAACTCTTCCCTACTGTGGCAAACTGGAGGAAACTTTGCTTAGACAGGAGGAACATCCCAATAAAAATACCTTTGAAGGGTTATTTTTTTTTCTCCCCCCTTTTTTTTTTCCAGCAATGCTCTTCTGCACAGGCTTCGCTATCTGGTTTGCATAAAGAGAATATTGCAGTTAAGTGCAAGGACGAGCTGCTATCCTAGCCTTGGGTGCCATGGTCAAGGTCCAGGAGCCATTTCACCACATGCACTGCCATAAACCCTATCTGTAATCACGCTTCAGCTTTCTCTCTCTCTTACTTTATGAGTATCTATCATACTGCTGCTACAGCTCCGAGGCTGTGACCAGCTTTCATCTTTATCTGTGCTACGTGATAGCTCTTATAGCAGCCTCTCCAGTACTCTTGGGATGAACTCTACTCCTTCCTCAGCGGTGAAGGGTCTCCCACCCTACATGCATATGTCCCTCTGCCGTGAGCTTAACTGTGCTGCAGTGGCCTGCAACCCTGCTGCAAGTGGGCATGCTTGGAAAAACATCCCTGCTGCTGAAAAATGTCCAGGGAAAATTAGCTAGAAATAGCTGGAAGATGGAAAAGTGTGCCTACGAGGTAGGATACTCCAACTCTCAGGCTTTAGCATATTATCTGTTGGTCAAACTTTGCATGGGATATTTAGCTAGTTGCTGGTCTAGGAAGAGACAATAGGGTTGCAGTTAGGATAGTCCTCAGTATATGAAGGAAAGGGAATGAAGAACTGAGTTGTGCAAGACCTAGTCTTGCCTATTAATGCAACGAAAGAACTGCAGGCAGAGGGCCTGAGTGCTTCTTAAGCTATCTGAGGTAGCTCATAGCTTAAAATACAGATTATAGCCTATAATATGTCTCTTCTAGTGGAAGCTGGAAAGGTGGGGAGTGGGCACAGGTGTTTCACAATGTACTGATCTGTGGATGTTTGAAGGAAAAATGAGTCGCTGGTATCTCCTGTCCAACCACACTGTGCCCCACATTGCAGAAGTGATTGCCACCAGGGCCAAAGCCTCAGCTGTAACACCCTGCAATATATCTAAAAGCAAATCAAAAATATTCCATCACAGATGGACCAAGGCAAAAGCTTTGGCAAAAGTTGTATTTTTTTGGCAAAAACTTCAAGAGCTGCTGTGAGTTGGCAAATGGAGGCCAAGATCCTGGAGAACTGCAGGTGGACTTGGCACCTCAGATCACCCATGGATGGAGACAGCCCTTTGCTCCTGGTGAAACCTCTTACGCTGTTGCTGCCCCTTGACCCTGGTCAGGAGTTATCTCTGTAACAAGTGACGAGGGGGGGACACTTCCAAGTGATATATTACCCAAATCTTACCCACAAAGGTGAAGCCTGTGCAAAGAGTGTGTGTGAACCAGTTAATTTCTAACCGTAAACAAAGGCACTCTGATTTACCAACCTGCCGAGGCGTGGAGTAAAGGTTGGTCCTGCTGCCCTGATATTTTAAGCAATAGCGTTAATTACTTGGCGGGGAGCTGGGAGGAAAAAAAAAAAAAAAAAAAGGCACCATTGATTTATATTGGATTGAAGCTGTTTGGGAGTATTTTTAACCTTTATGATATGGCAACATCAGGTTAAAATGCGTATTATACCAGCTAATCAATGGAGGACATTGAACAAAGTTATTGCTTTGCTTTTGCTTTTCTATATGCAAAATATTATTTTATAACTACTGAACTATTTAAACTACATTTAAACTATTAATAAAGTTTAATAACCATAATTTCCATCTAGTCTGTGCTGAGTGACTCTGAGTCAGATTGTACCATATCTGCCATAGCTCAGGTGACTCAATAGCTTTGTTAAAAGGTTCATTTTACCTGCAGATCTTGTGACTTTGAGAAAGAGCCCAAATCCTTATTTTTTTCCCAGCACCAATAAGCAAGCTTCTACTCTAAACCCAGAAAACAACTTTGTATTTATTCTGTGCCAACACATTCACCTGACTGCTAGACTTTTCACAGAAGGAGTCAATGGGTCTGCAAATATGACACAGGTTCCTGGAGTAAAATGTACTTCTTGTGCATTTGGATCATCGTAATGGAGGGAACTGTTTGTGTACGATGCTCTTATCTGCTCCTTTCACACCCCAGGACCTCTGCACGCTGCGAGGCTGCTGTTGGAGCCCGCAGAGCGACACCAGCGTGCCCTGGTGCTACTTCTCTTCCAACCACGGGTACCGAGTGGACGGATCCGTGCGGACAACCACGGCGGGTAAGGGCATGTCTGGCTCCCAGCCCATGGTGCCCAGTGTCCCATCCGACGTACTGACGCTGCAACTGGTACTTTTCTTCCCAAGGGTTCCAGGCTACGTTAAAAAGGCTGTCGTCACCCTCCCTCTTTGGAAAGGATATTAACACTGTGCTCCTCACGGGAGAGAATCAGACCCAGAATCGCTTCCACTTCAAGGTTGCATTCTTAGTTGTTGTTCTGTTGTGTTTTGTATATATATGTTTTAAAGGTTTGGGAAAGCCATTGTGCAAATTCTAGATAATGCAGAACTCCATGGGAAAAATCCTCTCAGACCAAGAAATAAAGAAAATATCCTAATGAATAGGTAAACAAAAGGACTGCATAGGTTTACAAAGTCTTAATTCCACCATTTATTGACTTCAACCCTTTGTTGTCTTAATGATGTTTTTACTTTTTTTTTTCTAAATCAAAAATGTCTGTTCACACTGGAAGGCATAAAAATTAGACATTAATTTCTATTTTTTACTATGAGCAGATCACTGATCCTAGTGCACAAAGGTTTGAAGTCCCCCATGAGCACGTGGGAACCTTCCAAGGATCTGCAGCCTCCAACTTAAAGTACAGAGTTGACATTAAGCAAAATCCTTTTGGCATCTTGGTGACCAGAGTGAGCAATGGGAAAGTCCTGTAAGTAACTTTGGTCCATTTGATGAATAACACTGGCATGAATTGTTTTCTGTGATTTTTTCATGTTGAGCTTAAATGATATATGGCCAAGGCAGCATGTACATGTAATCTGCCTCTTCTTCTTCTGAGTGGTGAGTATTTTGGAAGGACTGTGTTGAGAGCCCTCAAATATCTCCTGTGGTTTCAGGCCTGGCCATATTGGACCTTTGTCCTCTTTTCTCCTAATGCCAGGGAAAATCTCCATAGCTGCTGTCTTTGATCAATTCAGGGAATCCTTGCATACTGAATGATTTCATCCTCTTCATTTCCTACCGATAAATAAGCAGTATTTAATAAGCAGTATACTCTGCAACTCAGTGCCCGGCTTTCTGACCTGCTTAAAGGGGGAAGCGTTGGAAGTAACACAGTCCTTCAATCAATCGAGGGAAGATTTCCCATCACACTGATCAGAGGAGTGGGATTGACGTGAACTCATCGCATTGAATTAACTAGCAATTACTTTTGCACTGTTATTACTATCATTTACCTAAAACACTCTGTAATGATTGATTTGCAATTATGGAGTTCAATCTATAGATGGACTTGGTATTCAGCAGTCTCTGACTGATTAAATAGGTGCATAGAGGGGAGAATAAGCAGTCTGTTTCAATAGGATCAGTCTGACCTGAGGCTCTAGTACTTTGCTTGTAATGTCCTTAGATGTTTGTTTAATTTGATAAAAACAGTTGCATTTTCTGTCTTTAAAGTAAAAACAAACAAACAAAAAAAATACAGTTATGCTTGGCAGTGGCTTTGTGAGTATCTAAAGGCAAGTTAAAATTAGATATGTTAAAATGGGATAAACGTAAGCTCTCAAGTGTAAATCCTTGATAAATGTATTTACACTGGAAAAGCACCCTTCACTAACAACAAAAACATCCAAAGCAAAGGGAGATCCCTTGCATAAGGAAGAATGAGAATCAATATTTTATTATAATTAATTGCAGAAATCTTAACTATCTAAATAGCTATAGAACCTACTTCCATCATCATCTGTCATTCTAGAACCCTCCCCCAAATGTTAGCACTCTGATAGACCCATGACCATTAACATTTGAAATAAAACACCAGAAATCAGAATTTCATAGAAAATATAAATTCTTTTTCTTTTTTCCCCCCACCAAAAAGAGATAGTCTTAGCTGTTTTGTGAGCAGATGGACAAGACAATCCCTGGAACCATTAAAATTGATCAAAAGTACATCAGGTGATGATTTGACATCTGAAAACTCTTTTCTTTTCCTATATATATATGTGTGTGTGTGTGTGTGTGTGTGTAAAAGAAGTAATATGAATGGATTATAACTCTAGAAAGCCCTAACTTCTCTGCTGTTGTGACTTGCTTTTGCATTTCTTTTGCGATTGCTAACACGCTGTGTATTTGCTTAATTTAAGGACCTCTTATCCTAGTAATAATAATGTATTTATAGTGAGCAATACAGATATATCATGCATAATACCATAATACGAATACAGATAGTGCACTAATCCATTGACAGTGATAAATTCTCATTAAAATTAATGCAGGTATGTTTTTTAAAGTTAGGAGAAAGTTATATGACTTTCCTTCACAGGACTAACATGTTATGTCTTCTAGGTTGTTAAATTTGTCGCAAATATATAAAACTCAGATTGTAAAAAGGGGTTCAATTAAAAATGCACAAAATGAGTAGACAAAAGGCTATTATTTTGAAACTGTGCATGACATTGAAATACACCAGGTAACAATTTTTGTCAACTCCAAGTCAGTCATTTTCTCTGCTTTTGGTGAAAGTCTGTGTTTCTCTAGATCCCTATAAGCCCTTAGCTTAATAAAGCTGAAGATAACCTTGAAATCTGAGGATCAGCTTCATTGCAATTGCTTTGAGCTTTAAATCTGGTTTAACTCATAATTGCATTCTATTTATGACTGTTTCATTTTAAAAAATGATGATTGAGGGGAAAATAAAACTACTTCTGGGTAGGAG
Source organism: Eudromia elegans (assembly GCA_003342815.1). Classification (NCBI taxonomy): domain Eukaryota; kingdom Metazoa; phylum Chordata; class Aves; order Tinamiformes; family Tinamidae; genus Eudromia; species Eudromia elegans. The sequence continues at coordinate 4,572,669 of PTEX01000002.1, read as the reverse complement.
TCAACTTTAATGCATTTCTCAATGGGGAACGCTAAAAATCTTAAAGAAAAACAGAGGAAAACTAACACTGATAAGTTCAAAATTAATGACATTAAATGCTTGGATTGATAGGAACTTTTTTTCTCCAATTTGTTATCTCATAGGGAAAAACAAAACAAATATTTAAAACCTATTTCTATTTTGGCTTTGTTTAAAAAAAGTAAAGGTGCTCTGCAATTGGAGAGCTGATTAAGGGGGCCACGCACTCCCGTGTTAATGTCCCCACCAGGTCACAAGTCCTGCCTGTAGGAACAAGGAAGGAAATCAGTTTTTTTCTTGAGTATATAAAGTTCTCCTAATCCTCGTTCAGAAGATTAAGAATTTGTCAGTGATGACAGGGATTGGCTAAAGGTACAAAATTAATTTAACAGAAGATATTTTATTAATAGACTTTTACTATGTGCTTGGCTAAGAGATCTCCAGCTTGTTCTGTTTGGACAAATATATATTGAAAAAGTCTCTATATGTATTTTCAACAGCCACCAACTTCCTGTTCCTAAAGATAAAAATCTTAGAAGTTGATTTATGCAAAATTTCCTGCGTAAAATATGATAGCAATTGGCTGGGATTGGGCGTGCTAAGGATTAAATAATTGCTGTAATCCATCCTCAAAGAGGCTCTTGCCTCTTCTCCCGGTTTGCTGAAGCAGAGAGAGAAGGACTAGTGTGATGTCACTGAGCTGCCATAGATTTGAAAAATCTAATGAAAAGTCTATTATTTCTGTCTTTCTTTCCACACATGGAAATCTTCCATCTTCTCAGCTAAGGTACTGGGAGTCGTGGGGACACAACCTTGAAAAAAGCTCACTCAAGACGTTTCTGGTCACTCTCCACCCAACCCAGCTCCATCAAGATCCTACTCTGCTCTAGCAAAGAGAAATAATTATTGTTAAAATACTTTTTTTAAAAAAAAATTGATTTTTTGATCAGGTTCGATACCACCATCGGGCCCTTGCAGTACGCCGACCAGTACTTGCAGCTCTCCATCAAACTGCCCAGCAGCAACATCTACGGCGTGGGCGAGCACGTGCACAAGCAGTATCGGCACGATGTCAACTGGAAAACCTGGCCCATGTTCAGCAGGGACATCGGCACCTCAGGGGTAAGGGTTCCTGTCATCCCTTGCACGTCAGTTTGGGAATCCAGAAATGCTATGCAGCATTCATAACATCCACTGTGTTTCTCCCCAAAGACTTGTCAGGCGCCACATGTTCCTGCTAAAAGCTGGATGCTGCTGATGAAAGTTTCCCCGAGGAATAGGTTTTTATAAATATTTTGATTTTTTTTTTCTTCCTGATGCTTGTGTAAAGTGTTGAAAACACTCGATAAATACTAATATATCAGAGTCTTCAGTTCCCAGCAACATACAAAATAAATAACAACACATTTGAATGCATCGCTGTGCGCAGCACCCAGTACGTGCGCTTGAGGATAACAGCTCTGTAGTCCTGCAAATAACAGCACAACTCCACTTAACAGCCATTTCCTTACAAGATAAAATATGTCTGTCAGCAGGTATTTGTTTGGGGCCTTCATGGCTGTCATCTTCAAAAATGATTTCCAAGGCACCTATTTTCCAGTGCTTGTAAGTGAAATCTTCCATGTGCACAGACACTTTGTGTAGGTTTTGATCCAAGTTGCTCCAATGCAAGCACACAGTGATGAAATATATGGAAAAAGAGCATTGAACACCCTCTGCGTTGGGTGGTATGTAATCAATGTGTAAGGACGTTATAGAATGAGAAATCAATGTAGACTATGCTGGAAGGAATGTTTGCTAATAATATTTTTGCTTTCATTTTTATACAAGTTAAACAAAACTGATTTATTTAAAACCAACTTGTGAAACTCCGATAGCTGCAATTCTTCAATATTGCATCAGTTTCACAGAGCAACAGTCCATATTCTTTATTTTGAGAGAACACTTAAACATTTCACTGAAATAGAAGCTATGCTAGCAGGATATCTGTCTATAATTAATTAATAATTCAAAATTAGCATCTCTGCTCTAGAAACTTTTAGTATGAGAGTTTTTCCCACAAAGGGGTTGCCATATCTTGGGCTGAGATATGGCCCAGTGACGATGGTTGGAGGAAGACCAGATGTTGAAAATGGATAGCAGGTATTTATGGGAATGATTTGCTGAGGTTTGTGTTGCTTTGAGCCTTGAGACTCCATCAACTCTTTGCCTCTTAGCCCATGGATGAGGGAGGTCTCTGTGGGGATATTGGGAAATAGCTTTTTCCCTGTTTTGGAAATTGCCTCGTGGGAATTTGGTAGGTAATTAAACCCTCTCCAGCCTAAATGCAGAGATGGCAGCTCAGCGTGTGCCTTGGACCAGTGAAATACTGTGCAGCTCAGTTTTATTTTCAGAACTGAAATCTACATTAACTCACATTTGTCTTTCTATAAACAAGCACTACTGTAGAAATCATTGCCTTGATTTCCCAACTCTACTGCATTTTCAGTTTATCAAATGCTTCTTTTTAATAATTAGTAGAGGGAGGATTGAAGATGGTTCTTATCTGAGCGGCTCCATTGAATGTAGACTAATTAAGTTAAACTAGTAGTGAAAAAAATTAAGTTAGGCTAATTTCAAATAGCTAAGGTTAAATTCCTCATTAATTTGTTCTGAGTTTTGTTTTCCAATACACAAGTATGACAACAGCTGTTATCATTTGCAGGATTTTTGTTGTTAATAATATGAGGAAAAAGCAATAGAAATGAGACAAAAAAGAAATCAGGCGCTCTCTTATTTATATAGATTAAATGTAAAACTGATTGCCTTGTAAAATTAATCATAACATAGATTAGATGTAAAATCTTGCACTATCTTTTAGGGTATATTGTTCACCTGATATGCATACTTATTACCCATAAATAACATTGCAGTATATGCAAAGCTGCTCTAAATTCTATCATATCAGTTTGCTTGTCTTATCTGTATATTTCCAGAAACTTTTCATTTAGTGGTAAACATTCATATGAAGGAGAAAAATGTCAGAAAGTGAAAAACAAAGCACAGAAAAGTGTCAGTGTACTTATTTCTGTTGACTGGTGCATTTTGAGAAGCTTCAAGTTGTATCTGTGATATCTTTTGAAATGTCCCAGAACACAGATATTTGTTAGATTTATCTTTTTTTCTTTTTTTTTCTCTTATTTTTTTAGGAAATGCATAACTTATACGGAGTTCAAACATTCTTCCTGTGCTTGGAAGACAACACTGGTGCCTCTTTTGGTGTCTTCTTAATGAACAGCAATGCCATGGGTAAGAAAGCTTTCCCTGTTGCTCTAAGTAATCCAGTTAAATTTCTTTTAAAACGATCATGCTTATATGACAGAACTGATGTGGATGTCCTTCGTTAAGGACATCTGAAAACTTATTGAGAAAAGACTGTGCCTTTGGGTTTCTTGTGATTCTCCTCTCTTTTGGGAGCAATGGAAACATGGATATTTAAGAGTCATCTGAAAACACTTCCCCTCTACTCAAGTGCAAGTCCTGGTTTGATTCCCTTGGGCAGTTGGTAGCTGTATTTTTCTCAAAGCAAGTTTTCTCACAGTCCATCTCAGCATGAGTCACGGTAGATTTAGTGACTGTTCTTGTCTGGCAGAGTTTGCACTGCAGCCAGCACCAGCAGTGACCTACCGAACCACTGGAGGGATCCTTGACTTCTATGTCTTGTTGGGGGACACACCAGAGCAAGTGGTGCAGGAATACCTGCAGGTATGGTGCCCTGGGGGAAATGCATGGAGAATTCTCCATCGCATTTGTAGAAGTGCTTTTTAGTTTTTATTTTATTTTATTTTATTTTATTTTATTTTATTTTATTTTATTTTATTTTATTTTATTTTATTTTATTTTATTTTATTTTATTTTATTTTATTTTTCCCCTCTTTGTATAGCTTCATATGTTATTTACTAACAGATGGTAAAACGTACTATTTGCATAACTCTTGACATGTCCCCAGTATGACTGCTGTCACCTGGGATGGTTAGCGGGAGTCAAGCCAGGGCATGGAGCTAGTCAGCTGGGCTTGTGCTTGCCCACTGGAGCTGATCTCACTGCAAGGACAAGTTCTTGTCCTCGTGACAATATCACAGGGTTGGTACAGGTTATAGGATGTTTACGGATGGGAGAAAAACAGCCAAGATGTTCCCATTTGCACTCCTTGCAGTTGGATGGCATTTTAGTGATATCTGAAAGCACGTGTAAGTTGATAAACAGGATTGCTTCCATGGGATGGCTCAAACGAAGGAGGACACAGTCATAAGATGAATGCATCAGAGCATAGTAACATCCAGGTAACTTCACCACCCGCCGATATGTGCTCTCGCCCTGCAGCTGGTGGGGCTGCCGCTGCTGCCCGCGTACTGGAGCCTGGGCTTCCAGCTCAGCCGCTGGAACTACGGCTCGCTGGACGAGGTGAAGGCCGTCGTGGAGAGGAACCGCGCCATCGGCCTGCCCTACGTAAGCGCGGCCGGGCCTGCGGGGCGCGCGCCTGGGCAGGGGCTCTGCAGGCAGCTCGGCAGCTTTGCTAGGCCCCCACGTCTTCCACATCAGGCCAAGACAGTCAACGTCCGTTAAGTGTGTGCAGGCATCTGCATTTGAAAGATTTTATGGATTTTAATGGTTGACCTGTTGGCAGAACATCATGCTTCAGCACCTTTGCTTTGCCCCTTTTATTACAATGATTTTGCAGCAATCCTTTTCAAGTATACCCACTTTTTTTTTCTAATCTGTTACCTAATCCTGTCTTGTTGTTCTGAGGCAAGGAAATTTTGGTCACTTAATTTTCAAGGAAAATTTACAATTGGATTTTAAGTTAAATTAGCCTAATGTCTTCAAATGAGGAAAACAGATAAAATCCAATACTAATTTTAAGCTGGCTTGAAAAAGAAGAAGGAAGGTTTTAGGAGCCCTCCTCTGCCAGGAGGAAGTAGAGTCACAACCATAGATTCACTTCAGGATGAGTGGGAATCATCAGAAGAAATTTGTAATTGCAAGTCGTCATATAGAGCCACCTCCCACATCAGCTAAGTTATCTTTTCCTTCAGGATGTTCAGTACACCGACATCGACTACATGGAAGAAAAGAAAGATTTCACTTATGACAAAGTAAATTTTAGAGATCTTCCTAATTTTGCAGAATACATGCATAAAGATGGACAAAAATATATTATCATCTTGGTAAGCTCTTTATATTTCTTTTTCCATTTTAAATGACGTCTTATAATTGTTTATTATTATGCTCTACATATTTTTATGCAATTATTACATTTATTACCCACCATGGTGGTGCTAGATAGTTCCTGGAAAAGCATTGCGCGATTTCTTTCTGCTTTTTGTGTTCCTTGCTTTCAGGATCCTGCTATTAGCACAGCTAATCTCGTGGATGGGAGTGCGTATCAAAGTTATGTCAGAGGAGAGAGCCGAAAGGTTTGGATTAATGATTCAGATGGAGTAACGGCTCTAATTGGAGAGGTAAACACATTTTTATGACCATGAAACTCTAGCTCTTGGCACTACTGTGATTTAATGTGGGAGGAGCAGCTGACTCCAAACTTCTTTTTCAGAATTTTTTTAGTAATATTCTTTCAATTGAGATCTAATAATGATAAGAGCTCACGTAGCATATGATGTTTCCACTTTTTTTTTTTGTTTGTTTGTTTTCCATTTAAAGGAAAACTAAGTTATTTCTAAGGCTCAAGGCTTGTTAGGCTTCTATTTATTTTCAGTGCTCACTGAAAAGTCAACTTTCACCCTATGCTTTTGAAAATATCTCTACAGTAGCCTATGAATTAAGCTAAGTATTGTAATTAGTAATAAGTAATTAGTAATAGGTATTGTACTTAATTAATTTAGACTTATAAGCAACTGAAAATTCCAAAGTTAATGAAGTGGTATTCTTTCTGTCTTCTTCTTGAGTGCAAGTTATTGCAGTTTATCATGCAAAAGTTTTCTCCAGGTCATTATATTAACACTGCCCTAAATAGAACTTGAGTTGAAACTGTGCAAAAGCTCAGAATCCGAGTTTCTGACTTTCAAAAACTTACCAAGGGTTTAATTCAAATTCACCTGACAATCTGAAGATTTTTTTTTTTATCTCTAGGAGGCTTATTTATGTCAATATACCCCATTAAGTATGCACACCCCCATTTCTTCACAGAGAATAAAGGATTCTGAAGTGATATTGTTGAAAATGTTAGGAGATTGTCTGTATCCATGCATAAATCCGGGTGGTTTTGGATAGACTTCAGTCATATTTTGGTAGAAAAAAAAAAAAGTAGAAGCCAAGAGAACTGCAGTAACACATAGATAGATATTAATCATGCCAATGTAGTTAGCAGTTTAATCAAATATTTTCTGTTGACTGGTGCAGGTGTGGCCAGGAGTAACTGTGTTCCCAGACTTCACCAATCCCGACTGCACCAGCTGGTGGGCAGAGGAATGCAGATTATTTTTCAATACGGTGCCCTATGATGGGATCTGGATCGTAAGTAACACAGGATTTCTCTTTTTCTAAAAGAATAGGCATGGCCAGATGTCGCTTTGAAATTGAAAGGGAATGCTCGTTGCTGCTAACCTGGGAATCGGTGTAGGACCTGCACGTCTTTCGATGTTGAATTTGCAACTCAAATTTGCATGCGAATTTTAAACCTGGATTTGAAATCAGCATGCTGAGTGAGTGCACTTTGAACAGGTCCTGAGTATGGTTTATCACACACAAAATCGATGGAACTCCTCTCCAGATAGCTCTTAGAGTTTAAAGTCAGTAAATAGCAATTGCTGCTCCAGAGCAGGATTTGGTTTAACCTCTCTTAAACAGGTTCTCCCACCAAAAGCTTAATGGAGAGCATGGCACAGTTATTTTTAGGCTCAGTTCATGGAAATCAGGTAAGATTAGCGACTATTTGCCTCGCTCAGATTAGTCTCTCACAAAAATATGCTGTAGAAAAGCTTTTAAAGGTGGATGCCTGAAAGAAATCTGTATTTAAACTTCTTAATCCCCATTTAAGCACCTGAGCAGGGATTTAATTTCTTTTTCCTAGATATGGAGCACCTAAAGCTCATTTTGACTCAGAAAGATTTATAGATATTCAACCAATCAGAGAAAAAGCTCAAATTATATGGAGGCACCTATGAGTGGCTTCAGGAAGTTCTGCCTACATTCACGTTTATTAAAGATCCTATAGCATTAAAGGTTTCTATGTTCTGCCTTTGCGCTGAGATGAACTCTAGCTTTAAAGGACTGTACAATTTTTAATGCAATATCTTAATTTCTTTTCCTTATGCTGTGGCTGAAAGAATGGATGTCCTTAGACTCAAAAAATCTGGATGAATACATTTTCAACTGGAATAAAATAGATTTTTAGACTATTTTTATTCTTTTATGTGACATGCGGTGTCTGATCCCCAAGAACCTGGTTGTTTTCATCATAGTGAGCTTCAGATTTACGTCTGCAATTTAAATTCTGGGAATGGCTCTAATCTCACAAAGCAAGGCACAAGTATATGCTCCGAATAGTCAGGATATGGCTGCATTTCAGGAAACTCAGTCTGATTTATGCTAATATAGTTTTGAGCCTGGGGGCAGAATCCTGGGTAACCATATTGCATACTTTGCCCTTATTGCTCTTAACCCTACAGCAAAACACCAGGCTAAGATGTCATTTTTTGTATAATAAAAGCTGAAAACAGAGAGCTCAGGAAAAAAGAAGGAATATTGGAATTTTATTTAGCAGCTAGTTGCTAGTAAGACCAAAAGTCCTCACTGACTTTCGAACTTGCATTAGCAAATGCAACCTGGCACAGCAAGCTTTCAAATACACTTTTAAGTTTTTCACTTAGTTTGTCACCAAGTATTTATTACAAAAAAAAAGATTTGTAGTTATTCCTTCAGGGATATGAGGAATAAAACATAAGGTCCTGTCAGGAAAAGCTACTAGAGGAAATTTTATTTTATGTTGTTTCTTGTCTTTCTCAGGATATGAACGAAGTATCCAACTTTGTACAGGGCTCAAATAAAGGCTGTGAGCAGAATGACTTAAACTACCCACCCTTCACTCCGAGTAAGTCCCTTGTCTCAAACCGCGAAAAACAACACAAAGAAAAAGTGCTTGTGAAGGATATGAAGTGACATTTTTATAGGTCTTATGGATGGGGTCTGCTTATTCCTATTGACAGAAAATACAAGCGTTCTTTGGCTCTGGTCAACGGCATGGGTTGAGGAAAAAATGGCTTTTTCTTATCCTTCCAAATTATTATTGAATGTTATCATTGCCTTAATTATGTCTAATAAGATATTGATCTTCTTTCACCATCAATGGTTTCAGAGATGTATGCAAAGCTAAAATGGAAATCAGATTTTTTTATTAAGTAATAGCTTTAAGTAACAGTTGCCAATAAGCTGTCAGATCAAATATAGTAAAAACAGCATTTCCTTTGACCTCAAACATACAGATATGATTCAAATTAAATACAGAAGTTCTAGTTCCCATCTATTCTAGATTGCAGCTGTAGTGTCTTCAGTTCCTTATTTAAGATAGAAAATTAGAAAAGAATTCCCTCTTGGTTAACTGGAAGGTACAACTTTAAATGTTTGAAATCTAAATGTACTCAAAAACTGATACCTCTCTGTTTGTTGAAGATATTCTTGATAGACTGTTGTTTTCCAAGACGCTCTGTATGGATGCAGTGCAGAAGTGGGGGAAACAGTACGATGTCCACAGCCTTTTTGGCTACTCCATGACCCTCTCAACCCATCAGTAAGCAGTGCTTCCCTCATATCCTTACAAAAAAAGTGTACAAAATAGTGTATGGCTGCATTTTCAAAAACAGCAAGAGATTTCACTACTGAAAGACCCTGATTCCTGGGTGACAGGAATTATTAGACCCCTTAAAATCCAATCTCTCTACAATTCCAAAATTAACTGAAGCTGGGCATCCAAAATAACTAAAAAAGACAAAAAAATCTCGTTATATGTCTGTCTGATACCTTATTGCAAAGTTCAAAAAGGTACCAAGATTTATTATTTAAACTTCAGCTGCACTGAAGTCTTAAAGGATAGTAAGTTTTTCATTAGAAAATTAATAGGAAAAGAAAATGTATAAAAGTGTGGTGAGCTGCTAGCTATGTGTTGATAATTTTGTACTAGTCGAAAACCTGTGTAAATCAATTGTACTTGAAAACCTGTGTAAATCAATTTTACTGCAAATTGGAGAAGAAATAAAGCAATGATCCGAACTCTGCTAGCACAATGCTATGGACCACTATTAGAGCATTTAAAATGTCTTCATCTCATTTCGTAGCTCAAGTTTCGGCTAAGTTACCCATCTCTCCCACGGCATGCTCTGTTTTGTGCACTGATGGAGAAGAAATAACTCATTTCGCTATTTCCCTAGGCTGAATATTTCTTATTTATTTATTTATTTTCATTTTTTAAGACGTAACATTATGCCTTCTTATAGTTCAGACTAGCATAAGAGGTTAGATTGAATGAGAAAAATCTGTAGTTAATATATTTTGCCATTGCTGCATTGTCCAGCTTAAAATACTGTCCAAAATGCTTATAAAGATAGAACAGGATTAATATTATGAACATATCAGGTAAAGGAACCCTTCTCCCTTGGACTGTCTATTAATATACATTATATATTAATTATATTCTTTATATATATATTTTATATATATATATTTTATATATATATATTTTATATATATATTTTATATATATATATTTATATATATACACACACACACATATATATATATATATATATATATATATATATATATAATAAAAACTATATAAAACCCCTGGTGTCAGAGGCTTCTTTTGTGCTTTGCCTAATTCCAGCCTCGCTTCCTTCTTAGAGCCATCCAAACGGTGTTTCCGGGCAAGAGGAGCTTCCTTCTTTCACGATCCACCTTCATTGGTTCGGGCAAGTACACGGGACACTGGCTGGGCGACAATGCAGCATTGTGGGACCACCTGAGATGGGCCATACCCGGCATACTGGAGTTCAACCTCTTCGGGATTCCCTACGTAAGAAATGACATGCAGACAACGTTAACATCTGCAGAATCTGATTGTCAATTTAAATATTATCTATTTCATCATATTGTCTTGTTAGCTATACATTAATACTCTTTAAGAATCTGGTTTTAATATTTCCCCTCCCAGTAATTGTTGACTTCTTTGGTTGAGGCTGCTTACTTTGATTTCTCTAGGTGTGAGTGGGATACATGGGTGCATCAACCATACTACTTTATATATTCCAGGCTGCCTATTACCACTAGTTTTCTTTATTCATCGGTGCTCACGGTGGAATTTCTGTGTGTTCCTTTGCATTTCAGATAAAATAAGAGCACTCGTGTATAAATGAAAGAGATGGATTTCTTTCCATATGGCATTCGTAGGACTTTTGAACTTTTTTCCAGATGTATGTACATTAGCATGTACAGGAGAGTAGAGACTCAAAAAAAAGAGAGTAATGAGCAATGTTAGCTAGTAGTCACTTGTCTTCTCTGTGCAACTCCTACCAGAATTTACTCAATTTTATTGCGCAGGTGGAAGAATTAATTGTCCATAGACCTTTGACATCATGAATAATAGGTATTTGCATGGCTAGTTCTGCTTCATATAATAGATTCAAAACTTCAGTACTGCTGGTAGAGGTTCAATCAAAAAAAAGACAACAGGCAAATTTACTTATGGATGAGAAATTTGAAAGAAGACAGACAGAAATATGTGTAATGGCTCTGTTACTCTGGGTATCAGTTAAGGATGAAGCAGTATATCTCTAGAAATCAATACTTGAAGAGGTCTACTTTTGTAGAGCTTAGAGGAGCTGTATAATGTCCAACCAATGCTCTTCTGGTTTTACTTTAAGGTTGGAGCAGATATTTGCGGTTTCTTTGATGACACCACAGAAGAACTTTGCCAACGGTGGATGCAAGTAGGAGCGTTTTATCCTTTCTCCAGGAATCACAATGCTGAGCTCTACAGAGTAAGTTTTGTCTTCTCTTACAAAATTTTGCTCATTTTACATGTCATTACTAATAATTACATAGTTGACTTGTTGGAAATTGGCAAAAACTTATATTCTCCGTCCAAAATCTTAGCTTTATCACAGTTAGTTGTAAGCTGAAAATACATTTCTGTGCCTACATTGGTTGAGTCTACAGCAAACGAGACGTGACCCATCACACCTTGGGAGCACCCAAGATGAGACTTGGAAGAAGCCTTGACCTGCATGTGTGCAGGGATGGACCTGCACCCACATGGGCCACACCACCCATGTTTCATGGGCCATGCCCATGTAGATGTGCACCATCACCATTCAGCTCTCTGGAGAATGCAGCTGCTTTCTATATACTAGATATATCTAGCACCATCCAAACTTTCCCTGCTTGGTGGCAATGACAATCTACTATTCATTTTCAGCCTCAGGATCCAGCCATATTCGGGGCTGATTCAGTTTTGGTGAAAACTTCAAAGCATTACTTGAACATCCGTTATACCCTGCTGCCTTACCTGTATACACTCTTCTACAAAGCTCACACTCAAGGAGACACCGTTGTACGGCCGATTTTGCATGAGTAAGTTTACTGACCTCACTTCAGAATATCTTCATTGTGAAAAAACGAATTCAGAATGGTTAAATGTTGTTAGGGGCTATCCAAAGACATGTATAATTTCTGACAGTAAATATTGGAATATATATGCACAGCTTCTAAGTTTATGAAATACCATTTGAAGTAATCAGAAGTAATCAGAAGAGAAATCATATGCAATTTCGGCATATATGCATGTATTACTGTCAGCTACTCCAAGACCTGCTATGAAGCATCTTTGTCAGTTAATGAAATTATTTCCCATCATGATGAGAGTTTTAGAATTTAGGTGTTTTTCTTTTTTCCTCTCTTGGAAAATCTGGAATAAATTTATGCTGAAAGCACACACCCACTGCACATGCACATGCAGGTACGCTGACATATATTTATAACATAACTAACTGCACTTATAAGCCTGTGAACTTACACTCTCAACTGAAGGCTGCTTCAGATGAAAGCAGACCAGTGCAGTTTTGCTGTGATGCTTTCCAGTAGTCTTTCCAGACTGTCAGAAATACAAGGATTGCTCATGACGGCGGCATAGTTGATAAAAAACAAACAGTGTCATTTCTTTTCCATTTGTCCAGGTTTTATTCTGATGAAGCAACGTGGAGTGTTGACAGGCAGTTCCTGTGGGGTCCCGGGCTGCTCATCACTGCTGTGCTTGACCCGGTAGCCATTGGTGTCTTGATATTTCTCTTTTTCACAACAAATTTGCAGGGAGTGGGGCCGTTGCAGCTCTGTCCTCTCTCAGGGAGCTGCAGCGCTGCATTTATTGGTCCCTCTTCCTACCATCCTTTTATTGTTTTCATTGAAAGTCCCCAAGTTTTAGCCTCTGTTGTTCAGTCCTGTGACAGTTTTGTTGTTCAGCTTAAAGGTCATAGCTCCACTGCTTGCTATCCATCTCTTGTGCTCTGTCTCCTTTTCTATGCTAAATGGCAAAATTAGGATAATTTGCCTTCCCTGATGAGCCTAGCAGATTCTCCATGGTCCTAGAGACATTGTTCATTAACATATCACTGTCTCCAGCGGAAATATTTCTCTCAGTATAGCCTGTGATTATATTTATTTTTCATATATGCATCAGATTAATTGACTGATAGCTATCTTGGGGTTCCCCATGAGCCTGTCTCTTTTCTTCCTTTTTTTTTTTTTTGCTTCCAGTGAGGGAGACCACAACATATTTTTATCACTGTCTAAATGGAAAATCTCACACCTTGTGTTATTAAATCCCATTTCTATTTTTGCATCCTTCAGGGAATCTACTTCTTCCTGTAGGATATTTGATTCACTCTACTTCATATCAGCTCTGAATTTCATTCAGAAGCAGCTTCTCTCACTTCATTTCACTTTATCTCTAGCACAGCACAAAAAAACAAAACAAAACAAAAAAAACCCATGGCTTTTCCCTATTGCAAAAACCTGTAGAAACTGATAGTTAATTTGAGTAACACATATACTATATAGAAACACAAAATGTTTGTTAAATACTTGAATGGAAATGTAAAAGTGGTGATGATTTTGTGATGTTTGAGAATATCCTCTGTGAGTGTACAGAAAGCGTTACAATGCTGGGCTTCAGACATGGCAGAAAGTCAGCAAAGCAAATCAGGGTGAGATGTATCGATAATCTTCCCGTTGTGAATGATGATTTTTGACATTTTTTGTTATTTCAATGACTTGTCCTCTGATGTAAAAGTTGTTTCTCTGCCTGCCTTTCAGGGCGTGGATGTGATCCAGGCATACATCCCTGACGCAGTTTGGTACGAGTACGAGACGGTAAGAAAATGCCAAGGATCTGCTAATGCCAAGGCAACAGTGAGAGCCAGGTGGGGATGAGGGCAGGGATCACAGTAACGCAGGAGGCAAGGAGGCAGGTTGCATGGAAACACGAGCAAAGATCATGTGTGTAGCACTAAAATGCAATAATAATAATAATTATTATTAACAATAATAACACATGAGAATTTGCAATTTTTTTTGCTGGTCCCCTCACTTGTTCTTTGTGGTACCAGGACTGAAATTAAGCCCTGGTGGTCATTGATTCACGGTATTGTGTGATAATGACGCAGGGTTGGTTTATCTTCATGTGACTGGTTTATAGATAGTTATATTGAGAGCAGAATGACAGATCCTTACCTAACTTAAAAGGAAGATTTAAGAAGAATCTCTGGCATTAAGAATTCACCCATAGTAGAGAGCAACACCACGATCTCATTCTCTTTTTCTTTCCTCTTCATAAGGGGACAAAAATCTCCTGGAGAAAAGAGTGGGTTGGCATGTACCTACCAGCAGACAAGATGGGACTTCACTTGCGGGGAGGCTACGTTTTCCCATACCAACAACCAGCCACCACAACAGTAGATAGGTGAGCTCCAGATCATTTACTTGACTGCTTGCATACCATATTTCATGATTAACTACAGGCTCACCTGCACATTTTGCAAACTCCCCAGGTATTGTAACAATTTACATGAAAAGGAAAGACAATTGAGGGCTTAAACTACTTCTCCAAGTATTAGAACTCACTTGAGATTTTTGATGTGAATGTGAAAGATATATTAAGGTTGTCTAGTTATTTTTACACACCAAGGACAAATTGTCTGTCTTCTCACAGCCGCAAGAATCCTCTGGGACTTCTCATTGCCCTGGATGACAATAACAATGCAACCGGAAACTTGTTCTGGGATGATGGAGAATCCACAGGTGAGCCTTTATCCATAGGGGGATCAATATGACAAACAAACTGCTCACACTCTCAGATTTTAATCTTCAGGGGGACTTCATGGAGGAAGATTAAGCCATTGGGAACGTTGATTTTTAATTCGTAACAAGTTGTTAATACTTGTTCATATGTCTTCGCTTCTTCATCACTTTTAAGTGGAAAAATGTAACACTTCTTAATATGGTGATTTAAGGTTAAACTGCTTTTGGTTGTGAGGAAAATTAACGCCTTTGGAAGGCAAGCATGTCTAAGAAGAGCAGAGTTAGTTCTCGAGCAAAGGAAGCAACTTGCAAACAAAAATAGTGTAATTCATCCTTTTAATCTTGAGATGAAGCAAACTTTAGAAAATAAAGAACCTTGAACTGTGGGATTTTCTGAAGTATCTGAGGAATTAGTTAGGCATTAAATTAAAAGGACTTGAGGTACTTAAACCCTTTAGATTGCTTTGGGAGTCTTTGTTCTTTGTTTTATATTTTTTAGAAAAGCCAATAAGCAGTTTAAACATTTATTTTGAAATGATTTTTTGAAGAACTTTTATAAAACACTCAAGCTTGTATTAAAAAATGATTTAAGAACTTGTATTTGACAGATTTTATTGTTTTATTTGCAACCAGCCGTAACTTTAAGAGCTTAGGACTTTGGTTTATGGCATACGCCTGTTAATGCTGTTGCATTTCAAGCAGACACAATCTTCTCTAATTCATACCCCATCATATCCATAGGTTACTATGAATCAGAAAAGTATGTGAGGTTTATTTGGCCATACTGGAATAAAATGTAGGTTAGAAAATTGGAAAAAGTGCAGCAATAAATATACATATATAAAATAATAATAATAATGAAGTATTAACATTGAGGTTCAGAAGATGATAGGTATTTTCCATGTGAACGAGTTCAACCCTATTCATAGTTAAGTGATGCCTTAAGTACGTTCATGCCTCTGTCTCCCAAAACACAACAGCTTTTGGCTGAAAATGCATTTTTCAGATAGAGAATCTTGAACAGATTAAAATGCTAATTGCATACGAAGCCTTGCCACTGCCCTGCCAGATGATGAACATCTAGACGTGTCACCACTTTGACACCTCTGCCAAATCCTCAGCTTCCCTTGCAGATCTCCCCAAGATGCCAAACTCCCAGGGGGATATTTCTTGCTAGAATATTTAGGTCAGTCCAAAACTCAAATTTGAAGGATTTCTGCATCCTGGTGCTACACAGCAAGACCCTGGTGCTGGACACTGGGCAATCTGTTAGGAAGACAATTGCACAAAATGCCAAAAGATGAGACGATTTGTGCTCGAGAGGTAATGTGATGAGAATATTACATCTAATGGAAAGGAAAAGCTTAGGAAAATTTATGCATTCTGCCTGTAGTAATCCCTTTTCTCATTTTACCTCTACCAATCATATCTCAGGCAAAAGAACTTCCAAGCCTCTACTTTTTAAATTTTGTGAAACTTCGGGATGCTTTAAAGAAATAGAGTTGTGATTTGGCTGATTATTGCGGCAGTAAATATTGAAGGCCTTGGGTGGTTGCTGATATGACAGGTATATGTACTCCTCTGTCAAGGCCCACAATAACTAAGCCATTATTGTACTCACTTCTGTAGAGAAACAAAACAATAAAACATCTTATGATTTTATTTCCTGCTCAAAACTTACAGATCGCAGTTTTCTCAAAGAAGTAGTTTACAATTTGCCTGCAATGGCAGTATTTTTCTTTTCTTACATGGAAAAAAATAGCAGGCTGTTTATGAGTCAACTTTTATGTCTCTTTTTCCAGGTGGTAAGTTTATTTCCTCTTTTATAGTTCTATGACATGGCTTATTAATATTTTACTCTTTTTTTTTTTTTTGTGTTTGCACTAGGAAACTTCCTTAATATATTTTAAAAGATCACTGCATATGCATATACAATTAAGAAATGATAAGACAGAATAACAATAAAATGAAAATTAATATATTTTGCAAAGGGGAATTTCAGTAAATTTGGAAAATATTGGGGCATTAGACTAGGGAAACAGACATAGGGCAAAAATAAGCGTAAGAGAACTTTAAAGAACAGTCCTCTGTATAACAGACAGTTAATTAAAAGAAAACAGCAGGAAAAAAAAGAAAGGACTGGGAAAGGCTACCAAAAGTAGCAAGGAATAGCTTTCTAAGGATGTGATTAGTAGCAGAAAACACTGATTGGTCATCCAGGTAGTCATCCATTGGTCATCCAATCACTCACGCTTTTTGGGGGGCCTTAGGGACTGGCAAAGTCATTGCCCTGCAAACGATGCAGATAGAAAAGGCAGGAGTGTGTTGGCAAAATATGGGAATAAATAAATACAGAAAGTCATTTTTTCACTCACCGAAAGATTATTAGAATTCTATACTTTTTGCTCTTTGCACAGCACCTGAAGGGTTGCTCGCGGCAATCTTGATTACAGCTTCTGAATGTAGTAACAATAATAATTAGCAATTTATTGGCCTTGATAGGGACATAGTCCTGCCAGTCTTACTTTTAATATCATTCTATACTGCCACTGTCATTTCTGTCTTTGCATTTTAGGTACTATTGAAAACAATCGCTACATTTACTATGAGTTTATTGTTTCGGCTGTAAGTATTTTTTTAAAGGATATTATTTTTATTTCCAATCTTTATCAATATCTTCTCTGTCCTTCATCTCCTGTAATATTTACTGAGAATCAAAGTATTTGGCAAAACCAAATAAATATCTTTTTCAAAATATTGTCATTTAACAATACTGTCATTTAATTGTGATGTATATCTTTCATTTGGTTCTTTTCTTATTTATTAACAAAAGAGCACCTGTTTCCTGTCACAACAAACTCAACAGCAGTGTCTACTGAGCAAGAGAATTGTAAAGCATCAGTGACTGTTATAACACTTTATTTATTAACTGAAATTGCCTATACAGGGCAGTCTTTTCTATTCCATGTTGCCTGGAGATTTCATATTATAAGGATAACAATATTTTTGCTAAAATAGTAATATCTGCAAAAAGCATTATTTTTCTTTGCTGTGAAATACCAGAGTAAACATTCAAACAGGAAGTACATTCAGACGGAAAGGAAAATAAGGGAAAAGAAGTGGGAATGTAATGATTTTTATTTGTAATCCTGCATTATATTTTTCAGAATAGCTTACAAATGAACGTCATAAACAACGGCTACACTGATCCAAACAACCTGATGTTTGAAGAAATCAAAATATTGGGGTTGCCCCTGGAACCAACACAAGTCACCATAACTCAGAACAATGTTGTGCAAAGTTCTTCTCACAATATCACCTATAATCCTTCAGCCAAGGTACTTGGAAAGAAAAAACCTGAAGTAGAACATCTTTGGAGTTAGCCCCTTTTTTCTTGTATATTGCAAAGGAGAATATTCAGTCCTATTGTTGATTCCAGAGCATCCAGCTCTGTACAACTGTATTCTCTTTAGCTGTACAGACTTCAGCTGCACAGACTACCCCTCAGTTTAGCTCCGAAATGCACGTGCAGCACAGGGATGGCTCACACACTTATCCAGGGAGCTGTACTGGGCTTCCAAGGGAATGAACAGCTTTAAGATTTTATCTGATATCAAAGCAGGGTAAATAATATTTAAGTTTCAGATGATACTTCAGGCATTGATTGGAAAACAAAATTGAGTGTTTTTGAGCCTCATTTCTTGGTTTGTAATGCGTTTCTCAGGATGCATATAGGCAACATTGTGGCTGGATGTGCTAAGCAGGTAAAGGCGCTGCCGCAGGCAGGGGTTTTTCATAAATCACCCTGAGGACGGTGCAGGAGCTTGCATTATATCCTGCCTTTAATTAATGAAATACCCAAGCTACCTGTTATCCCAGTTACTGAATCAGCAACCAAGGTGCGTTTACATTTATGGTAAAAAGGGCTAAGGAGATATGCACGCTTATCCTCACTCCTTGCAAAGGAATCAAGGTATTTGCTTTATTTTTTAGCTTCTTAATTTTTTAGATCTTATATGCAAGAATTTCAGGGCATGAATTGTTAAAAAGCTTAAAAATTAGAACCCATCAAATGTCCCAGAACATTTTTGTGTGTGTGTGTGTGTGAATTTCCACATGAGGAAATCATCATTGCTCCTGAGAACCCACATCTCTACAGGCTGAAAAAAGACCGATGGGAGGCCAGGCTAAATAACAGTGTGTTATCTGATATTTATAGGTTGCCCACATAAGAGGACTGCAGCTCCAGCTGGGAAGATCCTACAGGCTACAGTGGACTCAAGAATCCAGCATCAATGAAAGATACGACTGCTACCCCAGCCCTAATGCCACCAAGGAGAAGTGTGAGCAGCTCGGCTGCGTCTGGAACGTAAGCCAAAACGTCGTCTCTGAGCCAAGGAGATAGCAGGAGAATCAGAGCTTTCTCTGGGATTAGTTACAGTGGAAAAAAAATGTAGTCTTGGCAGATTTGTGCGTCTGCCAGACTGCTTTAAAGAAAGGGGGAGGACAGTCATCAGCTGGCCCATATTAGCAGATTTTATTCTTTTTGTTGAAACTAGGGCAGTTTGCAACAGCTTAAGTTCTTCCCAAGTGCATTAAAATTAGAGGGGAAATGAGTACTTTTTTGAAAGATGGTAGCAGAATATTTTAGAGTTATAAAAAGCAGAAGACTTGAGATCCCTGTCCTTTCTTTATGACACATTTTTATTTCTGGGTATCATAGGGCTAAAAGCAGATGTCAGAAAGAGACATGGAAGGCATGACCTTTAGAAGGCCCCTTCCTCCCCATTACTTTACTTCTTGATTATAGAAATTTGTTTTTCAAAGCTGGAATCTGGGTAAAAAGTCCAAAATTTTCCACTAGTCACCCCTGAAACAACAAGAGCCGAAACAGGAGATGGACTTCCCTAAATTTCTTGCACTATTAGAAATATTTTTATAGTTTTAGATATTTGGAAATAGTTCTCCACATGAAATCAAATCCTGGTCAAATTGTGGCCTGGATGTATTTCAAACATTTGCTTGAGTCAAAAGATGCTTAAAATTTGGTGATAACAGATGAATAAATATTCATTGGAAATCAGGTTGTGATTAGCAGGCATAGTTTCATTTGAACAACTAGACAGGATTGATGGAGAATATTCAGAGGTGGAAGGTGAATACATTAAGCTTGTCTAACCTCAGAATAACCGGTTGGAGTGTTTATGTTCAATTACAGTAGGAAGCTGAAAGTAATTTTGATCTTGCTGTCAGGAGATCTTAGATAAATAAGATGTAAGTCTCAATGGATATTTTAAACCTATTTTTAAATGAATATATTCATATTCATATGAATGGAGACATACAAAAGCTGATGAAAAGCTCTCATCCAATACTGCCTGAATGTCTAATAAGCTCTGGGCACATCCTCATGAAGGCATCCAATACTGGGCTCACTATTGTTTCCTCATTGTTTACAAATAGCATTAAGATGTTTCCACAAAACATAATCCTAAATAGCTGTAAAATAAAAATTGGAAACTCTGGAATTCTTGCTGATGATTGAAGGCAACACAAAGCTCCATCTGACATCCCTTTGCAGGAAGTAATCTCGGATGTGGATATTCCATCCTGCTACTACAGTGCTGACAACCCTTACTCCATTGATCAAGTTTCATACTCTGCGCATGGCCTGGTAGCCAACCTCACTCTCAACAATGTCAACACCAAAGCATATGAGAGCACAACCCAACCAATTAGTACGCTGCGCTTGGAGGTGAAATACCATGACAACAACCTGCTGCAATTTAAGGTAGAGTCCCACTGGTTTTCTAGTTTATTTCACCATATTAGTCAAGATAATTTTATTTATGGAAATAATATGGTAGTTAATTTTGTACTGTATGAATAGCAGCATTCATGCCTCGTTTCTTCACCTAACCAAACAAGCTTTTTGGTTAGAAGAAAGAAAGAAGAAAAGAGTTTTCTTCTTCTAAACAAATAGTTGTATTGCTCTTAGGCCATGTCTTTCCCATCCTAGAATTTTGTCCTAAATTTTACCATGTAATTACATGAATCAAAGGTCAATGCATGCATGTAACATCAATCACACTCTGGAACTAAAAGCATTTTAATAATATACTTGTGCAGTTATCAGTGTTATTATGATCATAATGTTATTTTTGTGTTAATCATTCTACATATATAATAAAATTTTAATAAGTTATTGTTTATATTATTACTTATTTAATAATATTACGATTTGGATGGGTCATTAAAATGATCACACATCAAGTCTTGAATTACCTTGTCAGCAGAATATAGAAAACCTTTCGCTAACTTGCACTTAGATTATTTCTAAAGATGAATCAAAAAATCAAATACACATCATACATATGTGTGTGTATATATATACACATACATATATTTATAAAAAATTGGTAAATTTAAACAACTGAACAAGACATTCCTGAATCAGAATAAACCCATAAGATTTTTTTCTTTTATATAACCCAAATATTTTGAAGGAATTTGAGAACAACTGCATATTGAAAGAAAACACTCATCAGCAAATTGATTTAATGATTTTCTGTATTCATTTTAACCAAATCATATTTTGATCACTATTGGGAAGATTTCAAGCAATTCTCTTTCAGATTGTGAGCCTGCCAGTCTATAGGAGCATTTCTATCAGTCTAAAACTAATGTGAGAAATGGTGCTTGAACCATTATCATCTTGCAGTCTTGAAAATTTCATCACTCTTGGTGCGTGCTACAAGCTGTGTGCTTGCAGATGCACACTGAAATGAATTATTTTTTTCACTCATAGATCTATGACTACCAAAATAAGCGATATGAGGTTCCAGTGCCCCTAAACCTCCCCAGCACCCCCTCCAGCACCCCTGAGGGTCGACTCTACGATGTGTCCATCCAAAGAAAACCCTTTGGGATACAGATTCGTCGCAAAAGCACAGGCACAGTTATGTAAGTCCCATTCCATTGATTTCCATTAGCTTTTTTCAGATCAAACTGTTTGCTTGTAAATTATGTTTAAACAACATAAGACGAGGGTTTTTGCATCCTGACGGCATTTGCTTGGCCATTACACATGTATGACAATATTGACCCAGGGGAAGGACTGAGAAGAGGAAAAGAGTAGCCTCAAGAAGGTGACTATCACATAAGCACGGTAATGAAAACCAGTATATCGTTATTTTCATTTCTATCTTTCCATTTCCATTTAGCTGGGACTCTCAGCTCCCCACCTTCACGTTCAGTGACATGTTCATTCAGATTTCTACCCGCTTGGCATCGCAGTACATATACGGCTTCGGGGAGACGGAGCATACCATGTTTCGGCGTAACATGAGCTGGAATACTTGGGGTTTATTCACGAGAGACCAGGCTCCCGCTGTAAGTGAAGCTGGATCTGGATTTTTGTCTCTTTTGGGCCTCTTTTTGCTTCCTACTGACCAGTAGGAAAATGTCACGGAATTGTTGTGGATTTTTTGTCCTCTCTTAATAGTACAGCAACCAATACTAGTGACCAATGAATCTAGCGAATGCACATGTCTGACAGGACTTTAAAGCTAGCACTAGATGTGTTTATTGGTTTTGGTCGTATTTATTGAGGCTTGCAATTTATCTAAATTGTCCATTGATTCTCAATGTCAAAAGTCTTCTCTAAGGCTATATTTAGTTGCTGCTGGATTTTTTAATTGCTTCTCTACCATTTTTTTTTCCTGAAAGCTAGATGTGAGTCAGGGAAACTCACAACTTTGGGATCAAATTGGCACTTACAGAGGTAAATCAGCTATTTAAGTCCATATGCACACTTGTGCTACTCGCTACAAGATAACACAATACTTGTAATTTGCAGGACATTGTCAGTAAAACAGCAGTTGTTTATTACAGTTGTAATTTCCAGTTTTGGAGCATCTTTGAGAAAGTGAAACACAAGGGAATGTCACCAGTGTGTCACCTCAGTTGTACTGATTCTGCTGCTCTTTGACAAGAAGGGAAGTTGACTCCCAAGGAAGCTATTTGATATTAACAATTTTCCAAGACTCTAGTGCACTTACTTTCCTACCTTTTCAATCAATCTGATCAGCACAGATTCCCCCCCAAAAAAGGCAAAAATGATCCTTGGTGGGACTGCTAGCATTTACCCCAGTATGACACTGAAGTTTTGCCATACATTTGGCAGTTGTCTCTGATTATTTTTTAGCTTATAGGATGCTCATGATGTATTTCTTTTGCAGTACAAGTTGAATTCATATGGCTTTCAGCCATTCTACATGGCCCTGGAAGAAGACAACAATGCCCATGGTGTTCTCTTGCTGAACAGCAATGCAATGGGTAAAACTCCTTTCATTTTCTCAACCTCTTTCCATTTTACATTCAGTTTGGGGCAGGAGCATCATATCCGGGTGCTCATTTCCTTGCTTCCCTTCTCATTTTGCAGATGTGACATTCCAGCCCACTCCAGCTCTGACCTACCGCACGATCGGAGGCATCCTGGACTTCTACATGGTTTTGGGCCCAACGCCAGAGCTTGTGGTTCAGGAATACACTGCAGTAGGCTTCCTGTTCCATTACCATCTGAAACTGTTGGGGTTTAATTGTTTTGTTTTGTTTTTTAAATTCATTTTCCATTTGCTGCAAATATTCCTTCTTATTTGCAGTTGATCGGCCGGCCAGTCATGCCACCATACTGGTCCTTGGGATTCCAGCTGTGCCGCTATGGATACCGCAACGACTCGGAAATCGCCGAGCTGGTGGCTGCAATGAAGGCAGCCGGCATCCCCCATGTACGTGGGTAGCACCTACACTTGCACTGATGCCTGAGTCCCTGCCCCCAGAGGATTAACTAAGAACAACAACAAGTATGCAGTCTCTGTGTGCTTTATGTGCATACATATGCATACAACTCCAGGACTTTCTTTTTTCTCTAGCATGTGCACTTGCTGGGTTGTTGTGCACTAAGTTGGGTGCAGATATAACAAGCTTAGCTTAAAGCTTTGTCTGATTCCAATTCCATATTTCAAATATATAGCAGTTAGATTTATTTTTATCATATTTGCATATGCTCTATCAGCATATACTTAGGGGAAAAAAAAGTGAGCCTTGAACATTCTTTTTTTATTTTAATTGCAGGATGTTCAATACGCGGATATTGATTATATGGAACGGCAATTGGACTTCACCATTGGTGCAAAATTTGCGGGATTGCCAGCTCTAGTTAACAAAATAAAACAAGAAGGAATGAGATTCATCCCTATCCTGGTGAGTTTTGAATTTCAGTTTTAAATTAGAACACTTCATTGCTTAAAGTAGAATGTACTTAAGAGCATTTCTCATTTTTTTTTTCAAGCATAAGAGTAAAAATGTGTTCCCTTTAATTGTAGGATCCAACTATCTCTGGAAATGAATCAAATTACCTCACCTTCACAAGAGGTGTGCAGAAGGATGTCTTCATAAAATGGCCAAATACTAATGACATAATATTTTCAAAGGTACTGCTCTTACAATGTTGGTAACAGCAGAGGTATTTTGTATTCAAGCAAGCAAGACACCAAGCTAGACTTTACTGCTATCTACAGGAGGAAAGACTTTGAATATTATTTTCATTCCTGAATGTAGTTATTAAATTAATGCTGCAAACTGAACTGTCTTCAGTTTGTGGTGTCTTTGGTGTATGCAGCAGCGATAGATGGTATAACCTGTTGACAGGTAGTACTCATTTTCTATTTTATCTGGTTTGATTATACTGCAATGCCCTTTGTCCCATTAGGTCTGGCCATTTCTTCCCAATGTAGAAGTAAATGAGTCACTGCCGGAGCAAACCCAAATACAGGTAAATTTTGGTACAGGGGAGTATATAAGGGGAGTAAGACTAAGATAACTAAGATAACTAAGAGTAAAAACGTAAAAGTAAAAAAGAAAAAACAAAAAGAGTAAAAAAGTAAAAGAGTAAAATATTTATTTTACAAATTCCAGCATTCTAATATTGGCGTGTGTTCAGTGCCCTATGTTCTACTTTCCTACTTCTTATACAGCTCTATGGAGCACATGCCGCTTTCCCAGATTTCCTTCGCAATTCCACAGCGGAATGGTGGAAGCAGGAAATTGCAGACTGCTACAACAACCCCACCAATGCCTCTATGAGCCTCAAGTTTGATGGCCTGTGGATTGTAAGTGCAAAAATGTATTCTCTTTCTGAGAGGCTTTTGCCTCTTTTCATCATAAGATTTTTTTCTAAATATCCTGAAAGCCATTAAGTGTTATCCCTTTCAATTTTAATGCCTCTAAGCAGTAAGCATACCTGTTAATATAGGAGGAATGGTCTACCAAAGAGTAAAATATTTTTAATAGCATTATTATTTTCTCCACATTGAACACTTCACTTTCTGTGTCTACGAAATCTTCTTTATTTACTTTTGACCTTCCTAATACTTGCTTTGCAATGTCATTCTTCTGTTAGCTCCTGAAGTGCAAGATGGTTGCACAGCACAACTATTTTTTACAATTACTACTTCCATGAGACCGAAGGACCTAGATAGGAAGTTTAGCATATTCATTAAATAAAATGAACTTGCAGAAACTCCTAAACAGTTTGCTATTAACAGTTTGCTATGTAAACCCCAGAAACATCTAGATATGCATCAAAATGTTTAATATTTTTCTATAGCATGAACCCTGGTTTCCTATTGCAACTAGAGGACCGCATGCACTGAGAGCATGAGTAATAATTGCAAAGTTCGGAGATTTAAACAGTTTTTGCATCTACATTTAACTCCATCTTCTGTATTGATTTAAATTTTACGTATAGGAAAAGCTGTCCTTTTTAGTGAGTATGACCAATAAAGACAGAGTTTGTAAAACTGAATCCCAGTACTTTAAATAATCTCGTGGGATAAGGCACTCTGCTCTCTAGGAAATGAGGTAGTCAGAATCTGTCTGTTCAGGGTATTTCTCATCAGAAAAATTATTCGTTAGGCAATAGTTTTACATTGATTAAAAAAGAAATGCAGTACATGGCCCTGAAAAGCAGAGTTCTCCAGTTCAGTTAATTTACTTGGTTAACCTGCTGAAAGAGAAAATTGAATATTTAGGGCACAATCTGAAATAGCTAAAAGGAGCTAATTGCCCAGATTTCTGTAGAATTTGTTCATCCAGCACTGGAAGGCTCCTTCGAAAAGGAAAAATCCCAGCCTTATGCTATATTGCCGCAGCATGAGCTTAGTGCCAGAGCTGCCAGCTCCTGTTGGGTTTGCCCTGCTGCTCTCATGTATCCACTCCCCGGGAGCAAACTCAACGGAGAAGAGCCTGGTTCCAACTGCTTCTCTGCCAGGCACTAGCAGAGACAGCCGAGGGCTATTCGTGGCTGTTGGTATTCAAGTGAGCATTTTAACTCATTTCATCGTGACTGAAACAAATGCAGTCAGGTTTTGCTTTGTGTTTTTAGGACATGAATGAACCTGCAGCCTTCATGAACGGTGCTATTGGTGGGTGTAGAGATGACCTCCTCAACTATCCGCCGTACATGCCTCGTAAGTCTGACCCACTGCCTAAAACGCTCTTCAGGCATTCTGGTTAATCTCTTAGCATCTTTCACGATGTATGTGGCAGAAGTGCCTAAAGTTAAGTACAAAAACAAATAATGGAATTTATAACTAAAACTAAAGTCCTTTTCAGACATCATGGGCACATCTAACTTCCATCTAATTCAAAAGGAACAGTGACCACCCTCTATTTTTAAAAAATAAATTTATCATCTCTGGCTGGTTGCCTGCATTAGGATTTTGATGCCTATCTAGATGCTGTGCTCTAGACAGGGTAAAGAATGTAAAGAGTTTTCTCAGATGAGATGTGTACTACTCTCAGATGAGCAACGTAATCAATGATTAAAAATTCACAAAATATCCATTTGTTTCCTTTCATTAGCAGTTATCTATGTGTAAAAATATAAGGCCTAATTTGAAGAATGCCTTTGAAATACTTAGCTTTTTTGGCTTGACTTTCCCTAAGTATGGGTGTGTAGTAGTACCATCGGGTAATGATTCATTAATGTTTCACTACAATAACTCCTGTTGCTTAATTCTGTCTTCAGTTAGTATGAATCGTTTCTCAGGATTTGTCAGAAAGTTAATACTCAGCGACAGACCTTTTCTTCCAGTTTTCTGTTTCTATGGACAATATGACACTGTATAAAGCACTGTAAAGTTTTCTGAATTAGGATATACTCTGTTTATTCTTTAAGCCTTGTCAGTAAAAGCATCTATAACTGAGTTATTAAAGTACTTGCAGATTCAGACATCTACTCAGGAATATTAGGAAAAGTCAATTTCAGAAAACTTGGCATAATATTTTTATAATAATATATAAATATCCGTATACATACATAAAAGAAAGCGAATGACAAAACAAATTAAGAAAACTAACAAAAAGCAACTCATTGAAATGATTATTGAATGTTCCTCATTAAAATACAAGTGTTTTCATTCTCTTTCCGATAGATTTAGGATATCGCTCAGACGGATTAATTGTCAAAACGCCATGCATGGAAGGGCAGCAGTATCTTGCTGATGGCACCCCGGTGAGACACTACGATGTCCACAGTCTGTATGGATGGTCCCAAGCAAGACCTACCTTAGAGTAAGCTGGATTTTTACACCTTCTTGCTATTTCCAAAATATGTAGCCAATACATACCCCGTGTCTATATTCCTGATTACCAAATATTTCATCACTTCTCTGAGCTGCCTGAAAAATCTGGTTTCTCATCCCAGTGCCTCTATGCAGGCATTGGAGTTTCAGCCTTCACCTCTGTGCCTTCTATGTCGTGCGAGCTCCATCATCGACCTGTTCTATGAAATGAGCTGGTCGCGGTGCAATTTTGATTGCAGTTTAATTTGGAGGTAATTACCCGCCATTGGCAGTTTTCTTGTCCCTACACATTCAGACACAACGTGTTGATTTTCAGCACAGGTTTCTATTATGAGAGCACAAGTGAGGCTGTCTGGGGCACTGCTTTTCCTGGTAAATAGCATCAGAAGAAACCACTCTGCTATGCAGTTCTGAACGCTTTGATTGGCTGTGAGGAAAATTACTTAATGATAGTCTCAAGTAATTACTGTAATTAAAGTACAAAGCACTTTATGTTTCTAGGTATTGCTATCATAACCTGCTTTATTTACAGTGGTGATATTGTTTTAGCCTCACATCAAGTGCAGGAAAATGGATTTAGTTTTTAAATATCGGATATAATGCAGACATTCTTAAATTCCTGTGGTTAAATTAAATGGAGTAGCACTGAAAAGGGAGAAGAGTGAGTTTTAAAATGCAAATTATGCGCTCATGCACACAAGCCCTATGGTTTTCCCTTTAAGAACTTATTTTTGCAGATCCAGGGCAAACTTCATTGCACGATCCTCATTGAGAGCAGCATACCAGCCTATTTCAGATAACGCCCGATCTAATGATAATGTATCTATGTCCTTTCATTTCCAATTCAATGAGCACACAAGGCACAGTATTCCTTTATAGGTCTTAATGCCCTTAAAGCCCTTGCTAACTTTCATATTAGCATAAAGAAAGAAAATCCCAAGGTGATTTGAGCCAAGGAGGGAGTGGATGAAGTAGGAAGACCTACCTGCACAACAGCATGTCCCCTACAAGTGCACGACCACTCTCTACAGAACTTGACATCACCTCAGTTCTTCATCAGCATCTTCCTATTGGCTTAATGTCATTCTTTGTCAATAAGGCTTTTGTATAGACTTGAAAGCTAGAAATCTTTAACAATTAATATAGTATTTTTGCGGTAAAAGAGGGCTTTGGGAGGGCAGCTGCTATTGCCCCTGCACACAGGCCACACTCATCCTTGAGCAGCTTGATGCAGGACCTGCTTTTTCTTTACACTCTAAAAGTTAGCTGCAATTTCCAAAGCATTGCTTCAGCAGGGTAAACCAGGAAGCAGCGGAAAATGCTTGATAATATATGACAAAGAAATAAAAGATACTAGAAAACTTACTGTTTATCTTGGAAGAACTAATTAAAGTACATTAGTCTAGTTTAATTACGATGGTAATTTAAGCAACTTGTGTATTTTAGCTGTAATTATAGTGTCACTTAAGCTGCAAATCCTGTAGAAAAAAATAAATAAATAGTGCCGTATTGGAGCAGCTGTTAAAGCAATTATTGTGGAGATACTGTTAGAGAGCGGTGCAATTTAATCAGTGTAGTTCTTTAACTAGTATTTCAGTCCAGTATCTCTCTACAGTGATTCACAGCGTGTGTGCACAGGCGCTCTAGGAAATTGCCTGGGACTGCACTGCTCCGGTCACAGAGCGTGGAGCAGGGACAGAGACCTGTGCACAGGGCACAGGGTGTTTAGCTGAGCAAGGAAGCAGAGTTCCTCCCACCTCCCCTTTTTCTCCATATTTGGCTCCATGACTCTTTGCTTTACCTTTTTAGGTATTTTTTGGCAACAGCTGAGGCTTTGCTTGAGAAAATAATTAGAAATCTATGGCTTATTTTTTGTTCCAGTAAATTTTTGGCAGCTAGAGTTATGCTGACAGCTCTCGCATCTTTGGCACCTCTGTTTCTCCCTTTAGGATTTTCTTGGTCTGTTTTGCTCAGACTATTTCCAACTGTTGCTGCATGGCCTGGACCACATCTTATTGTCCTTAAAATAAATAAATAATAATGCAAATTGCTCTACATTCCTATTTTCCCACTCTAATTCATCTTAACAGGAAACCTCTATTTTGGCACCTCGTGTTGTGCCCCTTCTCTTCCCAAGCACGCTTCTCCGGTCTTTTCCGATGCCCAGTGTGTGCCCTTGCAGAGGAAACCTCATGTGATAATGTTTTCAGGTGTTGCCATTTCCCTGCCATTGGTTTCTTTGCAGGGCCGTGCAGAGCGTCACCAAGGAGCGCGGCATCGTCATCACCCGCTCGACGTACCCCAGCAGCGGCCACTGGGCAGGACACTGGCTCGGGGACAACACGGCTGCATGGGACCAGCTCACCAAGTCCATCATCGGTGCGTAGGAGGGAACTGCAAAAAAAAGTGAAAAGTGCAAAAAAGTGACGCGCTGGAAAAACTGTGAAACTTTTTTTTCTTGTTCTTGTATAATCTATGCAATCATTAAGAATAGCAAAGGGAAAAAAAAGAGAATTGTTAATGCTGAATTATTTTTTCCTTGCAGGTATGATGGAGTTCAGTCTCTTTGGCATCTCTTATGTAAGTTCCTGAGTTTATACCTTCCATTTACTTACCCTTGCGGTGTACAGGAATTCACAGTTCTCCCCCGGATTGATTTCTTGCGCCTTTCAGACTGGAGCAGACATCTGCGGCTTCTTCAACGACGCGGAGTACGAGATGTGCGTCCGCTGGATGCAGCTGGGCGCCTTCTACCCCTACGCCAGGAACCACAACCAGAAGGGCACGCGGGTGAGCACCGCGTCCGTGACACTTGCTCCCCTCCAAGCACGCTCTGCGTCTGCCTCTCCTGGTGCCAGATCCAATGTGTTTCCCTCAATTACCATTTTTTTTTTTTCTTGGAAAAAAAGCAGTGACAACGGCCTCTTTGGTGGCAGTGTGCCCTGCAAGGAGCTCTGCTGACCTTGGGGCTCACGGCCCTAATTGTGGGCTAAAAGTGTCTCTAATTACACACTGAAGCAGCATGTGGCCCAGGGTAATGAGGCTTTCCATGGAGCACCTGAAATTCCTGTGCTTTGCACGTTTGCCACCATCAGATATTGTATTTCTTTTAAGAAAAAACGGAAATAATTACCTAAATGTAGGGCTGTGCTGGCTAAGGACTATATTATAGAAAGCTGTGAAAAAAAAAAAAAAAAAAAAAAAAAAAAAAAAAAAAAAAAAAAAAAAAAAAAAAAAAAAAAAAAAAAATTGAAGAAGCACTTATACTCCAGTTAGAGCTTTGGGTCTAGCAGAGTAGAGCTATTTATATGGCATATATCTAATGGATTAAAGTCTCCTTTTAAAAAACAGTGTGCTTTATCTTGCAGCAGCACACCTTTCGATAGGACTTTTAAAGCCTTTAAAAATGCAGATTCAGGGTTATCACGTTGCTTCCAGTCTTACCCAATTTGCCAAGGTATTGTTCAATACATTTAATAAAGACTGGAAGTGCTCCCTGACATCAGTCATTAGCGCTTCGCTCTCTTCTTGCAAGTCCTGAGTGCTGCCCTGCAGGAAAGAAGGATAATAAATTATGTACACCCAAATGTGTCACCCCTTCGGCAGAGTTTGCATTAAACATTTTTTGCAGCACTTCCCCTAGGATTTTGTCACCTTCCTCCCTTCTAGCTCCCCTGCTTAATGCTGCTGGTGACACCTACTCTTTGCACTGTCGCCTAGTTGTTAATTGAGAAATAAATAAAAGTGCTCCTGGAAGAAAGGGAGTTTGCAAGCGCCTATGGAGATTTCTCCAGTGGTGTTCGGAACATGATGATTTTTGAGGCACATTTGACCATTCCTGCAAATATCAGCAAATACATATATATGTACTTGTATGTCTATAAAAATACTAAATAGAGTTTATCATAATCATTAGCAAACTCTTTGACCTCTTTTTTTTTTTTTTTTTCCCCCCCAGCTCTTCAAAAGAAAATAATCCAGTTTGAATAACAGCAGTGCCTTCTTTTTCAGAGGCAAGATCCTGTGTCCTGGAACTCGACGTTTGAGGAAATTTCTAGGCACGTGCTGAATATCAGATACACTCTCTTGCCCTATTTCTACACACTAATGCATGAAGCCCATGTCCACGGAACCACTGTGATCCGACCCATGCTCCACGAGTAAGTGTGATTCATGAATCTCCACTAAATCTTCATTAAGTTTCAGAATTAGGAAAATTATAAAAATTACATTTATAAAGTTTTCCATTCTTACACCAATTTGCAAGAGATTGAGAACACGAGCTTTCACTATCAAATCACATTTTCCTAGCATGAATATTCCATTTCACACTATGCAAAATAGGTTATCTAGGGTTAACATATACAGTTTAAAATTCTTCTTTAGAAGCAAATGTTGCAAAAGCAGAAGAAATAAAACCAAGGAAGTAGTAGATTCCATTACTGCCAAAACTCTTAAATAACGAGTCGTTTGAAAAAGGTTAGACCCCAGTGTCTCATCATGGTCTGGTTACCTTGCAGGTTTGTGGAAGACAGAACAACATGGGAAATATATAAACAGTTTCTCTGGGGACCTGCACTGCTCATCAGCCCTGTGTTGGAGCCAGTAAGTCTTTAAAGACTCGAGTGCATGTGAAATATTGGATGCATATACGAGAAGTCACTTTCGCTTTGCTTTTTACTTTTTTTATGCCTAAAGTGCCTATGTCTAATTCCAGAATGCTGTAACAGTGTATGCTTACCTTCCCAACGCCCGCTGGTACGACTACCACACGGTAAGTCCCACAAAGAAGCATGCATTACATAATTCTTCAAAATATAGATGTTATATATATATGTTGTTCTTCACATTGCTGGATTACACGGGATGTGCTGGGAGTGGTGGTGGGGTGAGAGCCCACGTTTTTCTTTTTGCAAAGAGGAGGAAGACAAGACTTAGAAGGAGGAAGAGCTGGCATCAAAAGTCATTGAAAAAAAAAGATTTGCAATAACATATTTTATATAAAAGGATTAATTAGCCTTGCAAAAAATAGGTAATATATTTCAAAGTTGATGAGCATGTGATTCTAGAAGTGTAAAATGAGACAAATTCAACAGAAGACTGTTTTTTCATTTTATGTTTTTCATAATTAGGATCAACTTTCAAGTATCAGAGGACAGTTCACAACATTATCAGCTCCTTTGGAGCACATCAACCTTCATATCCGAGGAGGTTACATCCTTGCCAGGCAAAGCCCTGCTAACACAACTTTTTACAGGTAAGATTAATTGAAAATTTTAAAATAATTTTCTTTTTTTTTTCTTTTTTTTAAGGTATATCCTTAGTTCCCAGTATGAAGAATAAATTGTGTATTAACTATATGTGACAGTATTGTTTTCATTCCTAGGTTCAAAATGTGAAAACTGTAATTTTATGGTTTAATGTACATCAGGCTCAGACATATCTTCCATTTCATAAAAACTAGCAGCCATGAGAAAAGCTTAGTGTATGATAGCATGTTATCTCGCCTTCTTATGGACCACTTTAAATTTAATATTATGGATTGGGGAAGGCCATTGTCAGAGAGAAATTGAGTTGCAATCACTATTTGTAAAATAAATTATAATATTTGAGCAAGATAAGATGCAATTGCCTGAGGAAATAAAGGAAAAAATAATCTTTTTTTTTGTTTTGTTTTAACAGCCGACAAAACCCAATGGGACTTACTGTTGCTTTGAATGACAGCCAGCTTGCCCAAGGACAGCTCTATTGGGATGATGGGGTTCGCATCAGTAAGTGCCATGGACATTTTTCGCTTTCATGCTCTTCTCACTGTGAGGATGTCTGAGTCCTGGTCCAGGTTGCCCACGCTAGTCATAGAGTCTCTACTCTTGGAGATAGCCAACAGGCAGGACATGGTCCAGGGCAGGTCTTGGGCAAACACCGAGCCGTGCTCTATTCGTACATCGCTATGCTATATGCACATATATAGCATAGACATGATTCCTGGACTGAAATTTTAAAAACAATAACTGAGGTGAATATCAAATGCGTTTTATTTTATCTTTCTTTTTAACAGATGCCTATGAAGAAGGGGCATACCTGCTAACAACATTTACTGCTAATCAGGTACACAATGTAAACAGGTTTGGAAAAATCATGTTGTGTGATTATTGGTCCATTTTTAACTGTAGTTATTGTAATTTTGGATTCTTTTAATGTTTAGAAATCCCATCATAACATTAACTCTTGGTGCTAGACCAGTTTTTATCCAGGCATGTAAAGACTGTAGCTGATTTGAAAATTTCTTTGGGATGCAATCGCATATACTAGCACATCCTCGAAAAACAAGCTCATTTTGCATTATTCACATGTATAAACCAGGCCAGGGAAACTCCATTTCCTTCAACAAGGTCTTCCCTAGCTGTGCATGTTCACATGAAGTGGTCAACCCAGACCGAAACCTCCAAGGCAGGTGCTGGGTCACAGACTCTGTGACGAGAATCTCAGACATTTACATTTGCAATTTTTTCTGGTATATATGAATAAAATGAGTGTTTTGTCCTCATGACTGAATACAATATAACAAATATGACTGCATTAAGAACTGATTGAAAATGGTTCCTAAAAGATCTACTTTAGCCTGTTGTTAAATGTGGGATATATTTAGTGGTAGTACTTCTGACATAATCCTGAAAACAAAAGTTTAATTTGCAAATGATTTTTATAAAATGAAAGTTCATATCAATTCAGAAATCAGATAAATGTAAGACTAATTGTATTATTTTGTCAGCTGTGTAGTCAGTGTCACTTTTGCAGACAATTTAGTGGCACCTGTTTAAACAAATACATTCTGGATCATCAGCTCATGCATATTGCATATTTTAAAGCTATGCAGTTAAACAGATATATTTGTCACAAAGCTAACTGCTGCAGACTAGATTAATATGTTAAAAATAAATATACTGGACCTGTAACTACAGCTAGATCCAGAAAAGCTCGTTTATTATTGTAAAATTATTTTTGTAAAATGCAGAAGCTTTAGTAAAGAGTAGTTAGTCATCTAGCAAGCTTTGCACAAAAATACTTAGGCAGGCACCCAAGTCAATGAAAAGCAGGTTTTATTGCAAGTATTGGCATTTCTAAGATGTCAGTTTTTAATAGGACCAGCTGAATATTCAGAATTAAATTAGACTGTAATTATATGGACTATCAATTTTAAAGAGGTGCTTTTTATATTGTAATAGAAAATACACTTTGTTTCTTTAGTTTTCCAGGGTGCCACAAATGTGTTATCTCCTCTCTTCTAATTTTGTCTTTGTCCAATAATTGGATGCTAATTGCTGAGGAAGAGAAGCTCGTTTTGCTAATAATATTCACTATTCGCAGTTACAAGGAGATTATAAAATAAATACACATTTTTTTCTGCTCTTACAGAAAGCTGGTTAAGGAAAAACCTAATTAAAGATGTCCTGAATCAAGCAATAATGAAAAACAGGCACACTAAAATAAATACCCTCACTACTAGTGCATTAAATATGCATATTTCCATTGTTCCCATTTCCACGGAAGCTCCCATGGGATCTGAACCAGCAAACACCCGCTCAGGGTACCTGTCATGACACTGTTCCCACAAGGGTGTGCGTCTTTGTGAATATGCGTACGTGTACATAGGTATATGTCCCCGAGAAGCAATGGGGACCCTGCATTGCCCAGGCATCAGGCAAAGACATGGCAGAGCTAGATTACCAATGGGAAGGGAAGGGAATTTTTCAACTTTTGCCAAATAAATAACACAGAGATGTAAAAAAATAACTAAATAAATAAAGAATGGCTTAGAGAAGCTTGCTCTGCTGTTTGACTGCCTCATGGCAACCTCTGACCATTTGCTGCTTTTGCTTGTTTCCTTGTCCCTTCAGAATGGTCTGGAGATCAGCGTGGTGCACCGGGGTTATGCTGACCCCCATAACTTGGTGTTTGAGGACGTCAAGGTGCTGGGGCTGGGCACAGCAGTGCAGCAGGTGACGGTAGTGCAGAAGGGGGAGGTCATCTCCTCTGGGCACAACACCAACTACAACAGCACGACCCAGGTGAGCAGAGCTCTGGGCATCCCGTCCCACCCATGGGCTCCCAGGAGAAAGTGTGCCCTGATGGAAGGGCAAAGGGGCATGCTCAAGGGATATCACCATCAAGGGATGGCATCCGGTGCTTCCAGCTTGTTGGGGGCATCATCTCACCTGCTTCTGGGATATTACAACCCCTTCTACAAAAAGTTAATTTTCCCAATGCACAGCTGAATCAAAATAGATTCCACATTTTATCATTTTTTTAAATTTATATATTTAATAAAAGGAACTTATATTCTAAAGGGGCTTCTGAATTCAAGGGAAGGGAAAGTACCAGAGCATCATGATCTGTAATCCAAAATCAGTGAAACTTAACTTTCATAGAGCTACCATTCTAGGGGAACACCCTCTTTTAAGCTGAGAAACCACTGTCTTTGCTAGCAAGTGCAGAGAAGCGGCGTGTCAGAAGCATAGAGTTGCTCATTGCTTGTTTGTCTGCTTTCTTCCCAAGGTCCTGTCAATCACCAATCTTCAGCTTGCATTGGGTGAGGACTACAGACTGCAGTGGAGCTAAAATGCTGTGAGATAACATCAGCCACAACTCTGCACTTTTTTGTTTTTAAAAATATTTTTCAATTTTCCTATTGTTTCTTTGACACCCTAAAGTACTTTTTATTGTAAAAATGCTAGCCATAGTCAATTCATATTAAAATATTTTGTGCTAAAAAGAGAGAAGTCATGTTTTAGTCTTGTCCAAGGTTAACTACAATCCCTCCATGGGATGTAGAGTTTGTGCTTTATGACACTTCAGTATGACTTCGCCTTTCAAGACTAAAAACTGAATGTAAAACACTGTTTTCCATTAGTTCTGGTTGCCTTCATGATCATTAAATTTTATAAAAAAGTTATGCTTGTCATCTACTGCTTATGTTTGCAGCTGTAATTCTACCCATATTTAGCTTCCATCTTAATTTTAATTGTGCCATATAAGCTACTACTACTAAGAAATATTTAAGGTCAGACAAACGGGAATGTTTTCAAATAGCTGATTTAGCACAAAATGCTGTTCTGTTGATCTATACAACACAAAGGTACCTGCAAAAGCCACTTGAAGTTTTTTGTATGACCTTAGGCAGGCATTTGTGTTCTCCGATGGCTTGATCTGAAGTTGCAAAATTGCACTTCAAGTTTCAAGGGTAACTAATACATGCTGGGCTCCAAGTTTTTAATTTTACTGAAGGAAATACTGTTGTATGCTTGGTATAATAGTAATTCATGTTAAAGATTTTTTTTTTGTATCCCAAGAGAGCAGCATACGATCCAAACAGATTGGTAAAGCATATTTTCAATTAAATTTGATGGGAACAACCTCCTGTCAGAAGTAGTAGTAATCTCTAGTGACTGTGTTTAAAAACCATTTAAATGTTTCCTTTCCGCTTTAAAATTTTATAGTAAAACAGTTAAGTAGCCAACTTCTCATAGATGGATCACTCTAATTATAGGACAGAATTTATTAAAACAGCATAGCAAAGTCAGCATGCACAGATTACTGAGACATTTGGCCCTCACTTGTGTGATTTCCTATTCCTTTGTGCCCACCTGATGGTAGCAGGAAATAATCAGCAAAAGTGAAAGCTTCCAAGAGTCTATTTTCATCTTTTTTTTAATGGTTTTAATTTGGGGAAAATCATCATTCCATTTTCTTGGCATTGTCTTGTCAGAAAGTGCAGCACATCAGGTGATCTAGGCCCGTTTGGAACACATAAGAAAGTTTTTGCTGAATCCTCAGAATTCATGAGGAACTCATTGAGACTCTAAGAGGTCACAGCTTCAACCATGCATGCTGCACTCTGCATCTCTTCAAAAAGGCCCAGAAAATGAGTATTCCTCCTCATAGTTTGCAGAACTGCATGGAGATGAGCAGAACATGGGCCACAGCTTCCTCCTATATTTATGCAACATCACCGTCCTTGGCTGGAGAGAAAGGAAGTTGCACACTGAACTGGATGACATTCTTCTCAAGTTGAGTAGTATTTCTCTATGCAATTCTTCTCTTTGGGTCAGATCCTGACACGTGTTGTGTAACATCTCACTCTGCAGAAAGTCCCATTAAGGTTCAATGAGCCTTGTTGAGTAGCGAGAGCTTTCAATAGAATTAAATGAGCAGAAAAATAACATACTACATGTGTTCAGGATACAACTTTGTGAGGATCTTACTTCAACCAAATCAAAAACATCTGTCTCTGGAATATGCAAGATCACTTCTGCTCCTGGTGAAGGCTATTCCTCTGCTCTGTGTCACCATTTGCTCCCTTATCCACATATTTCAGGCACAGAATAATCCCTAAATGAGTAGTTTTCCAATCCTCTGTAAAAAAAAATCCTTTTTCGAAATACAATTTTATTTCTTACACTTTACAGAACGAACGTTTGTTACATGGTGTCTTGGTTCTCAAAGCTGGCCAAGCTGAGACCAGTGTGGATGCACAGTTAGTTCAAGGAGGTGACCTTGTGCCAGCTCTGTGGCTCCAAGTTGCCAAGAGAAAGTATTTAGCATTTCTTATCTTGTCTTCCCTATCATGGGCCTGATCAGCCAGTCTGACAACACTGTATTTGTTTATGCTTCTCACTGAAAGGCCACACAAAGTGATGCTTTAGGCAAGCTCTGCTGTCAAACAGAACTTTCTGATGACCTTGTATTTGCACATAAATAACTCCGGAACAGTTGATACCTCTCAGAAAGCTGGGGTGGTTTGGTATGGGGCATTTGTAATAGGTTGTCTCCATGTCAGAGAGCATTTCTGTGCCCAGGCCTTGATGGACCACAAGGTTGACTGTGCATGACGGGGCGGGGAAACTGCAGAATTTTTCTTTTCTTTTTCTTTTTCTTTTTTTTTCTTTAAGCTGTAGGATTTAAAAAAAAGTCACTGATTCCTTTATACAGTTTAAACAAAAATATGTGTTTCTTTTCAACAACCTAAAATTGACTTCAGAATGATTGCATACTCAAGACTCATTCCAATTGATTGCCAAAGGTCTATCAAGTTAATCTACTAATGCTTGGTTTTAATGATTAAAAAAAAAATCTGCCTCATTTTCATTGTTGCTTTTCTTCATTAGTTAGAAGAAGAAAGAGTGAAATAAGAGAATTAAACAAAGACCTCTGTGTGGGTCCCCATTTGTAGTAATACTCCAGTGACAGTTCATTGACAAGAGATTAATCCTAAACAGTAGCTGATAAACAAGAAATGTTTGTGTTTGTTTAAGCAGAAGAGCCATAAATCTTCCCCATCTCAGCAAGGTGAACATGTTGGCATTAATAAACCATCATACTATGTAGGAAAGTAACACTCTACTGGGTAGAAATCGTATGAAGCTAATAGTCACTAAATTGATTAACAGGGAAAAATTTCCTAACTATCTTTTCTGCTAGTGTATCAAATTCTGAATATCAATCTCTGGATAATTTGACTTTCTAAACTTTAGAAAAAAATATCTATTTTAGATAAAATAGCCTAGTGATGCCCAGAGATTGGGTGTAATTCCTCTGTCCTTTGCACCAGTTTCCACTGCAGAAATGCTCATGGAAGACATGGTATTTTCCTACTATTAGAAGTTTTGCTTTCAATATTTTCAATAATATTTTTCAATATTTTCCTAAACTAACTGTTGCTCTGATCACACTTTAAAAGCTTTATCTGAGACAGGCTATTGGGCTACAAGGCTCTCTGATCTGACCCAATAACTGGTTTTAGGTTATTATATGTATCATTTGCATAGATGGACAAAATTAAAGATCACTTATTATTGAGACTTTTTGTACTTTTAATGATTTTAAAGAAACAGAATCTTAATTGTACATATAAATGTACAATGTACAATTGCAGCCATACATGTAGCTGAAAATGACTTTTAATAGAACAGCTATATAGATAGACATTTAATTTCATCCTTAATAAATGGACTTTTTTTTCCCACAGTCCTAGAAGGACTTGTCTCCAGAGAGCAATCAGATCCCAAGAGAACCTCATGAGCAGTTAGTTATGATAATTTTTTTTTTTTTTTTAGAAAGTACAAGTTTTCACTCACCCCAGGGCCACTCCAGACCTCGCTGACATTGGTGAGGTGCTTTCTGATGGCTTCAGTTAGCTCTGGCCAGACTCCTAACACGTTAGGTCTGTTTTTTGATACTTCTGCCTCATACCTCTGGCATGGGTCCCAGGATGGGTAAGCTTCATTTACCAGAGCAAAAATGGTCTTTGAATCTGTTGTTGCAGACCAAAAGCACAGCTTGGAGATTAAATCAAGGTCCAGTAACAATTTAATGGACTTTGTAAAATTGTCTCTCTTAGCTGTGTGCTGGCAAGGTGCGGAACTGCTCCACACCCAACAAAAACTTGGCACTTGGCATTCAAGGAACTCAGAAAACTGCTTGTGCAAAATTTGGGCAGAACAGTTATCATCTACATAGTTTTCATAACTGTCTAGTATTACATGTATAAATGATGAATTCAGTGTGGTAAATAAGAAAATGTGGACATATAAGCTAATCTGCCAAACTGAAGGGAAGAATTAAAAAAAAAAATAGAGAAAAAAAAAAACTCTATTCCATTACTGTGTTTCCCCTTTAATTAGACTTCTTGGTTGCACACCTAGTGCTTGATCTTAGAAGGTACTAAGCATTAAATAGGCGCCGATACCCCAAATCCATGGATTTCTCATGCTGATCCCATGGCCTTGTCTACTTTTTCTCTGGGTAGCAGATTTGTTTTCCAGTCCCCTCCAGCAGACCTTCATACAGGTAAGTAACTAACTTTTAGAGCACCTAGAGCACAACCACTTCCTAACAATGTTTGCAGGTTTAGAAAAGGGTTAAATCCCCTTTGACATGGGACTGAAGCCACACAGAGGAGTTCCTGCTATCAGTGTCTCCCTTTCACAGTTGAAGTGCTTTGTAAAAAAAGCCGTGCTCTTTCTCCCACACTTGTATTCTTATATTTAGGTATGTATTTCCTGTCACTCTCCATGCACATTAAAGGCGGATGTGGAATCATTAGACCCACTCAGACTCTCTAATGGCTAATGCGCAGAGCCCCAAGCCCATGTGAGCTAGACAGGATGGGGACAGCTTCCAAAATCCATTACTGGCACCAGGCAATTTAATAGTATGTTTGAACACAATAGAAATGGCAAGAGGAAAAAAAAATAGCAAAAAGTACAGCAATTGCATTTAAAAGGTAATAGCGTTTCTGCAGTCCGCTGCAGATGTAGCTGCTTTTCATGGTTCCAAAGGCCTTGCTGAGATCTTTGCCCCTGTGTCCCTTCTGGTCCCAGTGACTGTCCTGCACTTGGTCCTGCAGAAGCTGAGATGTGGCCTCTCCTGCCTCACTTTCAGAGCACCAGGCAGCAGCCCATACCCCTCTGCAGCCACCACGGGGACCCATGCTGGTGTTTTTATCATTTTATTATTTTAAACAGTCATATGGATCTGCTAATGATGTGCAGCATTCAGCCCTGATCACCTTGTTAATGTCTTTAATGTAGAGGAATCCATGGCTTGTTTAATAAGAGAGCATGTGAATGCGGACACCGTCTGCAACTGGCCACTCTTGGAGGAGGAGGGCCTGGTAATGATCCGACGCTGAAACAGATTCCGACTCAAAAACCTGTGGAATTGGTAGCAAAATACTGGTGTTTGCAGGATATTTCTGGGTCAGAACACAGGTTTCCCAGCTGCAGAGTCAATTCCTGCAGCATTACACCTGGCATTTTATTATCTGGGAGGATGACAGAAGGCCCTGTTTTAGCCTGGCTTATGTAGCCTTGCTCCAAAAATATTGGATTTTTACAGATATTTATGTTGCTGTTGTTTAAAATTGTAGTTCAAGCACATGCAGCGAGTGAAGAGACATCAGCCTCAGGAAGCTCCAGGGAGCAGGGAGATGCGAGCAGAGCATCCCTGTCAAACTAGAGCAGGTACCTCTGCACCAGGGAGGCACCAATGCCCCTGGAATTGCTGTTCCCTTAATGCAGACGGCACAAGCAGGTCACACTTGGCTGTAAATGCTCTAATGAAACCGCTGTGCACACGCAGTTAA
This sequence comes from Eudromia elegans, assembly GCA_003342815.1. NCBI lineage: Eukaryota > Metazoa > Chordata > Aves > Tinamiformes > Tinamidae > Eudromia > Eudromia elegans. The sequence continues at coordinate 4,531,517 of PTEX01000002.1, read as the reverse complement.
TTGGAGTTTCCTGTGAGTTTTGTAGCTAACAGCTGGGTGGCAACATCTGGCACCGCAGCAGGAGCATGTGCTCCCGACAGATAGATACAGTGGGTCACACAGAGAGATCATGTGCAACGTGAGTGACGATTCCTGTTCAGGATAATTCTATTCCCTCAGTCTCTTCACTCCTCTGGCACAGGAAATTCAGTTCTAACTCCCTTTCAGGGAAGGGCTGCTCATTCTTTCCACAGTCTTACATTTTACCAGACCTTAACATAGTGAAAAAAACTATCATCATCTTCTCACGTTTTCTTCGCATATCTCCCAACTCCTGTGGGAGTATATATTTTAATCCTGTTTTAATCAAAAATCTTTTTTTTTTTTTTGACCAACAACTGAAAAACTTTGGGAGGCTTGCTAAACTCCAAAGTGAAGTTTTATTAACTAGCTGTTCCAGTGCTCTCTGTATCTAGCACTCATCTCATAGTGTTTGCAGAATTAAGCCATATTGGATAGTGTTTTTATTACAATTATACCTTTGCAATAGGAAAGAATCTGATGAAATGAATCTGATGGGATGCAACACTTCAAATTATCAGACATAGGAAGCTCAAGTGTTTGAAAATACTCAGTAGATATTGCATATGCAGAATTTGTGTGTCTGTATACACATACATTTTATATATATATATATATATATATATGTGTGTGTGTGAGTACATATCCATATGTTAAAGTATTCTTTAACTTAGTAATATTTGTAACGTTCTATTATATGGCTATTCTCAAACTCAGACCTTTGTCTGGTTGAATCTTTAATGCACGAGGCATTATGCACATTACAATAACTATGCAATAAGTAATTTAGAAACGCTGTCTGACCAGTGGCTCCTTTCTAATAAACTCATGAGACCTTCCAGGAGGATATAGTGCTCCATTTGCTCCCACAGTAATAATCCTACTTTTCAGGGTCAGGCCATAAGGCTGCTGGTACTAATATGTTCCAATCATTTTTAATATTGAAGCAATTTACATTGATTCCTCTTGGTGCAGGAGAGGCAAACATATATGACATGGGATGGCCAAAAGTTATTTGCTAAAAGCATGACAGACTTTCAGGTGCAAATCTAAGGCTGGCCAAGCTCATTCCTAGGCTGGGCTCCATGAGGACTGTGCAAGACATATTTAAAAACAGAATTAGGAAAATAATCTCAAATCTGGTTTGGGTATTTGGATAAACGTCCAGGATGGAGGACCACAATCTTCTATTTTGAATCTAGAAGAGTCACTACCTCAAAATTACAAAAGTTTGACTGTTTATTTTCATAAATATGAATCTAATGTGGAGCAACAGACCGTGACTCATGATTGCAATGCTTGATATTATGGCAGGAAATAGTCATATATTTTATATGATTGTACAGAGCTCTGCAATCTTTCCCGAGGTGGTAGAAGATGTCATTAATTTTTCAAAGCATTTTTGTTTTTAAATATATATTTTTTTAAAAGTAGAAGAAAATATGCTATATTAATGAAAGCAAAATTAAAATGATAATAAAAGCATGAGCTCAATCGTTTCTGAAAGACTGTGAGTCACGATTGCAGCGTTTGCTGTTAAATCAGCAAATAGAACAAGGAGAGAGTTGAGCTCATCTTTCTTTCTTTTTTTTTTTTTTTTCCCTGTAAAAATAGTTATCATTTCTCAACAGTATTTACAGTAGGTCAGATATACATTTACTGAGTGTTATCATTAATGACACCTTCTACCGCCTCTGGAAAGATTGTGGTATTTACCGTAGGTCAGATAGAGAGACATTACTGAAGTTAATCACAGCTAGGAAGAGCAAAAGGTTTTTCTCCTATCATTTTAATGCCACTAAATAATATTGCTTTGCATAATGAAACTATAACTGCTTGCAAGTCCTATGAGATGCAGTAACCAACAAGTAAATGATCTTCTAGGTGCTCACAATGAGTTTGGAAACCACTTTTTTTTTTGCCAGTTTTTGTGCCTTGCTCATATTTAGATATATTACAACAAAGTCATTCCCAACCTGCCTGGCAAAAGTCCTAAAGTCAAAGGGCTAAAACATAGTTAAATGCTATCCTACATGAGGGCTACATGAGTTAAATGCTATCCCACCTGAGTCAATCAAAGCTTTTTCTGATGTTCCAGAATTACACATTTTCCTCATATTAAAAGATGAATGGAAAGAGAACTTCCCGTACTGAATATATGAATTCTGAAATTAATTTGTTGCTATTCAATATTCACTGAATTATTTTCTGTTGAAGCAAGTGGTGATTCCTAGGAAACATGTTTTGTTATTTTTCACACCAGGCAGCTTCCTCTACAGCTCTTCATCTGATTCCTTTAACAAAATACCTCTCACAATTGAGCTAATCTCTCTCTCGGCTCCGCCTTTTCTCATTTGCACTGAAGCCTTTGCCTTCCTCTGTTCACTCTGTGCCATCAGTCTTCAGAAAATGCTTTTAAGTGTTCTACCTATTCCATCTGTACCTTTAGAAAGAGAAATATTTTTGTGACACGTCTCCACAGTGTAATTTTAAATGGATCTAATGGGTTCTGCCCTGTACTTATTATAAGTAGAAACATTTTCAAATGAAAATTGAGATATCCCATCCTTCAGCAATAGCCTAACCTCTCTCTCTCTCCATATAACATTTCAAGCAGTTAGAAAAGTTTGCCTGACTTTGAGAACTTTCCCACAGCACAAAAGCCGTTTTTCAAAGAGTTTTAATTGGAGCTAAACAATGTCCTATCTTGGACTTGAATAGAGTTTTTCCTTTTCTTGTGTTTAACCTTTGATCATCTTTCTACTTTTGAACTTTTGGATAACTACCCCTTCTTGATATCCTTGTCTCATTTCTCTTGTAACTCTTGCATAACTTCACCTTATAAAACAGAATGGATTTTTTCATTGGTGAGATGTATATTTATTATTATTTTCATGAGGATGGATTCATTTGTTTGTTCTTTTGTTAATATATATAGCCACTGCATACGGCTCTGAAATATAACAGCTTGTAACTTTTGTACAGTTCTAAATTAAAATCAGCATAAGGAAAATATTTATATGCCCCAAATCTATTTTTGATATTCCAGATCACTTAGGAGAAGTCACTCTGCCTGTTATGGACCGTGAGTACACACAGTCCACCCTGTAGACTGCACAAGTAGTTCCTTGGGCCATTTATCAGCTCTTTTTTGGAGGTCCGATTGGCACTCCCAAACACTGTATTTCCCGTTCAATAAACATAATTATCCCATGTCACCAAAGGGCATCTCTCTTTTCAGGAATATGGTTGTAATTGAACATTAACCATAATGTATTTACACACAGTACATCTGGCCGAGCGGCATGGGAGCCTTCTCCAGCTACCAGGTCACTGACCATAGTCGGTGCCTTCTTTCACCATGTTGTCCGTATGACAAGGATGAGATGACTTTCCTCAAGCAGTTTCCTAAGGAAGGAGCCTAGCCAGAGGATGGAGAGCAGGAAGAGCCTGGACGGGGCACTCCAGTAAGTAGACATGGTTAAGGATGGTTTCACATCTGTTTCACATCCACAGCGCTAGCTCCATCTAGGTAACAAAGTTAGAGTTTAAATAAATTGGTATATAGTCCCCATGCCGATATCGGTGCAGAAAAAGCATCCAAGTAGAGTCAACCTGCAAACCACAGGGAGACCTCCCAGTCCTGCCGGACAGAAGAGCTGATTCCGGGTTGCACTCCTAAGGCACCAGGCGCCACGAGGGAGGCTTCACTTTCCTGCCAGCAGCATGGAAACTAGGCAAATAAATCAGTAACAACCACCAAAAAGGTACTGATGTAAGTACTGATCCTGCACTACCTGCCTGGTGTTTGTGGAGGTGTTAACAGGTTTTCAGCTAGAATATATGTTTGCAAAAGTATCATCAAATCCTTGGTAGCATTTAATTTACCTGTATCACTCAAAAAAAACATCTGGTTGCACAAATAATATGAGCAAAATACTATATTAACGTCATACAACAGTTCGAGTGTGAACATGTCATTGTGCCATGGTGCTGAATAGCCTATGAGAAGTGCATGACTTATAATGTCCTGAACCATTAATTATCATTTTTAAAATCTTTGGATTAAATGATTTTTTGCTTCAGGACACAGACAGGTAACAGTCTCTTCTTTATTAACACGTGTCTCTAGACAAATTCAGAGCAGGGAAATGTCTTTGATTCTTTTGAATCTGTATATTCATAATGCATGGACTACTAAACAGTTTCAATCCCCTTTTCCCAAAATAGTTTCTAACTACGTACTATAGAGATCTAAGCGATTTATAATTAATGTCACTTGCAGACTTGGCACACATACAAAGATTTGGGTTTTTTTCTTCTGAAATAGTCTGCTAAACCCCAAATCCCACCCCATTTCATTCACTATCATCTCCCAAATGAAAATTAAACGTTTTCTTACCTAGGGTGCATGCAAAAAGAAAAATTAATTAAAAAACTCATGGTGAATCCTCTCACTTTGCAAAGTTTTATTTGCAAAGTTGAAATAAATGTTTTTTGAGTACTTGTATGCTGCTTGCACAGTACAGACAAAACTTAAGAGATCACTAATTCACACGCCGTATTTCACTGGGGCAACACTCAGGGCTACGTACAGAGTGCTGTAAATACGAGCCAAGTGTCCAAACACTCCTTGAGTTTTGCAGCACGATGTGACATTTTGGTAGGAGAAATCTGCCCGTTTAACCAAGGGTTCCCCCAAGCGCAGAGCAGTTCCAAGCCACGTTCATTTGCATTTATAAAAATATCCCCCATTACAATATTTTGCCTCACTTAGTGATTTTTACACCTGCACTTACTTGTAAATATAGTTTAGACAGGCTCACTTTAAATAGAAATTACCTGATACGATGAACAAGGCTATGAGTCCCTGTAACCTATTTTATTAAGGAGAGCTTGAATAGCATGTTAGATTGTTTTTTTTTTTTTTAAATCATAAGAACAAAAATAGTCCATTTAACACTCTGTCTCCCAGCCGTGTGACCTACTCAGGCATTACACTAGGTACCTACTGCCATGGTAATTGCCTGAATTGCATGGAAATAGTTTCGCTGATCTTCTGCCCCAGCCTAGTACCTTAGGAGAAGAATTTGGGGGTAGTTTTTGCCTCTTATGATGCATTTTAATATATTTTTAACAAAATCTTCCCTGACAGCTCTGGAGATGTACTCTACACTTTCCTTCAAGTAAATATATCCTTGCAAAAGAAAAACAAAAAATGGACTTCCCTACCTGCTACCTATAATTCTTATGAAAATAAATAATATCTATAATTCTTATGAGCATTTGTTTATTTATTATTAATAGATGCACTGAATATACTTTCCAACACTCTATAAAGGATGCATGTGGGAATAAACATACCTATATGGGTCAAAAAGGAAATATTTTTTCCTTAAATAGAGGGGAAACAAAAGCAAGAACAGCTATTTTTTAATAAATGAGTATCGAAAATCTCCAACTTCAAGCTATATATTTCCAATATACATTGATTAAAAGTTGCTTTATAGATCGGGTCACAAATCCTGATATTTTTGTTATTTTCTTACCATGTGCAGAAGCAACACATCAGAAAGGAAACATTTCAGTTGCTGAAATTGTGAATTTTATAGTCATATGCACATTAAAATGCATATTATGACAAATATTTATATACACAGACATGCACCAACATAGTCTGCAAAAATGATTATGTCAGCAGGAAAACACAATAAACAAGTCTTCTTTTTCTCTCTTTTAAAATATATAATACATACATTAAAAATATAATATCATGTGCCCTCCAGCAGGTAGGAAAATACTATTTTCATATTACAGTTTTTCTGCATTAAAGTTAATATGGTGGATATTAGTTTTTATGAGTATTTATGTTTAGAAGCAAAACAGATATTCATATTCCACCTGCTTCCATATATTTCTCTGCAGCTATAAGTTCAGCAGAGTAGGGGTATGGATACGTGCAGTGTGAATTCTTTGTTTGAAGAGATCATTTTAAATAATCACCAGATTTATTATATGTATATCTGTGCAGTATAGGCTTAAAGTAGCATATTCTTAATATTTCCTCAACTACTTTCAAGAAGAGTGAGAAAAATCTATATCATGAGAAAACTCTGCTAAGTCACTTCAGTCCCACAGCCCATTGACTACAAGTGTTAGGCTTTTATTCTTATTTATTTTACAGGTACTTTATAACTACTTAACTTTTACAGGTCAAAGTGCCCCTTCATAGGGGCATAGAGGCTTCTCTCTTCCATAGAGAAGAAAATATTGCAATCTAACTTAGGGACTGAGGAATTTATAAGTGGCACCTATAGTCCAAAATGCAGATTTCAGGGCACTCAGCCTCAAATCAGCTTCACTCCTATGAGTTAATCCCATATTAAATCATAACTCAAATGCATTTGTCTTTCTTTTGCTTTTTGCAAATACCATTTTAAGTGGGGACGGTAAAGCCTCAGTGAAAGCACTTCCAGTGACTGCATCCGGGATGCTTAGACAAATGACATATCTTAGTTTCCATAACACCGTTTTAATTTCAGGAAGACAAAAGTATTGTGAAATAACAGAAGCTACAAAAGAAAAAAAAAAGTGTAAAGTGAAGTTACTGTATAGGGTTATGTACGCTTATGAAAAAGAAATGACTGAAATTAATTTGAGAGTCATTCCTTACCACTAATATTTATGGAAGAATATAATAAAAATTCTTTTTTTTTTTTTTATTTCTCTACAATTGTGCTCTATTGATCATGAAAATTCTCAGAGAAAGATGGAAAAATATACATTTTTTTCATATACTCAGAATGACTCTGATAAAAATAGCTAGTGTTCAGTTTGCAGCTTTCATGTGATCCATACTAATGGTTTGGAGAATTCACATCCATAGATTCACCCTTCTGAATTCAAGGGCCCTCCAGGACAGGGGTATTTTCTACGAGCATCCCAATCCAAGGGAACTTTGCTGCAAAAAGCCACTGGACAAAAATATGTGCAAACAGCTGAACAAATCAGTAGCATAAAACTAAATTCAATCTCAAAAAATATCCATCTTGCAGTTTTGAGCAGCATAGTGAGAAGAAACGTAGGGCTCAGAGTGCATATTTACTTACAGTAATATTAGGTTATGTGATCAAGAGATCTATGCAAGCTCTTTACGCTGAGCGACTGCTTTCAGTGGACATAAATCCCATTGTCTTTCTCTTAAATGTTGTTGATTTTTCTTCCCTGTATTGTGAATTCAGCAATTATTTGATACGCTTCCTACAGAAGGTAGAGCTCCTTAATCATTCCTGAATGTAGCTGCCAAAAGCTTTTATTTCACGAATGACACAACATCAGAAAAATATTTGTTAGCCTTCCTTCTAATGTATCCTCTTGGCAACCAAAAAACATCCTTGTATTTATACAAACATGTTACATGGGCAATTTTGGCTAAGATGACTATGAATCAGACTGGAAGGAATTGAAGATTAAAGGCAGCATCTGACTATATATCCTTAAACAATAAAAAAGACACACAGGTGAGACTGGGAAACCAACTCTGTAAGAAAACAAAACTTTGTTTTCAAGAAAATGTGAATTTTTAAGCTTTCATCTTTCCACTATCAGGGCAGTAGCGAATCTGTAAAGACACCCACATGCAAATCTTTTGTGTCAGACTGTATTTCTGGCTCTAGCTTTTTGTACTCCCTCCTACAAGATTTCCTCTCATGTGGAAATCAATTGGCCAATGATTCCTTTTAGTGCTCTTTACCACAAAAAAACATGTACTTACAAATTTTTCTAAGTAACTTATTTGATTTAGTAATTAAACAATTTAAAACTATATTAAAAATGAGCCAATAAATTGCAGAGATAAGAGGACTTCCTTTGTAGCTTAAGCAACTCTGCATTTAATTTCACCTCACAGTGAATTTTGTCTACTGCAGAAATATTATCATAAAATATTAACAGTTTCTCCTCCTTCATAAAACTCTAAGAAGTGTTTCACTGTTTTCCATCATTCTGATAAACTTCTCTGAAATGAAGCACTTACAAATTGCCTTATATGAAGAAGCAATATTATATTCACAGGAGAAAACTAAGTGTTGGTTCTGGAAAGCACAACAGACACAAAGTCTAACTGATTGATGCAGAAATGCTAGGACTCGCAATGTACTAAAGCAATTTGTCAAATTCATATTTATTTATTTATTTATTAGATACCAGAATACTTCAGATGACATTCTGGTGTTTTCCTGACACAATCCCAAACTTCCCTGAATTTCTGTGAGGGGATTAGCAATAGTGAATGCCACCTTCACCTTTCAGGACTCACAAAAATAAATCCTTTCAGAAATCGTCTAAAAAAAGCTTAACTGAGAAAGAAAACAAAAAATGAAAGAAATCAAAGCAAAACAAAACAAATAAAAAAAAGCAAAAGGAAACAATTCTTTGTGCAATATTTTTGATTAAACTCATGAATCTTTAACACATGAGCCTATCACTGCACTGCTATTACACTTTTGCAGCATTTGGAGAAGAGGATATGGCTAGAAAAATATAAAGAGTTATGCAAAGATGTGGTATACTGCATTTATAGCTCTTGCTAAATACGAAGGCAATAATTAAGGTTTGAAAGAGACTGTGCAACAAATGCAATGGTTTTCTTGAGCATTTTAAATAGATAAGGCAATATATTTAATGTAATATCTAACATTTAACGCACATAGTAGTAGGTAAATAAGAGGTTAGTACATAAGAACTAACAAATGATCAAATTACGTCTCTTCTGCTCCCAGTATTAGTTCCTCTGAATGATACTCTCCCACTGAAGGGAGAAGGGCTGTTCCCATTAATAACACACCACAGTTCGGACTGTGATTAGAGGCAAACATGAGCAAATAGCTCCCTTTCCAGCACCACCATGCAGTGGGGCCAGGTCAAAATGCTTTTGCTCCACTTCACGAAGAATAATCTCATTCTGAGAACACGGTTTTAGGGAAAAGTGTCCCCAAAACTTCCGAAACGTAGCAGCTTCCCCAGGTTCCCTTGAGTGCTTCCCTCTCTGCTGATGCTAAAGGATCCTGTCTCCATCAGCATATATGGAAATCCTCCAGGACAGTTCAATTACACCCAAAATGTTGTCACGCCACAGCATAAGCAAGAGATTTTGAGAAGATTTTGCCCAAGTTTCTCCAAGAAAAGAATAAAACTCAAAAATCATGTTAAATCCAACTCGCTGTTGCTAAAGAACATTTTAAGGAAATTAAACATGTAAGATAGTGGGTGTTGCAGCACAAGCTGGAAATGCTGAGTTCTCAGATTAGTGAGGTTATTTAGATATATGAAAAGATTATTTATTTCAGGTAACACGTATCTGAATAAACACAAGCAAATAGAAGGTAACCTGAGAAGCACGTACACGTGTGCATAGGTATGTACATGTATACTTACGTTTAGACTGGAAATTTGAGAACCTAGAGATAATAATTCAGTTAAATCCAACATGAAGATTGTGAGGCAATCCCACAGAGACTCGAAAAGGAAAATTGTGCTATTTGCCATCACTTTTGCAAAACTATTATTCTACCTTATGCCTATCTACTTTAGAACTGGTATTATGGGTCCAGAAATATTTATTAGCTCCAGAAGCAGATGAGAAAGGCCAAATCGGTTGCAGGTTTAGCTTGGGATATCCCATCTTTTGTTAGTTCAAACCATGGAGCTAATTTGTTTGGGCTCTTCTGCTGAATCCATTTTTTAAAGCATTTTACCTATAATAGGAAAAAAAATAGCAGCTCAAAATCTTCTGATGTAATCAGTGACAGGTTAAAAATACACTTTGTGTGGTGAATAGGGAGCGAGCAGAAGAGATATTGAAGGGTAGATGTGTGTCACTTGATATCATTCTTAATAACAGAACCCTGTAAGTTGACAAAACACCACGGTGCACTCAGTTCACAGCGGGCAAGGCAAGGAAAAAGCTTTGCAAATAGCATGAGAATGGGATTGCTGTACATGAAAAGAAAACTTTGGTTTTCTGTGTGTTTTCCAACATTTACTTGGATCATCTACATAAAATAAAAATCTCTGCCTTTCCCAGGTTCAGCCAGGGCTGTCAGACATGTAGACTATATAAAACCAAGAGAAAAGACTATTAAAATGCAAAAGTAAGTAAAGAAAAAAAAATAGAAAAAAAGGAAGCAAATGTCTTGCTTTGAAATACGAGATTCACTTTCATATACATAAATGCAGATGATTCTTTTATCATGGCATGTATATCCCTAATTAGACGTCTATGCACAGGATTCTCTGCAGCTACAGAGGGTCTGTCAATACAGTTCACAATATAGCTGAAAAATTACACTGCATCAAATTACTGTGTGCAGCAAATCCTTGTGCAGAACAGTGCGGAGGCTTGTTTACAGCAATATATTTATACAGATACTTTAAGTCAACTCTAAAAATCAAAAGCAATCACTTCCACACTAAATATTTGCCTGCAGAGACTCTCTAAAATGAGTATTTTGACTATTTGGTATTTTTCCCATAAACTTATTTCTGCATCTATCCAAAATCTTTGCGAAATCTATCTGACTTTGTGCAGCGTATAAATGGAATAGGTTTATAGTATCTTTGCACAAACATTTGCTTGCTTTTAAATGAAGTTGGTTGGTTCTCCTGGACAAACTCATGTTGATCTCATAGAAAATAAAAGAAAAAATGAGAAAGATACAAAAGATAAAGAAAAGTTCTCCAGTTTTGAGAACCCAGTTCTACAAGAGAATCATAAGGAAAAAAAAAAACAGCAAAATCCTAGAGCACTGCAGAAATGCAGACACACGGCAGCTTGCGTTTCAGCTACAGTGGGATTCGAGAAGATCCAAAACCAGGCAAACAAATATAAAAGAAAAAAAATACACAACTTCCCTGCTTAGCAAGAACTCTGAATTGCTCAAGGTTACCATAATTCAAATTCACAAGATTGAAAGAATTCATTGCCTGTCAGCAGAGAAACCACAACGGTACAACCCACTCCCTCAAGTTGGTAGGAAGTTTGTTGCAACCTCTCATTATCAGTTTTCTGCATCTTGACCCATTTTTGTTGTTGTTGTTTGTTTGTTTCAAGAAAACAACTGTACATCTCAAAATACACATCTACTGGCAATTTTTAAAACTCATATTAAGCCTAACGATTATGTAATGATCACTGGCTAAAAATATCGACATTTTCCACTCTAAAATCCCAAAGAACTGCTACTAAAGTTTAGTGGATGGCTTTGCACAGACATTACAGAAGAAGGCAGAGAAAGAAATCAATAGCAATCAGAAGAAAATGTTTGGACATAAGATAGAAAGGAACATTATTTTCTTGAAAATATTATAATAGGAATCCAAGATTTTGCTCATATTTATTAGATTATAGATACAGATGGAAAAAAATGCCATTCTATTCCACAACAATATTGAGAAAGAATATTTATTTGGACATTCAAAAGTTCTCAGATTCCTGTTTGCCTTCTTATGGTGGTTTGAAAATAGCTTCTATAGCAAACTGATCAGAAATAAATGGCAGTAAAACCAATTCTCTAGTAGTGGATGTAAAAATACAGTAGTTCAACTATATTTTAAAAACCATATATATATATATAGAGAGAGAGAGAGAAGGGCTTGATTCCGTAGCAGTTATGAGTGATCTTCTAAAATTATGTGCCATTCCATACATGCCAGACAGTATCATTACTCAGTGCAAACAATGCACAAAGCTTTTGCATCTGAAAATGCATTTGTTGGAAAATGCAGATTTAGGTCAACAGAACTATTTATATCTAATTCACAAGATTGTCTCAACTGAAGGGAAAAAAAAAGTTTTGTAACACATCAAAGTGTTTTACTTTCAACATTGAAATGTTTCAACATTTCAAAGCAAGATTGCTTCTATTTTTTACTTTCAAACACTGCTTCATTTCAAAGTGCTTTTTTAAAGAGTAAAACACGAAGGCATTTTTCAGATTTTTGTTTTGTTATGAAAAACTAATGAAAATAGTTTAGATTAATGTAAAACAAGCCATTTGCTGTCTGGGGCCCATTTAGCAAGACAAATATCAGTCAACTATGCCACTTCTTAGCTTTGCAAACTCGATGAAATGGGAACCGATGAGAAACTATCACCACTTGATAAACAAAGCATAATCAGTGGGCTTGTATCATATCAGAATGGATATGGAGGGGCTATGGATTTAACCTTATATGATATGGATGTCAAATAACTGAAGTCAGCTCCATGCAACCAGTAGCCAGAGGGCATATTCCAAAAGACCAGGGTATCTCTCTGCGTGCACTTACACATGCAAATGCAAGTTTTATAGATAGATAGATTTTCATAAATGGACATACTATTATATGCATTAAATGACCAAATATGAATATGTCATTTTAGAAAAAAAATATTGCTTTGCATAGGCAATTGGTTCACTGGAGATGTTATGGCCAGGAAGATTTATTCCCTTTTTGAGTCTACTGCAATCCTATTTGACTTGGCCACAGAAATACGTGCAGGTAGCATAGTTTAAGAGCTGAAATCGTGGGTTTTTTTTTCTTTTTTTTAAATATATATTTTTTTCTCCTTTCAAGATTCTGTGACCTATTTGCTGGGGAAAGAGCTTCCCCGCTTGCTGGGAAGGAGCCTGCCTGCCTGTCTGATCCGAACAAAGCCGTCAGCGTGATCATAGGAGATGCAGCTGCTCTCCCGCTTAGGCAGCGCACGAGAAATTCTGTGTCAGATCATTTCTAAACATTTACCTTGGAGGCACAAGTCCCGTCATTCTTCACTTCTAAGCCACACACCACAACTCAAGAGCACTTGGGAAACACATCAGACACAACATCTATTATTTTTCATACATGGAGAAACATTACCCCATCAGTCGGCCATCTCCATTTGGAAATTTTCACAGTTTCATAAGCAATGCTGCTACATATTATCATATCCCATTACCAACTACCACCTTTTTTCATCCTAAGCACTATTTCACTGTGTGGAGTTTGCTTTGGGGAATTAATAAATCCTGTAACCACTGTGCCTACTTTGGACAAAAGGAAGGCTGCCTCCATATTAACACTAGGGAATCCAGAGCAGTCCTTTATATGTGGCTGCTGAAGATGTTTTTTTCTGCTTTGCATCACCAGTTTAATGCAAATTGTAGCTTTATGAAGGTGGGTCCTCAAGAGCTAATTTGCTTCATTTGTACTATAGGCCTCTTGCCTTAGGCATTGTATAGATTGGTAACATCTCACTCTTTAGCAGCTAAATGTAAGTTAAGATTGCATTAGTAATTCTTATGACTTCTGCCTAGTGACAGGCATCAATCACAAGACATGACTCCAACCCCCTCCAGTTAGCCCATTAGCCCCCCTTATTCTCTGAAAAAAAGTCTGAGAACAAACCCATGCCCAAAGGATCTCCCAATGTTCACTGGATTACAAGGTGGGTTAGCATGGGATCAGGAATGAAAAACCTCCTTTCCTTAGGAAATCAAATCAACTCTTTGTGTGGCCAGCAGCCACACAGCGATATAAAGACATTGCTACATCTCAATAACAGAGGGAGGACAAACGCATTAATGAGTGAGATCTGCATGCCAAAAAAATACTTAAAAGAACTAATGAATAGATAATTATATTTCACCTGATCTGGGAAAGAGAAAAAAAAAATCCAGAGATGATTATTGGCACAGAAGACTAGCAACAAAAAAGATAAGTAACAGACTTTCTTTCAAGTTTAGGAGACTGTAATTTCCAAAAAAGGCTTCAGTCTTTCTTATTTTCCCCATTTTTTTTCTTTTTACCAAAGATCTGTAGGTATGCAAAATTAAACAAAACCTTCTCTCCCTTCTGACTAATGTATAGCTAGGATTTACATTCTAAATAACATCTAGATATACATATCTCACATATATATATGCATATATATACATATGCATCTAGATATACATATCTCTTTTCAGCGGTCTCCCAAATGTGGTGAGAACCCAAATAATTAACTCTCTTCACAACTTGAATGAAAAGACTCTGTTTTCACTACTTCCACGATCCTTTTCCAAATGCTGGAGAAAACAAAACAAAACAAATCAAAACAACAGCATCTCATATAATGAACTCTTGTGATTTATGCAGTTCCAGAAATTACAAAAGTATGTATTAGACTTAAAGCTATGCATGCTTTAAGTATCTTCACATTATGGGCAAACTCATAGTGAAAACCTTGAATGTGTTACCCAGCAGCCATTCAGTGGGCTCTCCTGCTCCTGCTGCCTTGCAGAAAATCAATTTCCCTTTGCAGAACTCGGACGAATTTTTCCCTTTTCAGTATCTGGTCAGTTGATTCATCACTCCTTCTGCAAAACTCAGACAACTCAACTTTTAAACCTCGCTTGAAGATGCAGAATGATACCAGAACCCACCCAAAAGTCTATTTGGACTTAGGAAATGAAATTTGCTGGGATTCTCCCCAAATCCCAGCAATACACATTAGGTTTAAGGACTATCTGCTCCGCGAAAAGCCGAGTATTATACTTACCACGGAGTTTATTCCTCCTGCAAAGAAAACTGAAGAAACTAGAAAAAGAAAAACAGAAATAGTTCCGAAGACTTATCTTTACAGACACAGTCCCTCCATAACCTGTTCCTACAATTATAATGACTCTTAAAATAACTGTTTTCATGAGGGAAAGTGCTGCCTGATTATCAGATTAGAGACGTCAAGAGCCATATTATGTCAGCATACAGATGTACATATTTGCAAAGGAAATGGCAAATTTCTAATCAGGATTCACCCGCCGCCATACTCAATGCAAGAAAACACCGGTGACTGTCAACAGAGTGTCAAACGAAATTATACAATGTGCAAAGTAAGTGCAGGCAAAGATCATTTGGGAAACGTTACTAATCACGTTGAACACACATAGCAATAGCAAAAGCCTGAGATTCAAAGCCGTGTAGGTGCCTAACGAGGTTTTTAAAATTACCTTTTTTAGCACAGCTGAAACAGGAGGTGCCTTGCTGCACCTATGTAACTCCAAAATTACCTTCTTATGTTTCTATCTTCAAATCTAAAATTACCTTTTTGAAAAGAGACTGAACCAAGAGGGCTCCAGGGAGCAATGTCATCTCCGTGTGCTACAGATTGAGGCAGCATTTGAAGGAGACAAGCCTTGGAAGTGGCAGAACTGGATTTCTACAGACTCACCTGCATCACCACTTTATGGTGGCTGGTGAACGCATTTAGTGAGTGCTGATAGCGCATGTGCGTTCAGAATTCATGCCACATTACCCATTTATAACCTTCTCTTCCACTTAAAATGAGAACATTTCTGTTTTGTTATGTGTTGCTTTGCTTTTGTCCTCCAAAACTTCTGTCTTGTCATCACATCCCGCACAGGCCATCTTGAGGCCTCAGGGATTCTCACTGTGTTTCTAACAAGAGTTTTGGTGATTTTTTTTTCAGCTTGACCTGCACCAGCAAAGAGATTCAAAGCACGTATATGTAACATTTCATGAAGTAATATTGAGACAGTTTTGGAGTCAGATAAAAAAAAATAATAAATAATCCTCGGATTTGATTTTTTAAGAAGCCAGTTTTACTGGAAAAAAATCATGAATGTTAAGAGGTAAGTGTGAATGACCAAAGCCTAGCCACAAACTAGGAAAGCAAGCTTTTCACAGCATAGAGATACTGGCAATTTCAAGCAACTCTATTTTTTCTTTTTTTTCCTTTTGAACTTACCGTTTCCCTCTTGGTTCATAACAGAGATATACCCTCTAAAGGATGAAGGAAAAACATTGCATTTGAAAAATGCAATAAAAATCCTTTTGCAATCTTTTTCCCCCTACAGAGAGCAAATTATTTGCATAGCAATGTCCAGGCCTTCCTGTTCCTCCCCACGGGCAGCCTCTGATGCTTCAGAAACACGAAGAGTAGAATACAAATCAGTCCCTACTTCCATGACACCCCATGATTTCAGCTGAGAGCAATTTACTTAAGATGCATTTCTGCAACTGGGAATACACAGCACCAGCTCTCCTTATTGTCCTGGACATTTCACCCGCTAAACCATTAATTTCCTCCAAGGACAGCAGTACAGGGCACAATTTCTTCTCTAAGAAGACTAGCTGTTTCTGAAATGGGAGGAAGCTTATGGCAAATGGGCAGAATGCTAGGAATAAATAAGAAAAATAGGGCAGCTGAAATAAATCTTTATGATGGCTTCTCTCATTCATTTAAATGGGAAAGAGTCTTTGCAGCTGCTCTAGGAGACAAAACACAGGAAAGTGTGCAAGTTCCAGAAGAAATAGCTATAGTGCCGAGGTAATTTTCTAGACAGATCTGAAATGCAGACTTTAAAGGAAAACGTGAAAACAAAGACTTCTAAAAATAGCTAGTGATTTAATACAATTTTATCAGCAAGGAGGGGGAAAGAGAGATACTGCAGATTTTTAGACAATAAGCTGATTTAAACGTATAAGTAAATCAAAGCAACCAGTATCTCTTACCCTGTTTCAGGAAGCTACTGCTATCCCAAGGCAGGAATTTAATGGTACATGTTGTAGCTGATTTTACAAAGCAGTTTAATCTCAGTCCCATTTCACACATCTGTGAAACTCACTTTGCCACAAAAAAATCACCTTTTCTGAGTAATACTTCATGTTTTTCCTTTGTTTACAGCTGAGTTCCCCCCTGCTGTTAAACCTAAGTCTTTTGAGAGACCCATGAGAGTTAGCTGACAATAGTAAGCCATCTCTCATGACATTTTCAGATTATTAGGAAGATTCAACAGAAGAGGAGGTGACAAACCTGTCTCAGGTAGATGGGGATTTTTCACTGGGAATTTCCTGAGCAAATTCAGAGAAATGGGATCTCACTATTTGAATTTTTCCATGCCTTTGTGAGTGGAAGATATAGCAAGAACTTATGATTATTTCAATTCAAATTTTCCCATGTTTTGAGGACAAAGAGAAAAATAACATCCATAACTAAATGTGTCCAGAAAAGGATGCATTTGAGAAACATTCTCAAATGTTTCTGAGAAATATTCTCTGTCAGTGAAAAAAGTCCCTGAGTTTGCTGAATAATTTGCAATTTGTTCCTTCAATATACTCTGTAATTTCACTTCCTAGAGTGTATTTTCATTCCCAACCTGACAAACTGATTGATCGTTCCTGGTATTCAGTTAACTATCTCAGAGCCTTCTCACTGGATATCAGAAGAAAAGCTGTAGAGTGAAATAAATTCAGATGAAGTGACTGAAACTGGACAACTAGAGCTTTAAGACTAAATTAGAACCCTTTACCTTTTCCTTTAACTTTAAAGCCCTGAAACCAGAGGGGTGGTGAGCAATAGACTGTCTAAAGCACCATGAATTTATGTCATATTAAGTTACAGAACACATTTTGCACTCTTAGTTTCTTACCAGATATGCTCCTTTCTTTCACATTCAAACACAGTTAAATTTAGATTGTTCCAGCTGAAAAGGGTAAAATCAGAGACAGCCTAAAAATGGGTGTCTGCTGCAGAGAGGAATGAGGGCACAAGTGTCTGTGAAAATCCCAGCTGACGCCTTGCATGTGTGGAGGAGATGAGGAGAAGGCACAAGTTACTCCTGTCTAGGTTCCCTCTGAACATGGGCACACTTCAGGATTTGGCCCATAAGCTTTAGTGCTTACTCAATTAATCTTTCTACCCAAGCGGGCACCCGATGCAAGCTCCATTAAACCTTTCATCTGCGGTAATGTCACCAGTGAGCCGTGAGGACCGGCGCTGGACACAGAGTTTTGTCATGACTGTCAAGGGAAAAGAAATGTCACATCCAGACTAGACCTTCGGAGGCGCACGGAAATGCAGCCTCTGAGATCTGTGGGAGCTTGGAGAAGGATGACAGAAGATTTTACTGCTCCTTCATGGGAATAAGTAGCCTTTATGGAGTTTGGTATCCAATAAAATATCCCTGAAGTTGGGCAGCACTGGTATCGATACACACGGGACTTGTGCATTGCTCATGAAAAGAGGAAGCACTGCAGTGCTGAGCAAAGCCTTGTCCCATTTTCATTGTCTCAGCCACGGAGCACAGCAACTCTTTGGACGTCTCTGGAGAAAGGAATGAGCCCTCCTGAGATCACCTGGCTTACACCTGAAGATAAAAGCAGTGCTCAAGAAGCCACATGAACGATTAGTCTCCAACTCAGCCTGGTACTAAAGAGTTAACTGGGTTCTCTCCCTCCTCCGGCACCAAAGGTGCTGAGGTTCTGATTTTGTGATTTTTCTTCTCTTCTATTGTTCTCCTACAGATGTGCTGCTACCAAAATGTTAACCAAGATAATAATTAAAAAAGAGACGCAGTTGAAACAGCTTTGATCAGCAAAGTAGGAATGCAGGTTGTTCAAACACAGAACAACAAACCTGGATGCTGAACGAGAGCATTTCTCTGCTGAACAAAATGAGAGGCCATACCAGACATAAGCATCACAATCTATTTTACTCCATTTTAATACAAATCCTGTCCACACAGATTGCTGGTAATAGTTTACATTAACAAGCAGTGCTTAGACCAGATGAATTTGGCAAGCTGTTTTGAGGAGCACATAATCTATAATCTCCTCTCTAAATGCATGTTTTTATTGGGACTCTGTGGTTTCCAAAGCAGATGCCATAAAGCCAAACAAGAATTGATGTTGTTCAGAATTTTTCAGCAGGAAAGCAAACTGTAAATATTTCAGCATAAATGTCAGGTACAGATAGGATTTCATTTTAGCAATATTCAAAGGTTAGGACAATACCTCACAGGAGATACTGTATTAATGCTGGTACAATGGCTGTATTAACACCCACAACAGAGAAGCTAGAAAAAACAAGCCTAGTAAATTGAAAACTCACTGAGGAGATATTTATAAAATATATTAAAATTTCTCAGAGAATTATTCAGGAAAGAGAAGGCATCTGTTGAAGGAAAAAGAGTCTATTAAGTTTTTAAAACTGCTATTTTGAAATTGTACCTAATACACAGCTTCATGCAAAGTTTCCCCACTAGAGTAAATTTCCGTCTCGGTTGTTAATCCAGGAGCCTGAAAGTAGTTTGCATATTTAATTCTCATTTAGAATACCTGAGAACAATAAATGCCAAATAAAAGGAATGAATGCTTTGGAAGTTCACCCGCAGTAATTAAAAATTCTTAACTTCAGTGCAACCAGTGTAGGCTTCTGACCTACATCCCTGAAAGAAATGATGAACAGACATGTAAATCTTTCTTAATTACCTCTCTTAGCAACATGGGAAAAAAAATGGGAGGTAACTTGTAGAAGTAATCTTCAAGTAATCTAAGAAGTAATCAACCAGTCAAACACCGAGTGCTGCAGAGGTCTGATTCCGACAGCCTAAACATCATGAACCACAGGAAACACAAAGCATCACGATTCCAAACTGCTTCTTTTTGACAAAGCTTTAGTGAAAATGGAAAAACAGAAAAGCAACCTGTCCTCGTGACAATAATTAAAATGAGAATGTCCTTCTCCTTCTCAAAATTGGGGAAATAAGTATGTCAGGGCCAGGAAGCATTCTGCTCATGTCTGCACATTCCTTATCTCAAGAAATTCATGGGATCGGTTGATTTGCCTGGCATCTCTGCACTAGGAAAATAACTGCCAAATCACCTGGCTTCAGGTGCCCTCAGCCACAAAAGCCACATTTGGATTGTAAAAAACACAGACCGGTCATCTCACGGGCTGTGGGTAGAGAAGAAGTGTGAGCAATATTTCACGATAAAACTAGAAAATACACAAAAATGGAGACATTTTTATAATATCGAGCTGTGGATGAATACCACACGTTACTTCAAAGTGATTACAGCTAGGGTTATTTTTAAACCTCATATTTAAGGCAGCCTCATACGGATACTGTTATTACCACTACATCTGGGTAGGACAAGTCCTGCTTCTCGTGGTTAATGAATTCTCACAGTATCATGGTGTTTTACCATTAGAGTTCCCCTTTCTCTTCCTCGCTTCCTACATCCAGCCCCATCGGAAGCCCTCATTTCTATGCAAATGCTGCGCAATAGAAATACAACTTCTCCATAACCCGCCTCTCCTTGGGGACCTCCCAGTCTGCTGTCTCTGCCTGGGTATGTACAAAAAGAACCACTGTGGCTTGCAAGCGAAGTAAGCTGCAAAATCTGATGATATTGGTGGCCTTCTGCATCATTTCTGTATTCATGTATTACTTTCTACTTGTGCATATTTTGTTATTTTGGGAGAGCACCAATACTGTCATCTACGCAGGAACTGACACTGCTCAGGTTCAATAATCTGACCTAATGGGGACAAACGCAGAGGCACTAGCACTGTGGTGCACCTCAAAGACCACTGCTGGTCGGAAGCAGGGAGGACTTTGTATTTCCTGATCTCCATGTGGAATGCCAAGGATTTCAGTGATCATTTTTGGGCTAAAACAAAGTGAGAAAAAACAGGCCTGTCCCTAGTGCAAGAGGCCACTTTGCATTCAGATTGCACAGACTATGGGGCAGAAGTGGCATTTCTGCTTGTCTCCTCCTATTCCAAAGACAAGAAGTGGCAGGGGAGGCAGATATAGATAATAAGGGGAAGGATTATAGCACATAGCACTTTTATAGTCTTGATAAATCCATAAAGCATTTGATTATTCTGTGAGTGGGAAGAGTCTTGATGCATCAAGCAAATCGCTTGCTTCCCATGGCCGATAAGGTGTATTGCAGCAGGACTGCATATACAAAGCATGTATAATGTTTAGCATGCGTGACTGCATTATAGAAAACAGCACTTTCACCTTTGGGAAGAGTCATCTAGGGCAGGAAACCAGAAAATGTGAAACTTTTTTATCTATTATAACCCTATACATTCCTAAGCCTGCATCATTTGCTAGTGCATGGCCCCCAGCATTATGGTAGACTGGATCTTTCTGATTGATCTTATCCTACCTAGAAGGCAGAGCTGCAAGAGCTTCTTCTCTCTAAATGATGACAAAACATTTTGAACACAGCCAGAATATTTGGGTTCCTTCAATGGTACCACTGTGGCCAGGGTCTGCAACTTCTGCTATATGTGTAAAGCTTCATTTCTTTTGCATAGAGATCCTGCACAGGAACATTTGTGCTCATGGTTTCTGGGGATATCTTTAGCAAAAAAAAATATATATAAATATATATTTTCCCACCCTTATCTCCAGTGGCAGAGTTCACTTTGCTGAAAACCTGTCTCCTTATCACAGCCTTTAGGCACCCAAGCCCTGCTGACAATCTGGATTTTAAAGCCCTCTGCTCCCTACCCGAGAACAGAGATAGTTGTGCTTCCCATTTAACAAGGCCGTTTGGGGAGAGAACGCTATAAAACCCTGGGATCTACTAGTAATAGACTTGTATAAGCTTAAATATTGCCATAAAACACCTGCTAGCCACAGGGACTGTGACGAATTCAGAGTGTCAAGATGCTTTAGGATCAGGTAGCTTTGTAGAAGGAAGGCATGGTGTCCTGTAAACTCAGAAATAAACTAAATCCTTCCACCTTTGGGGAAAGAATACATGTGATGAAGAAGTCTGTCTGAAATGGAGAATGTCTTGCAAATAAAAATTGACCTCAGTTGCACTAAAGATTTTCAATAGTTTTATCGTGAAAACTGGTAATTGAACAGCAACTTCAAAAAGCCCCCTTCACCACAAGAGAAAAGATAGTGTGGGAGGGGAGGGCCTTCATAAAATAGCTTGGCAAAACCTAAAAATATTCACATAAAATTTAACTTCTTTTTTTTCCCTTCCTTTCTTTTCATCAAAGGCCTTGGCCATATTTTACCTGAACTTCGTTTTCCTAATTTTATCTTTGGCATTGTAAATGAAACCAAATGCAATGTTTCTGGTTCACAAACAGAATACTTTCCAATCATGGAAGCATTTTAGCCCCCCTCAATAGGCCCATCTTCTCACTAATAACAAAATATTATTTTTGAGAGAAGCAATAAGGAAGAAAAAAACCACACTGTATAGGTGGCATTAGTTGAGGAACCAGAGAATCATTCCATTACTTAACTAAAATTAAAGCAAAGCAAGGTGAGAGTCAGAAAGCTGAAAAGAAATCTTCATCCCTTTGTGATTTCTTGTGTTTGCAGATGTTCTTAGGGTTTTACTCCTTCTCTTCTTGCAGTTTTGTTTTGGATTTCTTTTGTCATTTTAGTGCATTCCCAGGGTTAAACTGCCTGGTTTACTAGAGGCTCTGTTGGAGGGAGCTGTGAAGGCTTTTGGGTGCTGTGGGTGCTGCAGGAGGATGCTCGCCCTGGGAGGACACGAGCCCTGATCCACTCAGTTTGGGATGGCTGGCAGTGTGCTATTATAACCTTGTGGGAATTTAAATACATTAGCCTAATTAAAACTGTTGTTGTATTTGTTTTGTCAGGCTCTCCCTTTTATCTGCACGATAATGATTTTGCCTCATCAGTTCAAGAAGTGTCTGTGGGTGGAAACAGTGAGTGATAGATTCACATAATGAGGCTCTAAATGACTACAAAAGACTTTACATCGCTGTGAATCATCTATCTCCAGTGCTGCATTATTCAGAAATTAATGCAACCCTATAAATGAATAATGATTTAAATGTACTTTTAAAAATTGCTAATGCTCCGGCATTTTCCCTTCTCTACATAATCAGAAAATTGATTATGACGATGACTAGACCTATGTTCCTAATTTATGTAATGGGAATATAAAAAAAGCCTTGTGACAACAATGAAAGTGAAAAGATTTCCAGGAGACTAAAAATGGTTTTAAAGTCCTCAGAGCTCCCTACCAAAGCCCATGGACTTCAGAGGGGACAAACAGCAAAAATAAAAAAGAGGCTGGAAGGTCTGAAGAAAAGGGAATTATTGATGAAGATAAAGATTTGAAATAGATTAGAATACATCAAATAGCGAATATAACATTGTGCTAATCCTTTGTTTTCTCATATTACCTTCTTCAAAACAAGTGGTTAAATGAAGAGAATCCTAAAATGAAGAGCTTTTGAGAGCAGCACAAGTGCCACACACAGTTTCCCTAAGCGTTTTTTAAAGATGATTTCCTGTGCAGGTTACCCAATGAGAAAAACAGGGTAAATGTAACCACAGCCTTTACCACTATGGGTTACCTAACTGGATTTCACTCCATCCAAATTCTTATTTTCATACATTTTTGATACCTCTCTATCTTTCTTAAAGTAAGATTGACAAACAGATTCAAAATTGTTGGAGGCGGGGAGTTCTCCGATAGGCTAAAAGAGAGATTAAAAACTGGAGCGAATAGTCATAGAAGCCTCAGGGAGCAGGCTGAAGTCAGATGCGACTCGGGAAGGGTGCTTTCAGTATTGCTTAGACTCACACAGACAGGCTGCCCCTCCAAAACATACCCCTCCGGAACATATGTACTCAACATATGTTAAGGTACAGGAACGCAGATTCCGTTCCCGGCTGCAGCCCTGTAAAACCCACTCTGTTAAAATCACCAGAAGCACTCTGCTGTTTTTAGGAGGAAGGAGGATGATTGGAATTGGGTCTGTTCAGTTTTTGGAACACGGTGTGAATAACGCAAATAGTTTCTTTAGGCACATGTTTTTAAAGCAGATGTTACATAAATTATAAAATGCTTTTTCTATTCTGGTCCTAGTAGCAATTTTTGGGAAGCACACCAAAAATGAGAAATTGTTCCCTGCACATTAAAACAGGTGAAATCTAGCAACTCTTGTCACGATATAACTGTTGAAAAAGCTTCTTTTCTTGCATAATAATAAAAGTATAAAGCGAATATATTTAGTGTCTCAAATTATATTCTGAAAAGAGTTTTTAGGCATGGAGGATGGTTTCAATAAAGTCATCTTCTACTAGGACTTTTTTATATTCTCAAAGTCCCTCGAAAATTACCATAAATTACTAATGCTATTAAAGACATGAACTCTAGCAAGACTACAGCCATAGACACTCTCCTCAGCAGAGCCTTGAAAAAATCACTACTGCTCAAGCAGTAGGATTGACTTTGTATCCAAGACCAGGTAAAAAATTGCCATCCACTAGTCAAACTGCTGCTGCCTCCCATTTTTCGGTGTCTGACATATTTATCAGAATATGCTTAATGTTATTACCTAATTCTGCTGATAAAGTGTCATCTCCAAATTTTCATCCCCAAGTGACTTCCTGGCTATTTACTGGAACTCGTATCGCCTGTCTTAATTCCTCTTAGCTCCTGAGGCTTCATTAAAGGTCTGAGTGAGCATCAGACTCGGTTGTTTTATGAGCCTTAGGTACGGAACCACCCAGACAGCACAGAAAAGCAGTTCAGGAGGAACATGAGATCTGCCTTACCCTCACCCATACCCACGCTAGCTACTCTTTAATGACACTAAGATGGTACTAAGATGACATACTGACCTGCTCCATATATAACTTAAAATTAAAAGTAAAAGTCAAAAACATTTTAGCCAACATCAAATTCTGCTTGGTTGTAACTTTTAAAGTGAATCAAACATTACCGGTTTTCTCATCTTGTCCAGTACGTATCTACATTTTCAAGTTGGCCTACTTCTTAATTATCAGCAATAGTTTCTGATTTAGTGTTGCCATTTAGGAAAAAAACAAGCTTCTGTTATGGTCTTAAAGCTCCTTTTGGGCTTATTCCAAAACAGAAATGTGCAATGATTCTTTTAACATTAATTATCAAAGAATGTAGGCAAAACAAACCACTGGACTACCTCATACGTCACAAGTTCTTGTGGTTTCCTAGTTTAAATATCGTCCACACGTCTTATATTATGGCATGTTTAATTTTATACTGTCAAATCTAATGACCTGTATGGAAAGCATAGCAAATCTGGCATTCCTGTACCTCCATGGCAGTTGCAGAAGCAGCTATTTCTTGTACATACTTGGAAAGGAAACACATGTGCAATAAGCAATGAAACTCAGTGCACTCTCCTAACTTTTGTCATTAAAAGCTGGCAACCCTGAAATAATATCACATCACTTCTTATTTTTAAGAATTCCTATTTCTACTTCTTGAGATCTTTGCTGATCACAAAAGGTCTAGGAAATGCCTTATCTGAAACTTGTAAGATTAAATAAGAATTGCAGTGATTCATAAATTATTCTCTTTTTAATTTTTGCGACTGACAAATGTGCCAACTTTTCCATTTAATTAGTGAAATTCATGGTAAGAAATGCATTTCAGTCAAGCTCTGCTCTCCCTGTTTCACCTTTAGTTTCAGCCTTTACGTCAGCCAAAGAAATCCATTCATCAGTAACTTCTTCTTGCAGGATTTTTCTCATGTCTTAATTCTGCATATTTACATTTACTCTGAAAGATGCCTGCAAACACAGGTTTCCAAAGCAGCCAAGTTAACACAAGACACAAAGGCATCAGCCTGCAAACGTCTTCCACAAGTATTCCCCGTTCAATTTTAGTGCAATAAATTCTACCATCACATTTCACTCACAGACATCTGCATCGTGGAAAGGCTCATGAAAAGAAGGCCAGAGAAATATTCACAGCATGCACAATAACAACAACAACAAGCATTGTTTAAAATCAGAAAGTCTAAATAATATTAATGCATTCATTACAGATCTTAAAAAGAAATATGAAAGGGTTTTTCCTTGGAAGAATTTCAGGCATAAAGCTTTGTTCAGACACAATTTTTTTTTCCTATGCATTTTTTTCAAGAGTCAAGACAGAGCTCACTGGCCCTTATGACATAGCATGCAAGTTACCATCTTAGCTATGGATCTACTACTATTGATTCATGTTATAGTAACCTAGGAGAAATAAATCAAGTCAATTAAAATTAGGTGGCTTTATTGAATTCTGTTATAATGAATGTTCTTCCCGACAAGCAGAAAGCACATTAATGCAATCGCAACTCCTCCTATAGTGAAGAATCACTAGCAGCAAAAAGGATAAATGACTTTGAACTTAATGTGCATTGCCTGTTCTGATGTCAGTTATGATTGCAAAAATTATATCCTCCAAATTACCTCATTTAGATATAGATAGTTCAAATGCATGTATTGCTGCTACTGCAATGCAGCAGCAATATCTTCATGCCACATATAATATATTATTGCAATATAATTAATTGTACTTTTATGGCTTCACCTGGAAAGTCGCTGTTAGAGACTTACAGAATATGCAGGGAGTAGAATTATTGGATATGAAAAAAGGACTATTAAATATGGAAAGTCATTTTAAACTACTTTTAGATTTACAAAAATGTTCAGAAAAGAATTATTTTGCTTTTTAACAGAAAATAAATATAGTCAGTATTTGTACAAAAGTCCTAATAAACACATAAATGGATTCTATTCATTTTCTTGGTTATGAGAAACTGGGTATATTAATTTCTATTTCAGACACCTTTTTCCAGGACTTTTTCCCTGACTTCCTTGCTTCCCAGATTTCATGAATTAAAAGGTTTATGAATTTTTGAGCTATTGTAGCTTGAGATTTCTAAAATCTTTTGAGCACTATAACGTTCAAAATTTGACTTATTATATTCCTGAATTACACACACATTACTCTTACTGCTTGCAAAAATATAAAATTTTAGTAGAGTTTCTGCCATCACATAGAGCTGTTTAGTCAAGTATATTAGTGTATTTTCTCAAGCCTATATATTTTGGTGAAATTTACTTATGAAACATGTATAATTCTGCAAATGTTAAAAACCATTATCTGATTAAGAGGAAAAAAAAGGAAAAAACAAACAAAAAATGAGTTCTTACTAAAAGTCCCTCTGTTCTACCAAGGAATTAAAATAAGGAATTAGCAAATTGAAGGTAAAGATGTTGCTTCTTCAGACACTAAGGCTGAGATAGGTAGATATGGACTACATAATAAATAGATCCCAGTGGCCTGGTGCACAGCAAAGTATTTTCAAAGTTTTGTGATACAAAATTCAGCTTGAATTAGCGCACACCATAACACACTTTCACCATAGCAAATGAAATATCATTCCCAAGTGAACTGGATTCATAAAGACCAATAAAACAGCTCTAATATTTCTACTGATTTCTGTAAGTCACTTTCATTCCTCAATCTACTGTTGTCCTTCAGTCACTAGTCTTTTTTCTCTCTTAAATTTAAGCAATGAGCAGAGCTTGATGGACCTCACCTATGTGATGCCAGCAATATCTTGCTCCTCTACCCTTGATCCCTATACATGGACATTGTCACATCTACAGATCTGGAAGACCAAGGTAAGCTAGGGTTTATATTTAGTCTACTTTGCTTGATAACCAAAATTTGCATAAGTACTCTGGTAACAACTTTGCACCTCCTGGCCACTTTCAACCAAATCTAACAGCCAAATAAGATTCATCTATAACTATTTTCCCATACATTTTGTGTTGCAGATAGCTCAAAAAAGAAGATTGCCCTGTTTTCTGTCTCCTACTCACAGGCAATGGGAGCTCAAATTTTAGTCTTCCATTTAAACAGAATCATTTTCTTTGTAAGGAGCAGGCAAAAGGGTAAAGAGAAAACAATGTGGTTTTATAGGTCAGTTCCCTGATCTGACTTCCAGTCATTACGCCTTAGTCACGAGCATTTCTTCATCCCATTCTCCTTTTGATAACCTGCAAGATGTCTCTGTGAGACTTCCCTAGATATTCTGTTTTCTGGCTATTCTCACATTCCTTTAAATTGTACTGAAGGACATATCTTTTATTCGACTTTTTTTAAAGTCTGGTTTTCTACGGTATTACGTTTTATCTAGTCACTTGCTCATGGCTGTGTCTGTGTCCAATAAAGTGAAAAGAAGAAAGCATTAATTTTTTCAAATTTTCACAAAATAGCCAGTTAGGTACAAAGAAAAACTAGGTTTTGAACAATTCTGTCCTGGTACCTATTGATCCCACCAGGGAATTTCTACAGCAACCAACATGTTACTGCCAAAACATTCTGCGGAAAGGGATTATATTGGCATACGCAGAGATAACATCATCTCCATATAAATCAGTTAAATAGTAAATCCACTAAGAGACAAAAATCCATAGGAATCTTGACTTCATTACTTTCAGTGCCCACAGAACTACTTGGATTTTCTTTTAATGGTGCTTTAATCCTGTTAGATTTCAGAGGCAATGCAGTTACAAGACTAAGCGTGATTCTAGCCCTTCTTACGCATCATTAAACAACTCCAAAGTGCATTAATTACATCTGATCAACCCACTGAAGGTAATGAGGCCACACAAGGTGAAGTCAGGAGCTGCAAAACATTTATTACTGATGACAGGGCTCCATAAAGAAACTGCTTCGACTTTCAGATCCATGTGCGAGCTAAAGATCTGAGCTTGCGGTGGCAGTTGGTTTTAGTGAAATAACTCTTTTCATCTATAAAGTGGCTGCATTTGAAGTGGAAAAGTGGCATATAGCAGCACTGTGATATTATTTTCGTTTTTGTAGAGCCATCCTTCAGAGTGATAGTACAATTTCACTTTGATGCTTTAGGCTTTACCACCCACCTCAATTCTCAAAGAACTTAATCCAGTGGATGGAAGAGCAGACTGGGCAGCATCTCAGGAGCCTCCAGACAATCTAGATGGTGACCCAGGCAGGATCAGCATTGAGATCCAATATAAATACCTTGAGGTATTTGTAGACAAAAGTCTTATCCCTTTTCACCTTTTTTTCTGGTAGGAAAAGCAACTATAATTTACATTCTCTCTTCTCCCTTTCATCCAAACAAACTTCTGTATTTACTTTCACTTAATTTTGTATTTTTTAGAATACATAAACTTTGATAAAATTTAACTAACATCCTGAGCTGTTTTTCCTTTTTTTGAAAGCACATATTATATCACCCTTAAGCACTGACATGTCTATTTTCTAATAATTCAGACTTCTCAACCTAACTTTTTTCTGAGAACACTAGAGAAAGGATAAGAAAAATCATGATACAACAATTCTGTTGGGCTTTACCGAGCCTCAGTGCACCTGCATTCCTGTTAAGCTTGTTGACTAGAATGAATACCAAGTAATAGAACCAATGTCCCTCAACAGTTGGCCAACCTAGTCACTTGTCAGGTGGTGGACAACCCGTATTGCAAAGTAAATGTGCTGATGTCTGCAAGAGATTTAAAAACTCCTCAGGTGGGTGGTGAAGAAGGGAAGGACAGAAGTATGTGCAGAGCAAGTGACTTCATTCTCAGCAGACTGAAGCTGGCAGTTATATCTGATGATGCTGTCAGGAGGAGCAACCACTGACCACACCAGAGCAACAAAGCAAGCACAAGGAATGAAGTTTAAATAATCAAGATGATTACATAGGATAGTCAGGAGGTCTAGACAGAAAATATGTGCCAAATTTACAGGATAAATCAGTTAAATGGCTGGAAGAAGATGGATTTTGGCTGTTTTCTAAAAGCAAGTTGGCGTTACCAGCCTGAATACCTTGTATCTTTATTAAATCTTCTCAAATATCACCACTGTAAAAGACTAAAGATTCTTTTTGCTTTCTTTCTTTCTAAACTCTATCAACTGCCTATATTCTTGAAATTATTAATTTATATTTAATATTACTGAGTCCTGGCCTTCTTGTGAAGTTGGTTACTTCCATTTCTAGATTGAACTTTAAAAAAATACAAGCAAGAATAGAGCTATTACTGGATTTTACTTAACCAAACTTCCTGAATGTGTCTTGGCATTGTGCAAGGTTCATTGGCTATTCAGACTTTTTCCTGAAACAGAGAATATTGGATTTCCTTCTTCCGTAGGCCAGCAGTTTTATTTATGGATGCTGATGAAAAAAAAAAAAAAAAGAAAAAAAGGATTAACTGCTGTTCACTGATTGCTGTGTACGTACTCACAGGGCCTTCTCATAAAAACAAAACTAATGTTAATTAGTTAATCCTGTAGAAATAACCTAGCTGTACCACAGCAGTAGTTGTCTAAATTGGTGTTAATGACAAGCATTTCAGTATTTTCTTGGGAAATCAATAGTTTTAAAGCAGAAATTGTGACTTTCTCCCAAACTAATGAATCTGCTTCTCTGTAGGTCAGAGTGTCACTCATAATGTACTGAGCAGACTACAAAAGAAATCACTTCTTAGTGCATTTATTCAAGCTGAATTGCATCATCAGTCCAGGATGCTTACTAATAGATGCATGATTAAGAGGTTAAAAAGTACAGCCTGGAATATAAGGCTACAACTGCCTAAAATCAGCAAGAGAGCTGAAATAAAAGACACCATTTAAGTGTTTGTTGTGGCAAGAATAATGAATAGTGAACTGAGTCCCAAGAGATATTTTTTTTTCCCCACCATTGTGACTAGATCCCTAAGACTAATGTGAGAGAGGACCTAAATCCTGGGCTGGATAAGTACATTTTGTAGCTGAAGATCACATACTGTTTTCCTATGAATTACAGATAGAAGAAAAGGCAGGTACTTAACTGAAGTGATTTTCAGAGTCTGTGGTTACTTTAACTTGGATTTCAAATACATTCTTCCATTTTAAAGTACTCCTTAAGCATTCTGTAAATAAAAAAGTTTGCCTCCTCCCTAGGCATATTTTCCCAAGGTTTCACAGCTCTAATTATTATGAGCAATATCTTCCTGGTCTCCTGCTACATCTCTCAAAAATGTAACAAAAAAGATCTATTTTGAAAGTTTCTTTGAACTTCATAAGTCAATGATTTCTTATATAACTGCAATAAAAACCTCTGGGAAAGAACCTATTATGAGTACTGTGTCAGCAATTTTAGCTTATTACAGATGGCTTGCTCCCCTTTTCACATAACTGTTTAATGAATTTAAACCAAGGATTGTATAATTTCATAACCAACTGCAGCCATGAGCTTTTACCGAGAGGTTTTCAAGCCGAGATTATGGACTAATTTAGTAAAGGAATTTAATGAAGAAAATAATTCTTGGATGTGACCGAGCAGGGTTTGACTTCAGTCATTTCAGGGGGAACTTGGCCCCAGAGTACATCTTCCGGACACTGGCTCTGGGAGCCTAGGAGGCTTCCCAGGATTATGCTAGGAGATGTTTTTAAGATGCTGGCCAGCACCATGACAGGAAGGAAACAGCCGCTATAAATGGAATGGGAAGAGGTCCAGCAGCACCAATGAGGCTTAGAGCATGTTAAACAATAGCTCTGTTTCTCAGAGGAAAATATATGCTCCAAGACAAAATATTTTCATTTTCCTAGGTGGCTGGCAGGAGATTCACCTTTTGACAGTGAACCTTCAGCAGGAGCTACTAAAAAGGGACAAAATACTTCCTATCTTTGTACAAATTGCTGAAGATCTATTACTTGGTCCAAAGTGTGAATTCACTGCATGGTAGAAATACACAACATCTTGCATGCTTATGGTAATCAGCGGCTTTTATGAATTTCATTTTTATTTTTTACAGTTTTGACACTTAGGACCTGAAGTACAGGGGAAGTTGGTTCACACCCTGTGTTGAGCTCACTGATCCCTTTGACCCTGCAAGTTAAGAGTATGTTCTTCTAACCTCCACTGATACATCTTCTTTCCATGATGGCTACAAAATAGGCCAAATACATCGAAAGTGGTCTGTGAACTTGATGGGACCCCAGGATGACTTGCATCAAGAGTTTACTGCCTATGGTTGAAAGGATGCCCACACTGCTAGGAACTGAAAAATGTGCTTTGCATGTTTTGTTTAGTACTTTGTAGTCCTCCTACAGTGGAGGAGAAAAACAAACCACTTGGAATTAGAAGAGTATATACTTATTTGCCCTGAAAAAGTACATTTGGACTAGCAGAAATAGAATTTAATAGAAAATTAGGCTAAAGTATATGTTTCTTGCTACTTTTTCAGCATTTCATTTTCTTGCCTACTTCTCAGTATTTTTCCTGAGGGTAGTAACTCTGTTTAGTAACACATGAACAAGAAACCATGAACAAGCACTGTGCTTTAAAATGAACATGGTACTTTGGAAGAACTGCTTCTCAAGCATCAGATAAATCTCAACGACATGTTAATTTGCACATTATTGTAATATATTCTAATTTATATATTGACAGCAATGTTTAGTTGTAGACACATTACTGGGAAGATAGTGTCAAGACTCTCAAGTACAGGCTTTTTCTCCTCTTTCTGATACCTTCTTTAGCCTTGGTCAGCAAGAGTACCAGAATTTTGAAAAATATAATCATTTGGGATTACTACTAAAAAGAGGCGTTTACTTAGTAAACAGAGAAATACTCATGCAACCATAGAGGAATATTATAAAATAATATTAATGAGCTAATCTATTTAAATAGCTTCTATCATTCAAATTGTTCTCCTTTTTTTCTACATTCTTAACACATTTATTTGGACACGCTGCCTTCTTGCACTTTGCTACGTTATGGCATAATTTCATTTACTATATAGATGAATATCTCTTGGGATAGAAGTTTCAACCAGTATGCAATGCAGTATGCAATGCAAATGATACTGTAATGATAACACAACAGATTTTAATGTTATTGCTACATCCAATCCATAACCGTAAGTCTATATAATCCTTTTTTTCCTCTCCTCCACTGAAATAGCATACTGGGTGGCCTCTTTACAAGAAGATAAAGAATAAGTGTATTTACATGGATTTGCATCAAAAATCATTCATCCACCAAGCAACAGAATGAAACAGGATCTGTGTACATTTGTAATAAAATCTACATGACTTTTATGATAGCACTAAATCCCTAATTAAGTAAAAGGCAGTTAGCACCATTAAATAGAAACATCTTGAGATGCAGTAACAGAACATACTCTCTGTTCCACCCTTGGAGATACAGATCAACATAATGCTACAAAATGTCAAACAGAAGTTCAAATTGTCCAATATTAAACATAAAAAGACCTGTGAGACCATGAAACACCTTTGAACATATGTCAAAAATCAGTATGTTTCGTATAGTCACATGCATTGAACAAATCCTTGCCCTACTAACAGCAAAGGGAGCTCGACAACAAAACCTGCATATAGATGTATCAGCAAGGTCCCAGCCTAAACTATTCCTTTATACTGATGCAGGATCATCAAGACCTAGATTGACCTTTAATAACAGAGTTCTTGTGATGATAGAAAGATAGAAACACAGGAGAAGCTTAGGACAGGGGATTCTGAAGCTTTAAAAATACATTTGAGAAATTCATTAAGCAGCTGAAATTCAGAAATCGATCAAGGCCACCCACATCAGAAAGATGAGGAGGTAACACTGTCCCTAAGAGCACATCTGCCTCTTTGAATAATCCTCAAAGCAAAGACTTCACCGCTCTCTATCTTGAACTGTCTTATAAATTAACACAGCAGGACTTATACTCCCAGACGTCTGTGCTGAATTAATTCAGCCTTTTGCTGTTGCATCCACCTTTGAGGATATTTGTCCAGCTCTGACAAACTCCAGTGAAGCAGGTTCTTTAACCACCCTCTGTAGACTCCTGCATCATTCACTACCCTGGGTTAAAAGTTGCTTTCCTAATATTCAGTGAAAATACTTTCTCTTGAAAAATATTCATCCTCATGTATTATTGCCTCTCTTTATAAGAGTCCTTTATGTGTTTGACACCTATCCTGACACTTTCTCAAGACATTACAGCCATTGGAAAGTGTATTCAGCACACACATACAGCATTTTCTGCCAATTACTACGCATGTTCACCCTTCCCATCCAGCACAGGTATGCCTGAATTCACTCACACCAACTGCCTAAAAATAAAGTAAGCATTGTTTTTTCCAGATAATTTTAAGAGATCTAAGAATGAACAAATCTATAGTGCCCAAGTCTGGCAAAAGCAACACTTGTGAAATGATGTAGCTAGACTGTGTCTCAGCCAGACACGCCGATGCAATCCTGAGAAAAGTTTTCTAGTTTGACAGAGACACAGACTGGATGATCTGTCTATCTCCTTGCTTCATTTTTTTTCCTTTAACATCTGTGACTTTTTTTAATTATGAGTATAAACTCAATAATTATGAGTATATACCCAAATGCAAATTCATCACTATGCCAGGTGCCCTTCTAATAAAATCAGCAAATAAACAAAGGTTAATTCTGCAGTCAGCACCAGCGAAATTGCAGACTTCGGTAAATATGCTACGCATCGATCAAACAGCAGAAACTTCTCCCATTTAGAGCTATGTGAAATAGCAGTTAATGGTATCCGAGTGAAGCAAAACAAGCTAAATTGTCATGAGGAGTGGATTATCTTGGTTGATAAGACGACCTTTTATCGTCTGTTATCAGACCATTTATCTGAATTCGGTGTGTATTTATGACAATTCACCACCCACAGCCATAAATAAAATCTATTAGGTATTAAAACAGAAATAAGTTTTCATCCAACATTTAACTCACTAAACCCATTTATTTGTTTCATTCTCTTCATCAGTTTTTAGTCCATAAAAGTCCATTATGTCCTACCCTGCGATTACTCTTAGTTTCCTTAATAGACTCTTGAGCTTTTTAAAACCCCAAATAAATTATATCTATCGCTTCTCAGCTATTTGTTATCATGTCAACATCCTGGAGGAATGACAATTTTCCTTTTAGGAGGCTGAGCTATTTTGTCCCTATAATATCACACTCATTATAACCCTGCAGTTACTCCTCAGCTAATTTGCCAGATCCTGTAGTAAGGCCCACTGGTTAATGATCAAACTGGGCTCATTCCTCACATTTTAAAGAAAACATTGTCTGTCCTCTGCTTGTCCAGATTTCAACCATCTCCTAGTTCAGGAAGATCATTTTTAAGCTCTCCTATGTCATAATCTTTCCCTCTGTCATAAAATACACATGATTAAATCCTATGTTATTCTAATCACTTTCTGGAATAATCCTATTTATTCAGTAGGGTTAAATAAATGTGTGATCATTTACAACACCTCTTCCTCACTTAAATATATTGATAAATAAACTGGAAACAAACAAAAGAAAGAAAAATCACTCAAAAGAAACGTCACAAGGTAAGAGATATTTGATGACTTTTTAAAACCACTTTAGTGCCTCTAACTCATCTGATTTTGTAGTTGCATCTGGAAGTACTACAAGCTAACAGATGTAAATTGCTTTACTGGCTACAAATATTTTTGATGAAGTGTATTAAAACTAAAAGGTACATGAATACACCCACAAGAGCATGCTCGTGGTGGAAATTTTAAATAGTACTTTGAAAAAGAAGTGATTACTTAGAGCAAACTAAAATAAAAACAGAATTAGCTTTCATCTCTAAGATTAGAGAATACATCTCCAAGATTAACTATATTTAAAGGTTATTACAATATTTATTAATGTCTCTTTACTTTTTATTAAATAAGATTACCACTTGAAGGATGCATTAGCAGTTCTGCGAAGCTGAAATTTGAAATGTTACTAGTTTCCAGGTGGATAGATGGGTAAAATCTCTCTCTGCAGAAAAATCAGTTGTTAATGACCCTTGGTAAATTAAAATCCAATTGCTTTCTAAGTTACAGCTTTTCCTAGGGCTGTGGTAAGAAAATATCAGCATTGTTTTAGTCACAGAAATATTTTTTCCCCATCTTTGCAAAAACAAATGAGAGACTGTTCTCTTTTTCCCCTTAAATCACTCAAAAATCCAACAGTTTTTCTACAGGACTGGATATCTGCTTGTCGGTGGATTTAAGGAAAGCAAATGAGTAAGGCAAGAATAGGGGTGTGCATCTCTCCACTTTCCAAGCATTAAATCACAAAACAGATCTCCAAGGAATCTCCTCCTGCTCTTCTCTGAGGACTCTCATACCCGGATACTGAAGTTAAATGTTGCTGCAGATGGAGAAGAGAGACCTGAGAGAAAGGATGAGGGAGAGAAGAAGTAATAAGAAAAGTCAAAGATAGTTTACCTTCCAGGAACACACTAAACGTAAAAGCTGCAGATCAATAAATGTCTCTACCCATCTGTACACGGCACAGCACCAATAACGTGAGAAATTCTCAGCCGCAAACATTAACGAGAGAGAGACTTAAGGAATTTAAAAGGATTAGAAGCAGGCAAATAATTCATGAGACTCCCCACAAGCACCCTAGGAAGGATATTGCAAGAGTGCTGCACAATCCGAAAAACCACAAGGCAAGTCTGAAATGCCAGAATAAAGAAAGTCTCATGCTACCAAGCTGCTCCACTACAGCATGGGGGTTATTTTACTCCGTTGGGATTTTTTGGGGTATGAGAATGAGCTCGTATGGCCCCATGCAAAGGTCTATGGAAACATAACCGGAAACATAAAAGCTGCATTTGCTGAAAAAAAATAGCAAAGGCTTTCCCTGCTTTTGCAGACTCTTCTGAAATCACAGAAACATCTGGAAAGGGTAAACTGGAACATCCAGAAAAGCGTCATGATAAAGCTCATGAGAGCCATAACATTGAGCACCTGGGAGGTTAACATGTGCTGACAAAACTCTCTAAAAATTGGTTTTCTTTACAGAGATAGGTAAGTCATTCTTGATTTCTTCAGTTTCGCATTCAGCCTCAAGTGTAGTACATGTGAAGGAGAAGTAAGACTATCCTTTCCTCGCACACTGTCAGCTTAAATTTACTATCATATAAGAAGCAAGAGTGCACAAGTGGCCTCAAGTGGGAAATAGTTTTCTCTGAAATCCTACTTCCAGCATCCTGTAACCCCATCGTGTTCTCCAGAGCAAATGACCTTCAGAGATTGTGTTAAATAATTTTGAGCACTGTATTGAAGAATAACAATGATAATTTCATAGTGATTTTACACTATCAAGTATGCACTATGCAAGAAAACTATTATGACAAAGTCCAATTTGTTATTTTCCAAAACTGAATATGCTATTTGGTTTGCTATTAGTCACGAGTGAACTTGAATCAAAGCCTGTGTCCTCTTCCTCTTTAAATACAATACAGGCAGAATAAGATGTAACTTGTAATTAAATAAAGGGAACTTTAGTATGCAGGAGGTTTTAATTCAAACTAATATGTGTTAGCAGCTAGCATACAGATAAAGCATGTTGGTTAATTTTAGAAGAGATAATATTTAAATATATTATTAAAAAACAAAAGCATTTCTCACGTTTACTTGAATGATACATTCTTTTATCTGCATATAGAGAGATCTGCATTAAGTCCAATATAGCCTAAAAAAATAAGTACCTGGTACTGGTAGCAATGCTATCACAGAACTGTACAGTGTTTTGCTTATGGATCCTATTGAAAATGAGATAGATCCTTTGCCACATAAAACATAAGTCTTCTTCATCTTCCTATTTCAAAAATACTGGATTTTTTTTTGCTAACAACAGTTTGTACGTAGAGGAATATGTATTTACATGGCATAATGGCTGGTCACTGGAGCACAAGATGATTTCTTTTTTTAGTTTATGCTCTTCAGTAATGTATTTTCATTTTAATAAAACAGCATGTGTCCTCTAGCAATGATTAGTATGCCTAATTTTCCAAGGTAAACTTTCTTATTTGAAGAGAATCACGTAATAGCGCTCTCCATTTTAATGCACATGGCTTTCCCTTTTTATGCCAGTGCTCTCTCCCATACTGCACGACATAAGCAGTGGGGAAAAATAAGCAAAAAGGATCCTCATAAAATAAAAAAGATTGCTAAGGGGTATCAAACACACTTTGAAAGCCATTAACTCCTAAACCCACTCAAGTGACTTTGGGACTCAAGTATTTGCCTAGCCAAATGTGGTTCTTTGCATGTGCTAAAAAGCAAGATATAAAGAATGGAAAAAAGCTATAAAATTTGCTTTTTTAAGGTTCATAGTCGTTGAGCCAGTGCAATAACATGTCCTGAAGAGAAGGGAATAGGAGATTGGCAAGCGGCATGAGTAGCAAATGGGTGAGACAAACCCAATTTCTGCTGGGAGATGTGGGGAAACAAGAGCCTCTCCGGTTAAAAGCATCACGTCTGAGGCGCTCTATTTGTCTGCCACTTTATCTGTCTGTCTGCATTTTTTGTGGGCTTTGAATACCTGAACAAAGCAGAGCTGACAAGCTGTTTTGGTAGAGTCTGGGCTTGTTACCACTGCTAAGAACTGCAGCATTATCACTGCAAAGCCTTTGATCAACGGGTTGCCTAAACCTTGAGTGATTTGTCATTTCTTTCCAGTCTGGAGATGGAGCAGTTAGTTGCTTGTCAAAACGGTGACTAAGGAGCAAAAGAGGCTGAAAAATGACTGAAAGAGGCTCTTTCCCAAGAGCCCAGGGCTGGTGCGGTGCATGCGGCCTTGGGAAGGGTTGCTCCATCAGGCTCCAGGATTTGGGTTATAAACTAAATACTATAGCCTCTGGTTACAGATATTTTCCTTGTAATTTGTCATTTAAGATGTTTCTGCCCATTATGAATGTCAGAATGAAGTGTAAAGCAGTAAGATGCTCTTCTGACAAGCTTTTTTAGACT
The DNA here is from genome assembly GCA_003342815.1 of Eudromia elegans. Taxonomy (NCBI): domain Eukaryota; kingdom Metazoa; phylum Chordata; class Aves; order Tinamiformes; family Tinamidae; genus Eudromia; species Eudromia elegans. Next base: position 4,493,030 of record PTEX01000002.1, on the reverse strand, counting down.
GGAGCAGTAAATGGGGATTTCTCCATTGCTAGCTGGCAATGGTAGAGTAGGTAAAAACAGAGATAAACTCTGAGTACAGCAGATAACCTACTATTTTGCTGAATGCCAAGTGATTTATTCTATTTATGAGATGATGAGTCACTTTCTTTTTCCCAATTTAATTGAGGATGCCAAACAGCAGCTATTAAATATTGGCATTGTAAAATCAGGAAGGCCAAAATACGCTCTGTAAGTTTTAAAAACCTCTTATTTATTAACATAGGTTTGTAACATATATTTGAAAAATAGCAAATTTCTAGCTTACTAAAATAAAAGAAAGTTATTTTTTCATCAGCATATAAAGATACAAAATGGAACAGCAAGGTAATTAAATAATTCTCAGGCTCACAATGATTCCAGGCCAAAGGAGAGAATGAGTGATGCTGAGCTCATTAAGCAGAGAACTAAAAAAAAAAAAGTGCAATTAATACCAACCAAACTCAAGTTTATAACAAACTACATGCTTGCCAAGCTAACTAGGTCTCTCTTTGTGCAATTACAAATTCATTAATAAAAGGAAAAACTTTAATGTAAGAAATGCTGAGCTGGGGTAGTGAATGCTACCAACAGTGTCTGCATCAAATTTCACCCAAGGATTTCTCTGTGATGTTGTCACTCGTCTCTTCTTACAATGCATCCCCCTTTTCTTTTCCTAGCCCAATTCATTATCATGCCTCCGTTTTTCTCTCGAGGACTTGAAAAAACATCAAATAAGATCTGGTCTTAGATTGAATCTTGAGAAATGCCAGATTTGAGTCTCTGAGTTCGTTGCAGTGCAAATCAAAACAAATTCAAAAGACTACCAGAAACTAAGTGCACTGGCAGATACAAAATAGAAAATACACAGTTCAGGCCAGCAGAAAGAGATAAGATTCAGTTCTTGGACATTGGTATAAGAATATGTACTCTAGAATTGCAAGGACTTAAAAATGGTGACTAGCATTATGCATGATGTTTTACCTAAAGCTGAAATACTCCAATTGATCCAACACACTTCAAATGTTGGGAATTAATCAAGAATTTGATATTAGTGCTTGTTTAGATGATAACAGTGTTTTTTTCATGTTTTCTGATTTACACTTAAACTCACAGCTTAGCTGAAGGTGGAGGCAGAAATCCCCATGTATTGTGAAAACACCCATTCTTCCCAAAATGCAAGAATTTTACACAACTCCACCTGCCAACTCATGATAATCTTCCTACCCTCGCTTGCCCCTGTGAGTTTTCCAAGAGCTATATATGACTCAGAGTGGATTTTTAATTTTAAAATTTCATAGTTCCTCTCTACATTACATTTGGGTAACGTATTGAGAGGTCTAATGACATAGTTGCCCAGTGCAGCACACCTGTGATCTTTTGGACTGAGAAACAATTTTTCCTAAACGACACCTTATGAGAGTTTGATTTTTAAACCAGGCTGGACTCAAGTAAACAATTTATGGCACAATTTTTAGACAAATTCTAACTTCCTTTCAGTTGGAGTTTGACATGAACACCATCTGTGATAATTAGACCTTAGGACTTCTGCAGAAGACCTAACTCTCCAGGAAAATGAGTGACTTCCATAAATCAGAACCTGAAGAATTGGGACCTGCACACACATCACCATTTTCCATCACTTGCAGTTTCATGATGCAATACACTGTTTTGTGTGGAGGTAATGGGCTGCTCTGGACAAGAAGTTTAATTACAACACTTAGCTATCCGAGTCTATTAATATATCAGTGTCAGCATGTTTTTTTTTTCCAAAGAACAGGCCATATTGAGGCCAAAAACTCTAAAGCAGAGATGACTTGTACAGAAACAATTCCTACACCAAGAAGTGAAGTTTGGATGAGTGGAGCTTTGGTAGCTCTGCACTCACTGTTAAGATGCCTACCTAAAGCTTAGTCGAGGCTGAGCCAGGTACTGGACACCACTTGCAGGCAGTATATTCCATAAGGAAGTTTTCAGAGATCTTTAGATTTATTTTTCTGCTGAACTACAGGCTACAGTAAGAGAGGTCATGGATACAGGTAGGTAACCCATAGGAACGCTGCAGGAGCCAGAATCCTTCTCAATCTCTATTATCAAATAAAAACAGGGCTATGAATCATCGCTGCACAGACAAATCATCAGAGGCATCTTAAAACAGCCGCTTGACTGACTGCTGTAATATCACCTGTCACTCAGGAAAAAGAACTGCACTCCATGCTCACAAGTTGATAGAAACGTGCCCAAAGCCAAACCGAAAACCCTCAGCTTCATTAAAATTACATGATTTTAAAGTTCCTTAATTAAAGCCTTTCAAGTCTCTCTTGAGCAGATTCAATGACCTGTGTGGAAACCAGGTGGATAGAGGCAAGGCAGGCAAGAGCAGGTCAAACGGACAGGGCTTGCAGCATAAATGACCACGAACTCATCAAGGAAGGACCTGGGAAAAAGCACAGAGCTCGGCCAGGGACCCCCTAAAAATCCCTTATCCAGACCTGAAGCCAACTGCAGAAATTCAGGTTGGAACCAAAATTAAACACAGCGGATATTAAAACAGGAAGTTTAAAATTTTACTTTAAGACATTTTCCTCATAATTTCATGTGATTTCGCTCCCTGGAAGAGTGCCAAACTCATCAAATATTACTGTAGGAATAAATTTTACCCTCTGAAAAAATGAGGTTATAAACCAGATGCTTATATGCATGTGGAATGACTTTTTCCTATGGTCAATGTCTTCTCCTCTGCAAAGACTTCTATCTAAAAGAATAAACAAAACTTCAGCTAGAAGACAATATTGTGGGAAGTTTAAATCTTTTATTTAGGAAATTTTACTATGAAAGTTAAAAAGTCTACAAAGATATCCTTAGTCACTTAATTGTTCCGTTATCTGTAAAGGCTCCAATTTTAACCTCTCAGAAATTACATTCAAAACAGAAATCTAGATATTGTCATCTCATGATCAACATTAGCTCTGTGTGTACTGCCCTGGTGTTGTGGGACAGAAGAGGACTCCTTGATGATCCTGTTTCAAGTATTTCTGCTGTTCTTTTAGAGTGGTTTTCTTTGTCCAACACACCAGGAAAGCTAGAGCTAAGAGGCTCAAGACAGACTGAAGCCAAATGAGGCTTGAACAGTAAGTTTAGGACGAGCTGCTTACATGATTTTCAGGGTCACAAGGAATACTTAGCCAGAAAAACAGCCACTGTCTTCCTGTCTAAAATTTAGTCAAATACGCAAGATAAATTAATAATACTAAAATTATTTTAATATCTTATTTTGCCATTACAGTTTTATCACTTTAGTTTTCCCACACAGGGAGTCACATTTCTTTCCATAGTGCACATATGAAACTTGCTTTAATACTATCTAAAAATATGAAGCTCTAATAGAGAAGACACAGTTATGGACCATGATTTGTAAAAACTACAATATCTGATAGTTATATCTTGCAGTAATAATAACATTTATGAATTGTGCAAAGGCTTTGGATTGCGTTTTACATACATTTCTTGAATTTTTATAGAATTCTCTACTTCTCTAGAGAAATAAAACTCTGCTTTCATTCAAAAGACAAAAACTAAACAAAGAAACGCAGAGGAAGCCACAAATTCCTATTTTTATGTCAGCATCCAAGCACTTACACTAAATAAAGTACTAAGCACTTTGAAAAAACCTCTGTTAACTCTTGCCAGCAGTTTCAAAAATGAGGTCACTAATATTTAGAAATGTAAATTTGCTAAAGGGTTTCACTCATCATAAATTATTCCTAAATTACATATCTATTAAATTTGCCATCTGCTTCCTATTGCATCATGTACTGAGTTCAGCTTCCCAAGTCTTGGTTTTATTTTTGGCAGATCATGCACAAAAACAGGGAAAAAAAATAGCAGTTCCGAATTAGATCGTTAACAGTTACTTTGAATTATGCTCTTTTTGCAGTGATAAGTTAGTTACATTTATAATGTATGTTACAAGATTTGCCCTGAACTATTTATTAATATTCTGCTGACTAACAAAGCTTTTGACCGAACCACCATCTGAACCACAACTGAAGACAACATTCTGAGACAGCTACCAAACCCAGAGACCATGAATTATTTGTATCACAAGGAGCATAATCAACTCGCTCAGGTTTCACGCAGTAGAGGTATGGAGGGAGCAGTGAGGGCACCTCCAATCAAGGTACTAGCCTGGAGCGCTGTGTGCAGCTCCTGGAGGTCCCTACGCTCCCCTGCTTCGCTCCTCGTCCATGGCTCCCATTTCTCTGTTGAAAATCGAGCTGTTTAGCACTTGGTACACCCTCAAATCCCAGAATCCAGTAGTGCTCTTGGGTAAGCAGAAATCTGGAGCAGGTCCCTACGTTGGTCCTGGCTGCTGCTGTCTTACACTCACTCTCTAGCCAATGCCTAGCTGTAGATTATGCTCTGTTTTCTTGTCAGAACAACTAACCTTCAAATATCTGTGATTTCCTTGCATTGCTTACAAGTTCATTGTTAATTCTCCCCTTTTCTATTTATTTATTTCTTGTGACTATTTGTCTTTGCAAGGGCAAGCACTCTCCCACAGCATGAAGGACATGCTTGTTGATGTGCTTCCAGCTCTGCAATCACACTGCAAAACGTGCAAGCTCTGTTTTGCAGGGTGGCTGCATTGCCATGAACACTTGGTGCACAAAACTGAGGCCAGCAAGACCCCACAAAGCCACTGCTCTTGGGCAGAGCAGGGATGTGTAATATTTTGCTAGTAAAGGGACAAAAGCAGTCTTTGAACATCAGCTCAACTCAAATCAACCACTGCCAATTGTTGCTTTTTAGCATGGGACCCAGCTCAGCTCTCGGAGGAGTGGGGTAATGGCGTCACAAGACACTTATTTTTAACCTTGAATCCCGCTCTGCAGAAGATTCCCCCCAAACCAGGACAGCTGCTAACAGGGATGTGGCCACCTGGGGACTCCTGGAGAGACAATTTCACTACGGCAGAGGCAAATATTGATGCATGTCGGGAGGGAAGGTGAGGAGAGCAAGAATTCTCCCCACAAAGCAGTTTTGATATTTACACATTTGTTGCAGGATCTCCATCTCTACATGATTGATGGGGCTCGTGAGGCTGTTATAACGATTCAGGGAGCAAGCTGGATTTTTATTTCTACTTTAACAGCATAAATGTCAAGTTGCTGGGGCCCTTTTCATCTACAACCCATCCCCACTGCAGCAAGAAAAGGCCAATGCAACTTACTCCTGAGCATAGGGACTGGGACAAGACCCACGGACACACAACTCGCGTTGCAGGACATGGATGGAGTGTGCCACAAAGCATCATGCACGAGCAAGCACCCACGTTCAGTGGCAAAATGGAGTCATTCAATTACAAGAGTCCTAGAATGATTTCATGTACGAAATATACATATACACATTTATATTCATATATATAAAGACACGTATTGCCAAAGTTTTTACCTGGATTTTCGAAAGGCACTCATTAGTATTAGCAATGGATTCCTTCCACCTCTATTTTTGGCCTTAAAACTGATCAAGACAAAAAAAATCTGAATTTTATCTTGAAGTAAAAAAGGTTTCAGAAGCTACTATACAAACGCTATCAAAATCACTAATTAAAACCCCAGAGACCCCAGAGAACTCTAAAAAGCACTTATCTTTTCAAAATATATATCCTTGTTCTCAGTATATCTGTGTTCATAAACTGGAAATAGCTGAATACACTTTAGGCTGTATAAATTACTGTCTAAAATCCCATGCAATACGTACCACCACATTTCATCACAAAGGTGGGTTTTTTTTTTCCAAATGTAACATGCGCTTCCTAGCTTTCAAAAGAGAAATTTTGTGTGTTATCTTATTTAGGAGCCTAAGTACATCCAGAATGGCAGAAGTTTAATAGTTTCAAAACATGACAATATTTTTTTTTCAGCTCTTGCTACATTTTTTGCAAAATCAAATTAACTGCCAAATTTAATAAAGTAGCGTTATGAGTACAGAGAAAAGACAGAATAGCTATAAATAAATGAAGCAATCATAGCCCCTTAATTTCTGTGAAGTTTCCAGTCTCCCTCTACAGCACAAGGACTGCTGGAGCTACATTGCTAGAGCTGCTGGTGAGAAGCCAGCTTCTTCTTCCTATGTATTAGAGAATATTCTATTTTTCAGGAAAAAAAAAAAAAAAAGGAATATATATGCTAAATATATTTTGCATATAACAACATTTTATTGAAATTCAGATTTGTGATTAAGGTAAATGCTGTTCAGCACTACATCAACAGCATTTCTAGAAAGAAAATGTAGATATTCCAAATCATCATTTCATTTATTCCATTTTGCCAGTACTAGAATGACACACTGAAAGTATGTCTCAAATATGTGTTTTCTACCACTATTTCATCTCGTGGCACTTCAGGCTACACCAGCTTCACCATCTGTTTATATCTTCAGAATTTTAGATACTGGATTCTATAATGATTCTTTATGCAAAATTCTGCAAATTTTCCTTTTGTTAGATTCCTTCCAAAGGCCAAATATGTTACTTCAAACAGAAGGCAAAAATGTGACATAATTCAGATATTTGTACTGCAGGTTTTAATTTTTTAGATAGTCATTGACATCACGTGAAGTGACTTTGCTTGGCAGCTCATCACCCTCTTTGGCTGGTTTCAGATTGAGTTAGACAGGGCAGAGCTGACCCAACCTAGCGTTGGTTCAAACAGTGGTTGGGCAGTAGGACATCATGGTCGGCCTTCAGAAACAGCATTTTTACAGTCTATCATAACTTTGATAACTATAACTCAATTACCATTAAAAAATGAAACCCTGACTTTCTAGACTCTGCCCTGTAAGCAGTATAGACTGGCAGCTTACACCATGAAAATAGAAAGCCAGTCCCTCCCAAGCACAATTCTGGAGGAGAGAGAAGCTGGACAGAGACTGGGGACACTGCTGGTGCTCCTGGGCTAGAGAAGTCCTTTCCGGGGCTTTGGCCTTGGAGAAAGGGTTTTCATGAAGGACGTTACTGAACACCTTGCATTGACACAGAGCTACGGGTGCCTAAGGATGCAATGGGCTTTCCTAAGCGAGGAGGGCAGCTCCATTTCAACCTCTGGACTTGAAGGTCAAGCTAAGATACATGCTAACTACATAATATTATTCCAGCATAAGTGCCTGGAACTGTTTGCTAAGAGAGAAGCCATGCGAATTGCCCAGGAGGAGATCTGAGGTGACTATGTGATTGCTGATATTGATGAGACCAAATTTTAAATATCGATCTGTGCCAGCTCCCTTGCAATATCTGCTGTAGCCACAGGGACCCACCATGACGTTCTTCAACCAGCCCAATCCTCCCTTTATTACATGCAGAATATAACACAGTGTTTTGAAGGAGTCTCCGAATGTGGTGAGAGCAGTCATACTAATTCACACCTGACCTACACTGCTTCCTGAAAATTGTTGGGTTTGGAAATTGGATATTTTTGAATTTGGAATTTTTTACGTTTATGTTTCACTCAAGAAGGCAGCTACCAGAAATATTAACTGCTTTCCCTTAGTGAAATTTATGAATTCTCACTGAACTTACCCTATTTTACATAAAATCAAAAGTAATTAAAAGAGCACTGCACTTTTCAAGAAGCTCGAAATCCAATTTTACACTTGTCTTAATCACTGCAAATCAATTTATCACAGGTACAAGCGCCCATCTGCTCTCCATTTATCAAATTTGCAAAAGGAAAACCCTTTTTCCTACGAAGGCGCAGAAAGGCACGTGTGAGGGATCCATGAAGACTCCACTCGCTCCACAGAGCCTTTTGGAGGGGAATTTAGTGCAACCAGTGTCCTGGGACATCTCCGTCACTGCAGACGGTGACACTGAAACTGCCTTTCCAGTGAAACAACAGTCACTAGAAACCACCCCACTCCTCAGCAAGCTGCATCAGAAACGCATAAAATACACTCCCTTCAAAGAAAAATTTAAAATATTGTTACTGTTAAAATTAACTCCTTTGCGCACTTATTATGGCGTTTCTGTAGCAGAGAAAATAAAAGGAAAGTAACAGGTTATTTTATCTTCTGCATCTCCTTTGTTACCAGGTATTGAAGCCTAAATGTCATTAATCTTTTCATAACACCTGAGGCTGTGTTGTCTTTGTGCATAAATCCAATTATCTTTTCCAGGTCAGCTTCTGGTTTGGGATTAGGAAATGTTTTACCTGCACTGCAAAAGTCTCAAACAATTAAATAGGAAAATTAACTTCAGAACTCTGCTTGATTTAGGTACACTCAGATAATCCAAATTAGGCATTGACCGGTAAAATTAAGAAGGAAAGCTAAGGCTTCTTAATAAGGTGGTTGCAAAGGTAATAGATTCATGTGCACTTTCTCTCTATTCTAATTTTGTAAAATAATTTTACTGCTATCATTCTTGCTGATGCAGTGAAGTAAGTGCTGCGCAGCTACCCATGGAGGAAATGCCTCCCCGCAGACACACTAATTCAGGCTCCTGAAATAACACTGTGATTAAGATTTAACTTTATTTTTTTCTTACCTTTTTTTTTTTTTTTCCCCCTTTTCATAGGAGCCTGTTTAAGCTCCTAGAGGATTTTTCAGGATATATTCTCTGGAAGGCAAAGTCAGCAGAACTACCTGATTTTTTTTGCCACTTAGTAATGACACATGTCTGAGAAGTAAAGAAAAAAAGGGAAAGGAAAGCCCACCTTGCTATTACAAATGGCTTCGCAAAAATAGGTAATTGATGCTACATCGTATATGGAAGAAGGGTAATGGGCAGAATAAATGGAATTTGTAGCAATCTAAATTCTAAACATATTCTCTTAGCTAAACAAAAAAGTGTCCAGATGATTTCCAGTTCAGTAACAAACTCAAAGCCAGAGAGCCTCTCTCAGAGGAACCCCATTAATACCCTGCTGAAACAAATCTGAATTTAATTCAAACTCCATGGGCAACAACACTGTCTGCCTTCCTCTTTCCTGCTGCACTATAAAAAGACAGGAGTGAGATTTAGGAGCAGCCACCTGCTTTCACAGACTGCCAAAACTGAAAGTATTTGCTTTACTTTCTTATTGTCTTCCCCCCCCCCCCCCATTTTATTATTTTTGCAAATATAATTTCATTAAACCTTATTGCTTTGTCAATAGGCAGAGAACACCAACGGTCAAACACCACAAATATTCTTCTTCACCCACACTGTGATCCCAACCTTTCCCTTGCAAAACCACCCCTCCGTTCAGATCTGCTGTGTGTCGTTCGACTTAGTGAAAGCCAAGGGGACTGGCAATGGGATCAGCAAGCAAATAAAGGGTATTTGCCTTGCTCCTACCTAATGACTGGGTTCCCCTCCCACAGCTAATGCTGTTTCACCTAAACACTCCTTTTACCTGCTGCTGTCTGCTTGTGCCATAAAATTTATCTTGTGCCCAAAGATCTCTCTCCATGTACTTCAAAAAAATCATAACAAACTCTGTCTCATTAACAGCAATCGAAAGGAAAAACTGAGAACGAAGGCTGTAAAATTACAGAGAACAAAAATCTTTCAGGAGAAATTACAGTGCAGAAAAGCGGCAGAATAATGTTATTGAACACAAGCTTTAATTTTAAGTGGTAAATAATTATGTTGGGATTGTTTTTTAATCACCAGCCTAGTACAGTCACACAATTTGCTAGGTGTTTAGCCTTTGGTATGAATTGTAGATAATTACTAGAGAGGACTGAACGAAACGGGGTAACTTTCTGCACTAATGGGCATTTTGCTAGTCTTGAATCTTAATAACAAATCCTCAACTTGAGAAAGTAATCACCCTGTGATTAACCCGGAAATGCTAATCAGTGCGAGATGATCTTACTGCTGAAATAATTGATTTAAGGTATCTGTTAAATCAAGTAGATTGAGCATTAAAAATGAGCAGCAAGTGTAAAAATCACCATGAAACAGTCCACAAATAGGCACTCCTGCTGTGATAGGGAGTACTAACTTGCCTGGTACCACAATGTAGTAACTTTTTTTTTTTTTTTAATCACAATTTGCTTAAACAGATATAAACACACACTACTTTTTTCCATTCCTGTATTGCTCTTTTAGTTCAGTATGTCATGTAGAACAATCAGTACGGAAAACAATAAAAAGGGACCTCTGATAATAGTAATTCCTGATATCCAAGGGGAGCATTCCAGCCTGCAATTTTATCTCATAGGATATTACTTCTTACTCTAGCATTTCACAGAGATTGAGCCTTCAGAGATCTGCCTTCTCATTTGATTCTGAATGTCAAGATATTGCGTGAAATAAATAATGTGGGCATTCCCTTAGTATGCCCAGGTTACTCAATGTACTTAGAATACTGTATTTTCAAGCAAAAGCAGTTCTCTGGTTTTATTCTGCCCACCTTGAGGGTAGGTTTTCTCTGAAATACAGAGAAAAATACATTAAATGTATTTCATTTGCACTAAATCAGAGCGTTACAGTCTGCGCCAATTGTTGGTGGAGAAAACAACATGCTCCAAGATATATTGCCAAGCATCTTCTTTTTGATAGCCTACATCTTTAACATTAGGTAGAGAAAAATTGATATGGCTTCAGACATTCCACTCATCTTTGTTGGGGGTGGGATCAATTGTTGTGTTTTAAGGCAAAAATCACCATCTTTCCACAGACTTGTGCAAATCACCCGCCCAGAGATAATCTCATCCATCTACTTCACTCGCAACTAAACCTCCAAGTGAAAGTTCAGTTTTGTGTATGCTGCTCTAGGGCCCTGCAAGCGCCCACCTGCATTTCATTGCCCTTCTTGAACACGCGTAGAAAGTGGAAAGGCATCAGCCTATCAGTGTCTGAAAATTCAGTCTGCATCTCCGACAAGATGTTGGTAACGGTTTGAATCTCTGTGGATTTCAAAGAAGCTGATGGAGTTTCTATTGCATTGAGCAACGTTTGCATTCACTGACCTTGACCAGCTCCTGGGGAAACCAGCAGAAGGAGAAGGAATCATTTCACTGTTGTTTTGCAAAATGCTGTGCTCATTTGTGTTCCTGGGAGTTACCTAAAAACACTCTCTTGAAGGAGCTGAGTTTTCCCAGTGCCCAGCAGCATATCTGCCTTCTCTTGCAGTTTTGCCCAATCCACCCCTTATTCCCATCAAAATGACAGACAGAACAATCAAAATAAAAGAATCGAGTTGTATTTTACAGCACTGCCTAATGGTATGATTGGTTTCAGGTAATGCAGCAGCAAACGGAGAAAAGAGCCACTGAAATTCGAGGGTTTTTTTAAGAAGCAATTTGGGATATAGCAGTTGCAAACACACTCAGTGCCTTTCGCCCTGACATGAATTACAAAGATTATTCCAAAGATTATTCCAGTGCATAAGTATCAACTGCACACTTAAAAAGTAATAATAGGGGCAGTACAATACAGCTTTAGGTTTCAGAAATCAAATGGATAGCTGGATGAAAGCCAAGCGTGCATCCAGCTATTCGGCAAGGGGTTAGAATACAAAAGTACTTGCTAAACTATTTGGATCTCTCCGATCTGAAGTAAGGAAGACTTACATATAACCACCATTGGTCTGTTAATGGGATTATGAATTATATAGCAGACACCCAAGAATTTGTCCAAATTTGCCATTACTGCTTCTTTGCATTCTACTCTCTGTGGTTTAAATCTCTGTAGAAAATAAACTAGTTACAATAAAGTTTTCTATTTGCTAGAGAGTGTTTTCTGCCCTTTTACCACAGCATAGTTAATACTCACCCTAAAAACAATTCTTGCCAACTCTTGCAAGGATGCAAGAACCAGGAAATGGAAAGGAAGAAAAAGGTGTCTATGAGAGAGCAAAACAATCTGCTAAACTGACAAGTAAAGCAAGCAGCTTTCTTTTTGATATCAAATATACTGAACCTAGATATAACAATCCTATCCCACACTGTTTACACCCAACGGCAATTGCTCGGATAAAACAAAAAGAGTGAAAACAGTAATGACTGTAGAGTACATTAGCTGATTGTGCTAAAAGAGCAGATACATTTAGGAACCCAGTACAAAAAAAGGAAAAAAAAATAAAGAGATTGCAGCCTCCTCTCCTCCAAACAGCCCTACCGACCCAATTTATTTCTATTTATTTATGTTGCCCTGGTACGTGGCTGCCCTGAGGTAAGCAATGCGAGAGTGCAGTGACGCACTGCAGGCAGAAATAGCTCAGAGGGCTGTCGACGGGAGAGGAATCACCTCGACGGCACCGAGGTGGCAATGGAAATCAGCAGCTGCTTTCATTCCCACTTAACACCTCAGGATTATTAATGAAGGCTTCGTCCATAGGCAGCCACTGTCTTGCCTTAATGCAATGTGCTGCAGTCTGCTGGGCATTGCAGATCGGCCTTGATTCTGTCCTCAAGCTCTTTTTCCTTAATTGCTTTTTTACAAATATTGCTTTACCAAATGAAACACGTCTGGTGACAGTGACGTACTTCACAGGCCGCTACTCACGAGCAAGGAAGGGACAGAAGCCACTTGGGCTCATTGCAAGCCACTCACTGCACCCCTTCCTCAGGTGCAAAAATTTAACAATATTCTGAAATAAATACTGAGGGTTTTGTTTTGTTTTGTGTTCTTTTCTTTTTAAATGAATAGGCCATGCAAATCCTACTTTATAGGGTAGCAAATGACAGTCCATGGTATGCACGGACTATGTGATAGTATGATATGTGATAGTTTATATGATGGTAAATTTTAAGTGCTGTTACATTACAGTTTCTAGTCACATTCCCTTCAACATACTTTTCTGCATGGGGAAGGAAGAGATAAATTTTTAATCTTTATTTTTAATGAAGATTAAAGAACAAGTTCTGCTTGGTTTGGCACACCATACATCTTAATGTATATTGATTTGTATAAATGTCTCATTTAGGACATTTTTGTTAGTATTAATGATTCTTGGACAGATAAGAATGGTCTTACTGTAATAATGCCAATCTCGTTGGTCAAAGTTGAAGAACACATTATTTTGTTCTGAGAGGAAGGAGGAAGACGAAGAGACAATTATGGAGACTGGAATATCACAGGATCAATGTCCTCAATAAGAATAGGCAGCACATCCATCATATTTCTTCCTTGTATTGACTAGAAAGGGGAGCTTGGTGCTCATTTCTGCTAATCACTTATTTCTACTGTTCCTCTATTTCAATACAATTCAGAGTTGACTTTATGTTGAAAGTCACCTACGAAGCACTTTGAAGATGAGCTAGAATTCAGCCGCAGGGAGGTTGCAGAACTCTATAATATCTAGATGTTTGGATTTTGGTTTGCAGTTATTTGTGGGTTTGCAGTTATATATATTCACAAAAACATGAGCAAAATGACATTTCACATTTTTTTTTTCCTGTTTTAAGCATAGTTCTTAAACTCCCATTCCCATAAAACACACACACAAAATGCCATGCATTTGTTGATCTGTCCCATTTTCACCTACGCTGCTCTATTCAGGCTTTAATATCTGAATTCTACATACAGAATCCAAAGCTCTGTGAATACATAATCTAAATATAATACATAAAACTTGTATACACTCTTGCTGAAATTTGATGACAGAAAGATACCAAAATAAAACACTTAAAAATCAAATCAAGTTACTCGTCAGACTGGCTACTCTCTAGGTGCCATTCTAGATAAATTCCAGCTTCCTTTTTCCTATCTCTCTCCTGAGCCTCATCCCAGTATGGATTAACCTAAACTTCCCTGGGAACCACGTACACCCCATGAAACTTTATTTTCAAATGCTGTTTTCATATAAGCATCCTCTTCTACCACACAGAAACACTAAGGCTGTAACAAATACACCCTGAGCAATGTAGCCCTATCTGTGTCCATTAGCACAGTGAAATCACTTCATGAACAAATTGTCCATTTGCAATTTGATCTCTCGTCTTTGGTTCCCCTTCTCACCCGCGCAATGCAATTAGAAATCACTCCTGCTCTTTTGCTGGACTTATCAAATCTGCAGGGCAATGTTGGGGGAACATAGCTTTTATAAGGTAGAAATATTGGGCATAAAAGACACACTACTATAAAAACATTTTTCAAAAATAGTTACGGGTTTTCCCAAGTGTGGTGAATTTTATTCAACTTTCCTTTGGAAAGCTCTGTCCGGCATCTGAGTGCTGCTATCATGGGAGTTGCTCAATGTCTGACAAACAACTCCATGTGTAACTTCTATAAAGTATATAAATAATATATGAATATATATATAAAAAATATATAAAGATACATAAAAATAAATAAAAAATAAAAATAAAATTTAAAAATACAGTCTCTTTTTCCTGTTTATTGACTTTTACCCTAAATAAAAGTAAAATGCAATTCAGATAACCTTTGAGCACCGAATAGGTAATCTTTGGGAACATCAAAATTCAAACACAGAAAGCAAAGTGGGGAAACAATCCCCTGTTAATTTAAGCCTATGGGAGTCTTGTCATTGACTTCAGTGGGTATCAGAGGTAGCTTTTGGGGCAGGATGTACATGAACACTGCTGAAACTCCATCACGTCACAGGAGGAAGGAGGTTGCAGCCCCACACGGTGCATAGCCAAGTGAGCCACCCTTATTACACTGTGGTCAAAGCCTTGTGCAACCCAGACGGGTGTTCAGGAGACTTTGGAATCTACTGTACTTCTACCTTCAGCATTGCAGAATTTCCCTTTTCCACTCTACAGGGATACCAGTAACATAAAATGCATCATTAGGGTGACAATTCTACACCTAGGACTAAAACAACTCCAGGTCTTGGAGAAGACCTGGGTCCTTCTGCCCTGAGGAGCAGTGTCAGTCACAGAGCAGACACTGGACTTGGTACCATGTGGGCACCAGACAGAGCTGCTAAGAAGTGGAATTCACAACTTTGGTGCTTCTTACATCTTGTTCTACCCAAGTCACTCTACATAGTCTGAAGCAGGAGGCTTCTGCCACTGATTTCTGAAAAGCAGAATCAGCCACAGGATTGAAAATATATGTATTAAGCTGACCACAAGCTTTATAGAGACTGCTCGTATTTTAGCCTACGATTTTCAATGGCTTGCTACCAGTACTTTTTGAAATACCTTCAATTTAAAAGTGAGTAATACATGAAAAAAAAAAAAAACCCTCTGGTGCTGCAAAGAATAGCACAGTAAAGAAGGTAATGGGTAGATTTGTCTGATGGATTATGGAAGAGGTACTACTTTAACATACTTATTACAAAGGGAAAAAAAAGGCATCAGAAAGCCTCACACTCTCTCCACAGGCGTTCTTGATAGGCAGGCTTGACTCTCTGAAGAGTGATAACGTGTAACACGCTAATGTGACTGTCACCTGGGTAGTCTAAGGATCTAAGAGAAGCAAGATTTCAGGAAAACCATCCGTATTTTTATATGATATGCCCTAATGAAAGAAACAACCCATTCTTAGAGATTCTGACAACATTTAGTGTGGCTAAAATATGAGAATTTCTTCTTTTCAATGCTTTAGTGCTAACAATAGAAAACACATTCACGGATATACGTGGCATACATAAAGGTCAGCTAGGGTTTGGAGAATAGTGGTCCAGTCAAGCAAAGCATGGGACCACATGCCTAATTTTAAGTATAATTGACTAAAGTGGCTAAATTGAGCACCTGCTTAAATGCTTTCATGGCTTGATGTCTAATATTAACCAAAAATGGCAAAAAGAGATTATACCAAGAAGGCCTTATTTATGTTGAATTAAATTATATAATAATTAAGGTATATATAATCAGCCTTAGTAGTAAGCCTGTCAGTGTTCTCATTTGAATCGCTACATTTTAAGAGTGAAATACTCCTGTTTGTAATGATCCTTGCGAGCAATTTTATTTTGAAAAGAAATGTGCAAAGCGCTTGGGCTAATCATGTTGAGCAAAGTGCTGCTGGGTCAGCAGCATATTAAGAAATGAAAAATAGAATTCATTTTAAAATCCTCAGAATTACATTTATGACTACTAAATGCTAATGTTTTGGTGGGACTGGGGGAGGAAAGCATACCTTGTACCAGTTTTTGGCCCTATTTAACCCTCTCCACTGGGTCCTCTCTTTAAGAGAACTTGAATGAGTTGGTAAATCAGGAATTTCTGCTCTAGGGCTCTCTGAAGACTCTTTGCTCTTCCCATTCTGCTTTGCAAAAGAGAGATGATGTAAATATTGGGGCCCACTCAAAATATAGTGCACCCAATGTCTGTGGATTCTGTTTTCTGAAAACTGAAGCTCTCAGAAGTTTAAATCTACCACCAATTTCTCTATAATCTGTTCAATAAGAAACAGGTATTTAGTCAGGACTTTGCCTGTGCTTCTTAAAATGTATATAAAGAAAGTCAAGCTGGTAACTGTTCTATTAAATACAGAGGAATTGTTACTACCATAAGCAGCAGCAAGACTAATTGTGTTTTCATCAGACTTTCCACTTCCACAGAATGATACTCCAATGATATATTACTTTTTTTTTTAGAATTCCAAAATATAAAATGTGATGACGACAATTTTCAAGGAAATCAATTTTCCCTGCATTGCCTGGAAACAACTCTCACATCTTTTATTTTAATCCTTTTTAACTCAGTATTATGACAATTACTGCTCCTACAGAATCAGATTAAAACAAAGCCTACTGCACTGGTTTCTAACTTCACAAGATCACTGCAATTGGATGATATCTATATGATTAATAGATCCAAAATATTTGTTATTAGATTTGGGCATCTTGAAAACAGAATATTGCATCTGAAACATCTTAAGGTGGAAAGTAGCTGTATTTACCTAACATGATACAGGTGCCTTGAACTCTTTATGCAATATATCATCCCTGTGTAGACAAGGAGGTGGATGTGATGAACCAGCGGTCAAGCAACAACGGGCCAGTTCAGCAGTGATATGGGGTGGATGGGTCTGGTGGGATCAGGTACCAAGAGGTTGGACGCTGTCCAAAGAGTGAAAAGAAAATTTCCAGTTGTACTCAAAGGTGATTTGTAACAGATGAGGCAAATCCAAGAAACACCTGCTAGCTTTGGAAAGAAAGGAAAAACCGGCATTGCAATACTCCCCAATGAGTCACCAGAAAATAAAGGAAGAAACCACATTAAAAGGAAAGAATGGAGTTTACTTTCAGATATGCAAACTACCAAAGAATATGAAACAATTCTTGCCTCCTTTCCTGTGGGACAGTGACTCACTTGGATCAGGATCCTGTCATAATTCAGCTTCAAGTGCGTTAAAGAAGGAGCACTCAAATGAAGAGCACATTAAAGGCAAGTGTAAGGAAGACAGGGCTCGAAAGCAACATTTGCTTGTGCACGATCTCCCCAACAGTGTCACTCTGTCTAAAAATATCCCTTCTAACGAGCTTCTACCAGTACGTTTTAGGCAGCTGGAAGCAAGAATGCCTCAGAGTTTAAAGGTACCTCCTCAGCTCTTCTCCCAGATACAAATCCGAGTGGCAGAAACACAGACCTCAAAGCCTACAAAAAATGCTTTTGCTGAGCCAGGGCCGTAATTGTAACAGCGATAAAATAGAGCCAGAGGCCAGCAAACACAGGCGCGATGCTTGATGTTGAAAGGACCCTCACCCTGGCTATTTGAGTGCTGCAGACGCCGAGGTTAAAGCACCAGACGTCTGCAAGGAGATTTCACTTAGCAAGTTTTCTTTATCTTGTCTGCAATGATTAAATTTCAAGATACTGCTGTTCAGGGAGGTTTTTCAGGCTAAATACCTTGTCATGCTTATTTCCAACCACCAAAGCAATTTGAACCCTAAGCATTAATACTGCTAAAAATAAAAATAAAAACAAAAACCCACACACTTACAGATCTAAAGTATTCTAAAAGCATGAGTAAGGTTTTTTGGTTTTGTTTCTATGAAAGTTAAACCATGACCTCACACAGAGCTAATTTATTTGCAGTTAAAATATTTGCTTTGCAAATGCTGATGGCCTTCAGAAGTTCTTACTGGAAGAGTAACATGGAAACTACAGTTTAGACAGGTAGCTGTCAGGAAAAGAACTAACACAGATCATACCTCTCATGCTTCAGGGCTTTCAAGAATCATTCAGAAGGAAATAGGTTATAAACAAATGGTCTGGGGGACATTTAAGATTCCTACAAAATGAATCAAGCATGAACAAGAAGCCTTTTGTGATGCCTAGCAGTGCTACAGGTGAATTCCTGCCTTGGTCACACTAGCAATGATCAACCCAACAGCCAATGCACAACACACAGGGCTAAGGAGGACTCTCAACACAGGGGTCAAAACACATTGTGGTCTTTCTGGTAGAGATCCTGAAAAGGATGATGAATGAAATGGGAATGGAAATCCCTGAGAACCTAGTTGGGACCTAGTTTAGGTTTATGACATTTAGTAATAATGTCATGTGGGTCATCAAATTGTCTTGGTCTTCAGAACATTGGCAGAGATGCCCGACAAGAAAAGCTAACATGGACTATTTTAGTAACTCCGTGTATTGCAGACAACTATATCTGTAGAAATTACGTTTTTATAGGACTTAAAATATTAGTGTCTCAGCAAAATCCAGTACACTCAGGCACTGGATGGGCAGAACAGCATGCATCATGAATTGATACCAGTAACCACGCAGCTCCTACTGCTCCTCAGCTCATCTGAGTGTGAAAATTAATCTGGTTCTCAAGGATTCAATATATTTACTTATTATACATTCCTTTAGGAATGCTGTGATAACACCTATATAGGACAGCAACAATCAGTTTGGTCTGAACTGATCTCCCTTGACATTAAAAACCTCTATTCTTTGTCTCAGTAGGGCAAAATGAGAACACAAATGTATGTAATTTTCACATCACCTCATCCCAGTGAAATCTCTGTCAAAAGGGAAAGAAACAGCCATACATAAGCAAACGAAATGAAAATTATTGCAGGGCCATCCCTCCCTCCAACACTTCCCCTCTAACCAGGCCAGTTTGTGGTTTGCTGCTGTGGATTGCCAGAGGACCAGGCGCTTATACAGAGCATCACACTGTCTTCAGGGGAGCCGGACTCTGCAATGCCTTCCTATTTTTCACTCCATCCAATACAAGTGCAGATGCTTCCATTATCCGTATAAATGTCTAATCCTTTTCTGAACCCTACTAAGCTCCTGGCTTCGCTGAACTCTTGAGGGAATTAATTCCACAGGTTAATTACGCATTTGTGTAAATACTTATTTTCTTTAATGGTTTTAATTTTGCTGCCTTTCAGTTTCATTATAAGTCCCCTGGTTCGTGTATTATAAGAGAAGATAAGTGAAAGTGCCAGATTTACTTTCTGTATATACAATTCATTATTTGTATATCTCCATCGAGTGCCCTCTTAATATCCCCTCTTTACACTAAACCATCCCAGAGTTTTAATTCTTTCCTCACACAGTAGCCATTCAAGCCATTTGCCATAATTAAAACAATTAATTTCAAGAAAAATCTAGACTGGAATAAAGAGAATTAGGAAAGGAATGAGGAGTAAGTTCTAAGAATGACTAAGCTTCCTCTATCTACTGGGATTTTTCTTTTTTTTTTTTTTTGCAACCCTTATGTTCCACATATTTCCAAGCATGATCCCTCTGCTCTTAGGCCATCTAGCTAACAATGTTTAAGTGTTTTAATAATCCAGTAAAATGAAATTGATGTTTTCAATTTATTGAGAGCTTCTTCAGCAGCAACATTGGATTTAAATTCTTGATTACAAGAATTGAAATTCCTGATAACCGAGCACTTATATACTTCCAAAAATCTTAAGTTTTCCTTCCTTGTAAGCAGTAAGTTGAGAAGAAAGAAAGAAAACTAAAAGTAAAGGAAAAAAATAAAAGTTCTATTACTTTTACTAAGTTTTGGGATGTATATAACATAAAAAATAGCTAGTTACTTATACTGGTACATGTAGGTTTGTTGATACACGTGTTTTAAGTCAGGATTTCAGGGTTCATCCCAAGCAAATTACTAATGCTGTCCCATAATCCAGTGGAACAGGTCCAGCTCGGATAGTGAGCAGGGACCGTCACATGCTACTGTAAAAACGTTTACTGTGGTTTTATACAGTCTGGGCACCTCCTTCTGTGCAAACCGAGGGGGAAGTCTGCCTGCAGGTTTAATAAATGCTAAGTTTTTGATAGAAAAGTACTCGAGTTATCATCATTTTGGCTTGCAAATGAATTGCATTTTTGTGGAAATAAGATTACACATGTACCTGAGTGTTGGAAGTGCCATTACACTGTGAGAGTTCTTAAAATATTCATTGAGATTTTCCTTTTCTCTCTGCAAGATGAGCCCCTTTCCATCCCCATATAGAGACACACAAAATGCAGGATGAGCAAACACAGCCACCCGCCCTGCTCACAGGATGCCACGAACAAGCAAATCCACTCACAAGGGTATAAGGTATACGGTCCTGCTTACTCTGGGCCTTAAAAGCAGGTGCCTAGACTGACCTGTTTGGGAACATGTTATAGTCAGACCTAAACTGTGATGGTCTGCAAAAAGACAGAACAAACAATTGAGATACAAATATCAAAGGTTATTAAAGAAAAACATTGCTAAGAAAATTGTATGTTTAAAGCAGCCTATGGAGCACTCCTTTTTGAGGACGAAAAGTGGTTACAAGCGAGAGTACCAGACGGGTGAGAGAATTAAATCCCTGCAGATGGAAGGAGACAACATCCCAAAGCAGAATATCCCCAATTTGCAGTTAATCCAGTAAATTAAGCCCTCAAAATAAAGCAACAGAAACCCCTTTGCTGATCTTCCTTGATGAAGATCATCAGTAAAGTCTAGAATCATGATACAAAGATTTCCACTTCAGCTGGTTACTGAGGTGGCCAGGGAAAAATCCCCAGTAAAATCCTTTGCTACTTTCCCCTTTATTGTACTGGAAGGAAAGCAGAATGTTCCTGTGCAAGTCATGGCTGAAGTCATGTGCAAGTCATGGCTGAAGCAAGTAATGCGTGTGTATAAGGCTACTGTGAGGCAGTACCCTGATGATTTACTAAGTGAAGGTCTTAAAACATGTGCAAAGAGATTCAACATGTTCAATTCAAGCTTGTGAAATGGAAAGCTACTAAGCAATGATAAGTTTCAAATGAATGATCTATTTATTTTCCTTAATAACATTTTTAGAAAAAAAAAAAGAAAAAATCATTCTACTCTTTATTTACATAAACTGCGGTGGATTAACTATTTTTTACCTCAATCTAGAAATAAGTACAGACTCCTGTTTGCACGAAGGTAACTCAGGAACACATCCTGCCTGCTACAAAAGCAACAAATCGCACAGCAGGCTGCGAAAGATCCTTCTGAAATATTTCACTTAGAATAAGAAGTATGACTGGGCTCCAAACTAATTCACATACCTCCCCCTCCCTGCTGCATAAGTAGCAGTGACAGTAACTCCGAACTGCAGAGCTTTATCTCTTTTAGCAGGCAACAAACACAAGTTTTGGAGCAAGCATTGAAAAGGGGATGGAATAGTTATAATGCCAGTCTTTCCTGAGCCTACAATGTCATTTGAATGCGCTTTAAAACACACAAAAAATGGTTAAAGAAAAAAGCAGAATTTTCAAAAAGCCAGTCTGCATAATTTATGTGTTATCTTAGATCCCAGTCTCTAAAGTCAGGTAAGAAATGAAGAGTCTGGGCTTTTCCAAAAGGTTGCGATTTAACTGCATGCAGACACTGCATTCCCCCTCCTGGCTGTTTTTGTGGAATGTAGAATAATGGAAGGAAACTTTTCCCAGGGTGGGGGAATAACTCTGTACCCTGTGTGCACTTTGTTCACTGAGGTCAGGATATATTTTAGCTGTGGGAACGAGCTCTTCCTCCTTTCCGCAGAGGAGGGCTAAGAAGCAATCTCCTGGTAGCAGGCCAGTCTGAAGAATCCCTCCGGGAGGTCAGCACTTCATCTCGTGCTGTGCTAAGCAGCAAGCTTTGCTCCTGTACATTTTGATGACAAGAGTTGTTTAGTTATCCAGCCTCTCAGCTCAAGCTATAATAACCTTCTGGACAAAGTATTTAATACTATTGCTCTTGCCAAAAACTTAATTGCATCCATTGATGCATCAGAAACAAAAGTGATACCTAATGAATTCTTCCTTAGCACTGGCTTTATCTTTCCTTCTTCACTAATTTCTCAAGGTTATTGGACCACAGATCCTACTGTCTGCTCTATCAGCACCTGGCTCTCAACTATCCAACACTTGACTATTCATTTCGAGTTCTGGACCTCCTGAACTAGCCTGCAAAGAAGCTCCCCCCCGCCCCAGTTGGTTTCTATTTTTTTGGATGATCACTAAAAGTTTAAGAGGTTTCACACACATGGACACCAGCTCAGGTTTCACACTAATGGAAGAAAATAAAACACGCTACAACTTCGTAGCAAAGATAAATGCATGAAGATAGGTGTAGGCTTTCTTGGAAAACTAAAACGAATGAAGCATAACAATTTTGATGGCAGCTGGGGACTGATAAGCAAACTGCTTGGACATCTGCCCAAATTCAGCAGTGTCAGTGTGTGTGAAGATCAAAACACAAGTAACTATTCGTCAAGTCACATCTTTTTCTAACAAATTAACAGTGCAAAATCACCGGTCTCTTTGCTTCCGTGAATACAACACTACGTCTCCGTTAGACCATAGGTATTATTTTTAGTGTTTTTGGAAGAGACGTGCAGTTTTGAAAGCAAAACTAGACATGCAGATTTTTGTCAACTAGTTAGCCTGGCTCTCAAGGGAAGCTTCCTTGCTATGTCATAACAATAAAAATAAGAAAACTGAGTAAGCTACGAAATAGCTTTCCAAAGAATGTAGGCAGATTCATAAAGAAATCTATTTGCCATCATAAAGACTTTGAGACCATTGGTACATGAACATTTGAATCATATTGAGCATCTGAGCTGTGAGAGTGACTTTGAGCTTCTATTTCCTGGGGTCACACAAGAAAAAGTCGAGCGTCTGACCTTCTGTGGACCAGTGAATACTAGAACATAACTATGACATTTAAATAGATGAAATATGTCTGTGTTGTAAGCAAAACATTTCATTTATCTAGAGTATGCTGTCATAATTCTGAATGCCAAGGCCTCATCTGGCTCATTCTCTGCCTGTTGACAGATGTGCAATCCCCTGAGCAGCACACAGTCGATGTGGAATTGTACCCAGGTCCAGCATCCAGCTGATAGTGCTCTACACTGTGCAACACTTGAACATCTTTCAGAGTTGCATTAAGAACTCCTCAAAAGCACAATTCTACCTATAATTCCCCATGGCAACTATTTTCACTTTCAAGAGCAATGTCCATGTTTTAAGTTAATTAGGCTAATTGGGTTAATATCAGGTTAGCCTAAAATTAGGTATCAAGGTAATTTCTTGGCTCAATAAAGTGTCATTAAGAAGTGCCCTTTGCCCTTTCCTATCCATCTTCCCAGAATGTGCTCAGGCAACACCTGCCTTGATCCTGTCCACCAATAACTGTTGATTAACAGTTATTGCAGCCAAGAGGGAAAGGAAAGCAGGAACAGACAATGAAAGAGGAGTGGAACACAGCCCACACAAAGTTCCTGTTTTAATGGCAATACTAAACTCTGCTTCCTCAGCCCTATTCCTTTAGGGGCTATCTTTCAAGAGCAACTGAGACACCAGTATCTTAGTTCTCCTGCTACAAGAACTTCAGCAAATTAAATATTGCTATTTGCTATTCTGCTCATCTGTGCAATAGGTTCATTTGCTTTTCTACAATACAGAACATGGACTTGCAGAGATCTCAAACATTTCAGACATACAATCTGAAATTACTAAAAGAAATTACTACATAATACATAATTACTAAAAGAAACATTTTTATCATTGCTTTTACCCTCCTTTGCAGTTAGATCTCAATTATAATGAAAAAAAAAAATACAGTGACAGGGCCAAAGACTTTATTTGTTTTGCTAAGCTTATGCCATGCTACTTGAGTTCCTATATTCTTTCAATCTTACATACTCAGCCTGAAATAGTAAAGCTTATTTTCTTGTAAGAGTCCAAAAGAAATACAGACAGAGTTAGTTTAAAGGGGTACTCAATCTATTCACTATAAGATCATTCTGTGAATTTAATACCTTATCTATTAATTTTCTATCCATCCTATTTTTCATTTAGGCCTTTTGCTAATTTTTTTTTTTAAATAATAATTAACCTTTTAAACCTTTTACTCTTTCTTCTGCATTCTGACTAATGAAAATCCCCAAACTCATTTCTTATAACCTGAAATTATTTAAATTGCTGGTTGCCTATTTTGCATCTCTCAATCTAATTATTCAAATGGTTGTCAAACTGCCTTTATCCTCAAATATCATTCTAGAATCAGACTCGTTGTCAGCATTAAAAGTGCTGGCAATAATTACATTACTCCTTCAAAAAATACCCTTGAACCCATATGATCTAGTACATCAGAAGCCACTGTAAGTCAGGTTTGAATATTCCTTTTCCCCCCTCGCCCCTGCAGTTCCTTAAGATATGTTATCATCTCTGTTTTGTGCTTTAACAAATTTCAATCTATTAAAACATTCCACTTGGATTTAGATGCTAGAGTAACACGAAGAACGCTCAGCAGGAAAAAGTGATAAAAATTGCCTAACACTGATTCATGCCCCAAATGGTTGCATTTTACTTGCTTCATTAGCAGTCTTTATTATGGTAATTTAACCTTTTATATTCCAAAATGCAAATGTCACAATGATATACTAGTATTCCTAATACAAAGCATTGAAGGAAGAATGAGAAGGAGCAGACCTGTCCCACCTAGCTTGAGAGGGATTCTACAAATGCACTGACAAAACCCAATTGCAGGAACATGGAGCTAATCAACTCTGGTTAAAATACTATCTTCATCTCTCTACATTCTTGAAGACTGAAGACATTAATCATTTTAATGACTAAGTGGAACCAAGGCCATGTTTCTAGCTCCTTTGCACGACGCGGTGTCAGCACCTGAGATCCAGCAAAGTGAAACAGTCCAGTTCCCACTTGACCAATTCGCTTCCATTTTCAGGGTCTCACTTGCTGTCTCTGACTTCATCACCACTAAGCCCTACAATTTCAACACAATTAACCCACACACGTCATACAGTCAGCATGATGCAGGCCGATGAGCATGCTGTTACCACAGTGCTTGTGTTTATCTATGTGTTTTCCCAAACAGAATTCCTTCACATTTAATATTACAGGTCTCCACTTTCATTTTTCACTATTTCTAGAGAGAGTCCCTGTCTTTTGGGCACAGCAGCAGCTCAACCCCAAGCAGATCAAATGGGAAGGGTCTTGCTGGGTAAACACTGGGGGATGAAGACTCGTGGCTGAGCATTTCGCAGAGAAAGCAAGTTGTAAGCTATTTTTAAACTCAAGCTCCACAGAACTTAATAGAGCGGCTTCCTTGGTGTAATGAATTACTGCTGCCAGATCTATCAGTGTTTCTGGCATTAATACAGTGGCTACACTAAGAAAATGTAACATTCAGGTCAACGCATTAAAAAAACATTTGAAGAATCTCAAACATCGGTACAAGCTGCAGAACAGCTGATGATGCAGAAAAGCCCTTATTCTGTGACTGGGACTTTTTATTGTACAGAACAACCCTACATACACAGACTGCTGAGTGACAGAACAGCAGGAATCCCCATCCCTTTGGGGATCAAATTGACTCAGCAAACACAGGCACTTAACTTCAACCCCCTGAGCAGCCCCACTCACTTCCATGACTCCCACCTATCGACCGTTTGGAAGGAAGGGTCCCAGAGTTTAGCAGTGGTCTTTGGCACACAATCTACTTGGACTACTCCCAGGGAGCTGGGAATGAACCATCTATGAGGTTTTTAAAGGAGCAAGGCATTTTTAATGAGGAATCACCTTTTAACTCAAAATGACAACAAAAGGGAACCAACTGGGGTAAAGGTAGCTATATCCATGCCACATCAGGTGGTATTTGTTGAGACAAAAGCATTTTCAGGGAGAATTAGCTTATATTCAGGACAAGTGAATTTAAAAGATGGAGAAAAAGCCTAAGCCAAAGCCCACCTTTCACCAGAAAATTTAAAAGTTATCCCTTAGTTTTGTACCAATTCTTAACTCCACATCTTTACTTCATTGGGTCAAAGTTTACTTTTAGAGGTTGCCTAGCTTTCTACACAGAATAAAGCAGAAATCATTCAAAAGGTGATGCCTTCTGGAAATGCATCATTTGATGATGGGGCAAAGTGCCAATGCAAAAATGAAATAGAAATGGCTTTTTTTTTTTTTTTTTTAGTGTATAGAGCCTTTTATCTCCATTACCAGCTGAACCATCTGTTCTGCAGTTGTTCAGATCTGCAAAAATAAGTGAGTATAAACCAAAACATGTTGTGTCTTTTAGAGTTCAGACAGCCTGCTGGGTAAAAAAGGTCCTCAGTTTAAAAATAATACCCTTCTTTTGTTCGTTTGCTTAACAGCATGGCTAAGATAAGCCTGCAATGCAAATTTAAGGTAAGACAGAAGATCTGTGCTGATCACACATCCATCTGCAGTAATTCAGTCTTGGGGCTATACTGGCATGGTGTCCATATGAGCTTCACCCCATGGGTGCTCCCAGCAGGGAGAACAGGCAGGCCAGAGGATGCAGCACCCATCTGCATTGTGAGACTTTGCTTGGGCGCTCTCCCAGTTTCAACTTCCTAGACAAGCTTCAGAAAGCTTCTGTGCCTCTGTCTCCACAGACAGAGTAAGATAAATGTGGTGCTGCGAGGATAAAAACACTGAAGACTGGAAGCACTGAGCCACAGTGCTGATGACAACCATAAAAGTACCTTTGATAGATAGATAGATCATCTCCACTGGGACTCCTCAGATGAGTAATATGTTTGCTAGCCTGGGTAAGACCACATTCTGTCTCAAAATAATCCTTTTACTGAATCAATATAAGCACTTTGCAGGGGAAGGTACTGTTCAGTTAAGAGTGTCCCACCCTGCCATTACTAGGTATCAGGGCAATTAGGGCACTAGTATCACGACAATGCAGAGACATATCACAGGTTGTTCTAGAATTAGGAAACCTCTGTATTTCACCTTGACATACATAGTGACATGCCAGTCTATGCAGTTCCCATTTGGGATTTATAGATTTCCTCACATAAAGCAAGCACATTTCAGACCAACCAACAGTACCAGCTGTGATGAGCTCCAATGGATGTAAAGCAATCATGCACTAAAAAATTGCTTTACATCCTTATTGGGAACATTCAGGTTTTTAAACTCCCAAAATGCCTGTTGACATCACTGGGATTTTTGTACAAACACAGACTATGCATTCAATAAAAACATGATTTGCCAGATCATCAGGATAAGTTAGCCTTGATCTACATGTACAGATGACCTACATCTATATCAGCCTTTTTTTTAATAGCATCAAATGGTCTGAAATATCTATCAATGTTCCAAGAAATAGGCTCAGCAACCTGCAACCAGGAGAATCTGTAACATAAAAGGGATGTCATTTAGCTTCTTGACCTGATATACTTGACATATAGTTAAAATAGCTGCGTTGAAGCTCTTGGACTGCACACTCTACAGTTTCAAGAATGACATAAATAGGACATTTGTGCATGTTTGTTTCTGCCTTACTAGCAAAGCCAAAGACGCATCCTTGATCCTCAGGAAGAATGAGGAGCAAAAGCTGATGAAGGATGCGCTCCACCTGGTACGTCCCTTCCCCTGCATATCAAATTTGTACTTACTTCCTCATTATTTTACTGTATCTTGTCATAAAAAAGAAAGAATAATAGAGCCACCCATCCTCCAAGGAGGAAACATTGAGTTCTGCATCAGACAACAGCCCAAGTGCTTCCCAATTTGCTCTTTTTACCTCCCCTTCTTTCCTCTTTCCCACAGTGTGTATTCCTGCTCACATGGAGAGGGAGGGCTGAAGACACTCGAGCAAGTTTCCTACCTCTCATCCTGGTTACAAACACAGTAACTTCCCCTAAGTCGAATCAGTTTTCAGGGAGGGCTTTGATTTCCTTGAACCCAAGCTGTTCAGACAGATAAAGAACATTCACGACATATGATTTCATTTTGTCCACTGATTACTCTGCAAGTATGCAAAGGCCAATCACTGCCCAGTTCCCAAAAATGATCCTTCCTGGGATTTCATTTAATACAAACAAAAGACATTAACAACGCATATTTTGCTTTTCCTGTGGGTTGATGTTCCATAACTCATTCATAATTTATGTCCTTCTAATATGTTGCAGACAGCTGCTATGTATACACTAGCTTCCCCACTCTAAAATCTCTTCAAAAGAAATGCTGAAACCTTTCATTTCCCTTTAAGGGATTTTGGGTAGAATTAATAATACACATTAATAATTCAGATTTTCCTTTTGCCTGTTGGTAGATGAGGAGTTTTCACAGCAGCTGAACAGTTTTCACAGTATTACCAATCTACATTAATAATGCAGGGGGTTTTTTGGTTTTTTTTTTTTTTTTTTAACTTTTTGGGTCTTTCTAGCAGCCTGATGGGCAGTTTGCTTATGAAATGTGCTCGGATAACAGGTAGTTTTACTTTGCAGTGGCTCAAAACCAGGCGAGCCTGCAGTGAGTCATGAAGACTCACTCAAAACAGTATCTGTGAACCCAGCACAGACTAGCCCTGGGGAGCCCTAAAGCACAGCCCTGTTGGGAGGCTCATTCCAGACTTTCCAGACCGCTCCATAATCACAGGAAAGGCTGGATCTCCTCCTATGCCATGTTGGGAATTGCTACCTCTCCACCTACTGGTCAGAATACAATTTTAAATCCTTCCATGTTCCTGAGGAAAAACAGGAGAGAAGAAATTCATTGAGAATTATGCTATTTTTATGTGTTTGTGTCTCCAAAGACGACTTGCACAAGTGTATGTTGTGTTATGTTGCCTGCTCTCTGGTGTGTATATATAAATTTATAAATTTATTTGTATGATGTGTGTGGTTATATATAGGTGTCCCAGCACAGTTGTTCTTTCTTTGCAAGTCCATTGGCTTCCACTCTTTCTCCCTCAGGCCCCTTTCTGGGCTCCCATCAACCAGGCTGGAAGCATTTACTGCACTTAATGGCTTCCTGGCTACTTTTTTCCAGGGTTATAAGACAGCATTTTGTTACAAAATGTGATAGATTTAGGTATTGATTCTCTTTAGAGCAGGTTTATCAGATGGGAGAAGCATTTTCATTTTAAAGTGGTCTCAGGACCCAGAGCTCTCTCTGTACAATAACAATTATGGAAGTTAGAAGCTGCCCACTTTAGCAGGACATCGATACAGCTCCCTATATTTGTAACAGGCAGGAAGTTTTAATGGTGTCTAATTGCACAATCTTTATAGATGCTAGAAACTTTCAAAACACCTGAATATATAAAAACACAGTCACTCCAGAAGGGCAAAATAAGAAAAAACAAGAAAGTAAAGGAAATTGTTTTATCTGCCTTTGCAGATTAACTTGAATTTGTTTTTAGTTAATGATAACAGACTTTAAAAAAAAAAATCCAAGCACTGAGCAATACCAGAAGTGTCATTTGGAACAGACTTAAACACTCTTTTGCTACCATTAATCATGGCAAAAGTGACAGAAGAGAAATGAGCTGGCTTGGTAGAGCTAACATTAATTCTCCCTGTAGATTGGCTCAACGCATGAGCAAGTAAAACAGGGAAAACCTCTGGAACACCGAAGAGGGTCTCAGCGTGGGTGTATTGAGGAGCAGGGGTCTCTGAGATGGTGAAACAATGACCTTTATTGTCCCATTCCCATGAGAGACTCACAAGGGACTGCACACCCTCTCCACGAGGTCCTCACACAGTAACCAGGAGCTCCTCAAGCGACTTCTAACCAATCACCGAGAGCCCCGAACACCTTTATCCAATCACGTCAAAAGGCACCCTGAAGGTTTATCCCATAAGGGGATTTCCACCCACCTGGTTTCTCTTCATCCTAATGACCCAGAGTTTCACATCTCAGTGACCTCGAGTTTCCCCAGGGCTCTGCAGACCCCCATATTCTGCTAGCAAAGAAGAGGAATACCCGATTTCTACTTCTCAAAAACTAAAGCTGCACAAGTTCAAATCCAAAAGCTCTTTTTTAAATAAGGTTTTGTAATTATAATAAAAAATAGCTATAAAATTATCTTCTTACCCCCATTGTCATAATACATAGGCACACTTTTTAGAAATTTCTCAGTTCCTACTTTGCTTGCAATTTTCTCTGTCATGGCTATTCTTAAGCTATTCCTCCCCCACCCCAGTTATTTCATTTTATTCCTGAGCTTCTTAACTATATTTACAAAAACAAGTCTAATTTACTGGGTTTTTTCGCCCCCTTTCAGGAAAACTCCTGCCAGTCAAGATGTGTCATTACGCATGGGTGAAAGATAAAGGGAGGCAAGTATAGCTAAAGGAAAATTCCTCTTTAATTCAAGCAAAGTGAAAAGGTGATGATTTCAAATCTGAATTTTTCTCTCTATTTCATTTCTTGGTATGTTCTAGCAGTTGTTATACTGCACATATGGACGTCTTCCTAAAAATATCAGAGACCTACTTACAAAACTGGAGTCTTTGTTGACATTATGCAGAAAATTCATGTGCAACTGCAGGAATCCAAACCCAGAGAATTAGAATCTTTACTGTCAAGTTCAAAATTGCTTCAACAGCACAACTGAAACAGAGGCAAAATGAGAAATTTGGTACAATCTAAGGAGTACCTTTTACCTACAGCTCTTTTCCAGCAACAGAGCATTGAGAGATGAGCTCTTGGTAAAACCAGGAGATAGGAAAACCTGGTACGATTCAGACAGTCCCCAAGTTATTCATGTAACTGTCTGCAGCCTGCTCCTTCCTTCCCTAATCTTGTCTTTTTTTCCCCCCCTTCTGTAGGTTATAGAAGCTTTACCACTGCCTGAAAAAAATGTTAAAAGCAACATGTAAGAAAAGGAGAAGGGGCTATTACAAAAGCACCAAGGTAAAACCTTACATACATATTAATAACGGTAAAATCAATGGACAGTTCCTGATGAATATTCAAGATTTGTAGAATTTGTTTTCTTATGTTGGACTGGTGCTGTCCTCTTTTGGCACCGTTAACTATCTGAGCATTTGCTGGTTTTCTTGTCATCTGTTTGCTATTCATACATGAAAGCATAAACAACTATTAAATACTAGAAGCGTGGATGCAGTGAGGAAAAAAAGAGGTGAGAAAGAGGCAGAACCAAAGGAAGTTCAAAGGCAGCCAAGGAAGCCTGTGCATTCAGATGCCATAGAAGAATGTGCAAAAATAGAAGCCAAGAGGGGAATATACCCCCAGTGAAATATCTAGGAAACCTTAGAGGAAACAATATTGTTAGCTATATTAGAACAATAATAGAGAAAACAGACGCAAAGCTGCAAACAGGGCAAGTCTGGGCAATGTGAAAAAGTAAGAGTGAAATGGTAGCAAAAATGGAAAACATGGACTGTGGCTCTACACAATCCCAGTAGCACCTACGTTTTACAACCCAACACATTACAAGAGACAGCTACTTTAGGGTTGATTTACAGCAAGCCTACAGGCCATCTGCTTTGGAGAGCCAAGACTCTAAAGATAATTTCAAAATTAAACAGAAAGATAAACATTGATCAGGGACATAAGTTTTCTCTTTCAACCCAATGCAACCTTTTTGCATCCCATCTGTTAAATGGTAAACTTTTACTTACAAAAAGAATTCAATATATTAATTCAAAAATTAAATATCAGACTAGTGATTAATAGTTGTTATGAGGAAAAACTCATATTTACATGAATTAATGTCATCAAATCTGTAGTTTTTCTTTATGTGAGAATAATAGAAAATGTGGCCCATTATTTTAATAGCTACGCTGAGGTTTGGTGGAAAGCTCGTGCATAATTATGTTGTCCTTGGGGAGAGCTTGAGAACTAGTGTGCCCCAAAGATCTCTCTGAACCAGAATTTTCCTCCTGTTGGCGTGTAGTTGAGGGGAAACATTAATAAATCTGTTGTAAAGACATTTTTCTGCAGATCATTTTAGTCAGAAAATGCTGATTCTCTCACAGCAAAATGTTTTGCAACAAAGACAATTTTGACAGATTTTTCAGTTAGACTTTTCCTGTAAAACAACAAAGGAATCACATTAGCTAGGTGTTCAGGAATCATACTAGCTCTAGCAACCTTAAAATTGTCAGAAGAACTGAACCAAGATATTTCTACGAATTCTTTTTTTTTTTTCCCCAATCTTTTTTTGTTTGTTTCTCCCCAAGATTTCAGACTGTCATTCTGATTCAAGGACACACAAGGCTTTTGTAGGTAGCTGCTGGGCTTCTGTGCAGGTTAAGAAGCTAAGCAGATATTCTGTGCTCCAGTATATACTGGTCAGAAAACTTGTAAAGTCAAGTCATTTTTGTCAGCATTGTACTGTAGTCAAGCTGACACCCAAACTAGGCAGCTTTGTATTTCTCCTAGAATCTGTTTTCATATGGTCAGGATGGGGTTTAAGCTCAAAGATAGGGTTGGTTGAACAGAACATGTCTATGAAATCTGTTTATGTCTACAGGATGGTGAAACATGGTGTGGTCAAACTGATGTAAAAAATGCTGGCAGCTTTGAAAGACCAACCTTCCCACTTAACCACTTCCCTCTCTGCTATCTTTGATATAAATAATTTAAGGTTTTTTTTTCTTTTTAATGAAAATAATAAGCTGACCTGACATAGGAAGGCCAAATTCTGTGTTTTCAGTTGGCACCACATTCATTCTAGATAAAATATTATATATTTATCCCTAGAAAGAAAACAGTTGTGTAATTTTAAGTGCACTCCTCACTGGGTTGTTCACTATGAAGTCAGTCCAGCTTTCACAGAAGGTAATGAAGACGTGGAGACGTGATGTTTAAATAAAGGGAAGTTATATATTTGACTACAAAACTTTGTCCACTTCAGTGGGTTTTTCAAGGCAGATGTTTCATGGAAACACAGCTCGAGACCTGACTCATGTCTGTGAGAAGGTCACTTTGATCAAGGATATTGGTTTAGGTTCACCTAGTGCAGACTAGACTTGTGAAAACTGGTTTGAGTAAAACTACTGCTCTCCAGCCCCAAGTCTGTTATGCAGAACCCCAAGTTCTTATGGCTATACACTAAGTGTGCAGATATAGTTAGATTTTATTTTTCTCTTATTTAACATGATGTGGGTCAAAATATGGTGTGAAAGCTTGTTCTCATGTTTTTCAAACTGATGAGACACCAAATATGGAAGCTCTAACACCATCAACCCCAAATTCTGAACCTTTCAGCTGTGGATATCACTCAGTATATGAACACTAAGACAGCTACTGTTGGCGTTGGAAAACAACCATTTCCTAAAGGAACTCTGTGCTGCAAAACATTTAATAACAAGAAATGCTTAAAAATCTTCCTTCATGTTGGCTTTCAAATTCCCAAATAAATATTAATTTAACCTTTACACACTTTACAAATATTTATCATTGTTATTTCCTGTTTTCTGATTTATTTGCTACAAATTAGCCAATTTAGGAAATATATACATATATATCTCTTTACCATTTAAGAATATGTAAAAAAATTTGCATTAGAAAACAACTTTTGCCTTAGATGAGATTAGTCATATACTGCTATTTATTTGCCTGCACCAGCATATAGGAACAATCATTTTATTGTCAGGCTCACTTAAATGGAGTTTCTTTAAAGAGCCAAGAATATAAGAAAAGCACTTCACTTCAATAAGGTCATGAGGCTTATTGAATAATTTGCATACTGAAAGTTAAATTCTCATCTCAGTGTGGTTCTAGTTTTTAATCTATCCTTGAACATTTGAAAAAACAGAAACGAGGATTTTAGAAATGGAAAACAAAGCAAATGGTGACATTTATGTGTACTTTTTAACACTTTAATTGTTCACTCATACTTCATATTCACACCTACTCAATTTAAACAAACTCTAATTTTCCCTTTCAATTTACTTCTAATGCATGCATCTATAGGTACAGCAATTACCTAGATAAGTAAAAAGCGGTGCCACAATCCCAAAGTGTAATCATTAGCACAGGATGTTAATTAGAGAGAGCTAGGGACAGATTATGAGTGTGCTATGGTTGTCCCTATTGAAAAATCACTTAAAGAGGTAATTAAAAGGATCGTTGCTCAGCTTGGTATGGATTTCAAGTCTAACTCCTGCAAGGATCTTGCATGAAAACAGTCCACCAGAGACCTGCACTGGGCCAGAACTTCATCCTCTGGTCACTGGGGACCAAGCTCTGCCCTCTCCCATCTATCAGTGAAAACGGTTCTTTTTTCCTCTTTCTGCCATTACTTCCCTTTATTTCTGTTTAAGTTGAAATCAAGTTTCCACTGACTTCCAAAGTCACCCTTTATATCTAGTCTTTCACATACAGAAAGACGTGAAACATGAACACAAGCTGTCAGTGTCTTCCATTTACAATGCATTTACCAGTAGCTATCAAAATAAGGTTTTGGAGTTTAACTTTTCAAAATATTCCCCTACTAAGGACTATTATTGACCAATATATCACTGAACACAGTTCCTCTAATGATGTAGCTACGCGATACATCATCATAAATACACTCTCATCTTGATGATGTATTACTCAATAACGTGGT
Organism: Eudromia elegans; assembly: GCA_003342815.1. Lineage (NCBI taxonomy): Eukaryota > Metazoa > Chordata > Aves > Tinamiformes > Tinamidae > Eudromia > Eudromia elegans. Next base: position 4,458,322 of record PTEX01000002.1, on the reverse strand, counting down.
AGCAGCTGGCAAGAACTTCTATCGAATCTGATGATGCAAGTTTTATTACATTTCTTTAATTTATGTAGTTAAGAATAAGGAAGAAAGAACAAACAGGCTGAGAAAACATTCTCGCATACAAGAGGTTATAAACTGTCTTAATACAAATTGACAATTTTGGTATCTTAGTTTGGAAAGACAAGTTTCTTCACAATTTTCTAGAAAACCCCTAAATCCTAGTTGCAGATCACTCTGTCACCCTATTACATTTCACAGTCAAACCGGATGATTCTGAACCCAAGCAGAAGCCAAAGCAGAGGCTACTTTACTTGCACTTTATTTTTTCCTTGCAAGGGAGCCTTCATGATCTCAGGTCACACATTTGCACCATTGCTGGGTTGTGAGAAGCAGCATATTCTTCAAGAAGCTCCTGTAAGCTCCACCAGCCTGTTTTTGACAGTTCATTCATCTCTACCTCCTTTGCCAGGCCCAAGGTCTTTTAAAGGTTCAGTAACTCTTTTGAGGCTCCTCTCAGCCCAGGAAATACTAAACCACCTACCTAACACATTGGAATAGGGTAGAGTCTTCCTAGAGTCTTCCTATTCAACAGCCTTCCCTGTTCTCCCCTATTTCTGCACTGTGGTCAAGTCTTCTGTTTCTCTGTTCCCTCTATTTTTACCACAACGACACTATATGATTTAACTCCAGTCACAAAATGCAATAAAAAAATGAAAAAATGTATCTAATTTTCACATAATGATCCCTCTTTTCCTATTACTTCATGAGTAAAGCTTAAATAACTGAAATTAGTGTTTAATCTCAAAGCAAAATATCTGTCAGTATTATACCACATTTTGCAATTGTAAAAGAAAAAAGGCATTTTCACAAAAACACAGTTAGATTGCATAGAACTTTGATTACACTGTATGTCTAAAAGGATAATTTGGTCACACAGGTTCCAAAGAAGAATGAAAGGAGAAGCAGAGGAATAAAATCAGTGATAAATTGAAAGCATTTATGGCTCTGGTAGAAGAGTTGTGAAAGAAAGGCTACTAACATTTTCCAAGAGGAAACGATGTATATTCTGTGAAGAAGCTCAAAATTTACACAGCCATTAGAAAGGAAAGGAGAGGGTGGGCAATGCGGAGAGGCCATGGCTGCTGCCAGGAAACATGTTTGCTCTAAAGTGACAACCACCTAAGAGCAGAGATCAGAGGTACCTCAAGTTGTGCCCCAAAAGAAAAATGATATAATTACATGGTTTGAGGATTTAGGAGAACTTTTCATGGAGATGTTTATTAGATAAAAAAAGCTTCTGATGGCACAGGAGAAAAAAACCCCACAAACGTTAGGCAGCATTGCAAAGACTCTTTTCAAACAGATTGTTTTGATGTGATCCATACCGGACTACACGGGATGATGTTTATAGAAAAATCCATTTGGAACAGCAATAGCTTCATGGTTGAATGAATAAAAAGGTATTTTCTGTCCTTAAAAGAAACCGCAATGTACTTCAATGTAACAGGGAAGCCGAGTTCTGCAGATGCCTTTATAATAGAAAAAGAAGAGAAATAAAAGAGTACAAGGGGTAACAACCTTTGCCTGCAAGAGTCTTTTTGATTTCTGGATTTTCATTTTGTTTACTGCTATGGAAAACCATTCTGTGCCAAATTTTATAGCTGTGCTATCCATGAATCAGAAATGTAGGCTTATTGGAAACTGTCAAATGCAGCACAGGAAGACTTGGAGTTCATTCAAGAAGCAATCTAATCATAGTACTCAGATATAAAGCCAAAAGCACAAGATCAAAGAACAGGCACATCCAATGAGGAACACAAGTTAAATGGATATCTTGGATAAAACCAAGGAACCGGTATGATACTCTGGAGTTAGAGATGGAGGAAGCCAAAAATATCTTACAAAATATCTTCCTCATACAGGAAACTAAGGGCAAGAAAGGGAGTTGGCCAAGACGCATCTCAGCATGTCCCATGAAGACGGTGACTAAGCCCCATCACAGTGCGCTGCCGAACCAACCCTGCTCAGTCACCTATGCCAGAACATCGGATTTAAGTCAGTGCAGTTGGTGGCAGTGACCATATCTCAGAGAGGATAGAGCTAAAACACAGACCATGGGTGCCATAACATGGGGCACCTCTTATCTCTGCTCCTTTGCTGCATCCCTCATTGCTAATGAATCGCACAAGGCATGATCAGGGACGAGTGAGGCAGAAATGCCACCACATTCCTGAGGCTCATCTGCAGCTGATCCAACTCTCAGCACTTCCTTTCTGATGCTGAGCAAAACTTTGTCTATAAGCATCATATATCACACAGAATCCAAAGAAGCAACTAAATCCAAAGCTCCTGCTTCACACAATCCCTATGTTGTTCTGGTTTTCCTTCCTGCTTTCAGCACTCATCATCACTGACTATTGCTAATACTCCAAGACTGCTTTATCGCTCAGGAAAAGACACTCTTCTCTGGAATTTATACAGATTAGAGTTATTTCAGTTTTTTATCAGACATAACAGATGTACTAATTGGAGCAGTCTATTTCTCCAATCAATTTGAAGGTGAATGCAAGTGCTCCATGACCAAGGTTCAAGAAACATGTATTGCTGTCTGATGAGATTGTATTTCCCTTTCAATGAAGAACAGTAATTTTATGAGAGTGCTTTGAGTAGCAATTTAATCATCAAGACATTGCAAATACTCTGGAGATTCTTAGCATAGGAATTAATCAGGCAAAATATAGAAAAAAAATACATAAAGTCACTGCATTTCTTTTATGATTTTTAGTAATGTTAAGCTTGGTGTTAATTTTACAGCTTTCTCAACTATATGCAGTTTCTAGGCTGTGTTTAAAATAGCCTATGGCCTCTCCACTACTGAAAGACAGTTTGATTCACAGAGGCATCTTCTAGAAGACAAGGGAAGGGGGAAGTATTTGCTCTTCAAACAGTAGGTCATTCCTACTCCCTTCAGAAGACAACAGTGGACAGAGTGACGGAATAACATTAACTGCATCTAAATGATCTCTATTTTTACTACAGTGGACTCATAAATACAGAAGTCCAGATAACATGCAGGAGAAAACAAGCAGTTTATAGATATATTCATCCACTAAATCACAGAGACTGTAGTTATTACCTTAATCTCAATATCTGGGTCAGCATCGCTACAAAAAACACACCCTACCTGGGTATCAGTTAAATTTTGCCAGATACATTTTTTCATAGCATATTTTGAAGTGGAGGTATAACTAAATCACATTTTAACCGTGTTACCTAATCATCCCTATTTTTGTGTCTAAGATGTAACCTGGCTTAGGGGCAGAGTTATAACATGGTGTCTACCTACATGACTAGAGTAAATCACCTTATCCGTAGCAAGTGACGATGGTGCTCTAATAGGATTTGTACTACAGAAAAATACCTAAATATTAAGGGAGAAACCAATATAAAGACAGGAAACGTTCATGTGAACGTAAATACAGAATGACATTACTTGATGAATGGCACAGATTTAGTGTTGAAAAGCAGGGCTTGCTTCCTCCAGCTCCTTTAAATGGTTCATTGTTCTGCAGGACAAAAGAGTGGTGGATGAGCTGCTTTCTGCTTGTACTATAACAAAGCTGTACACACCATGCAAGTGTAAAGCAAAAAATATATGAATTTCCAGGGACAAATTAAAATAATATCCTACTTTGGCAATGCCAGAGTTATCAGCAGACAGGAAAATGCAGAGAGAAAAATAAGTGTCAAAAGGCAAGTTGCTGGGTCAGCATATTGGAATTACTTATCTGGTATATACACGAGGCAGAGAAATGTTCAATTTCCAGAACAACTAATTCTAACAATAGCACAAATACAGCATGACGGAGCAGAACCACCAGTGATTGAGTAGATTTCATTTGTGGGTGGATACAGACAGCCCCGTCCTGGCAAAAGCAAGGCAACAGGCTGGAAACCAACGCTATGCACAGAAAAATTACTGCTGAATGCAGAAACCATAAGGGAGATGTCGTGGTGACTACAAATAATAAAACCACCTGCCCAGTAGTAAGGAGCACCACATCGTGCGAACAAGGGCATGAGGTATAAATCAGGAGAAGTCATCCTGGCAATGTGCAAGACACTACTGAAGGCTCATCTAGAAAATTATGTGCAGTTTTGATTACCACATAAAAACCATGTAGAAATCAAGCAGGTGCAGGTCAGAGCTATGAATTTACACAGAATTCAGGGGAATTTCAGTTATGAGGACAGATTTGGCCTCTCAACCTCAAAACAACAGATTCTAACACATATTTTCTTGCTAACATGTATGAGATGTTGATGCCCGTATGATTTTTTGAGAACGACCAGTCAAACCTGTATGTCCAAGAAGAAAGGAGCTGGAGGGCTCAGCAGAGAAATTAAAAGGAGTTCTTACCCAAAGATTGATTAAAATATGACATATACCACCAAAGGCAATAGTAGCATTGAGCAGCACAGCTAAATGAGCTGCAATTCATGCACTTTGAGAAGTGAGGCAGTACCAGACCTTCCACACGATCAGGAATTCCATCCCTCTGGTGATCCCCTCACTGACTGTGCCTAATAGCAGGTGAACAAGGAATACTATAGACAGCGTTAATCGTATTTGGTGGTTCACGTAACAGAATAATAGATGATAGGATTGGGATGAAGTTTGACAGTGATAAGGATTATTGCATCTGCAGTCTGTATAGAATATATGGATTGCAAAATCTGCTCCGAACCTTCTTAATCTTTGATGAAAAATAAATAAAAGGAACTTATGCACACACACTGCTTCTACAAGCTTGCAGAGTTTCTTCCCAGCGCTTCCGAAAGCTTAAGGTTAGATTGGTGGTTTCCTTTATTGCCACATTCATTTTTCAGCAATAATTGTGGCCTCCAAAGAGCCAGAGACCTTGGAACTCACCATCCCTGCTAAGAACACATACTCAGTTTCACCCATTGCATTTCAAAACTGTGAAGCTATCACTAGATATATGGATTAAGAGATATATGGTCAAGTATCTAGTGACAGTTTCACTGTTTTAATAATAAATATAAAAAACAAAGGTGTACAACTGTAGAAAGAAATGACAAAATTAGATGAAAAAGATAAATGATGCTAGCACTTTGCCTGGGATTAAATCTGCTGTCTTTGAAGCTGATAACAGCTTCCCCAGGGATTTTCAAATAAGGGAGTATATATTTACTTAGAGTATTAAAGAACTGAAAGAAACTTTCAAATTACAATCCTGAAATATTCTAAAATCTTACTAAAACTTTAGAACCTACCATCCATCTCCCTACCTCTCCCCACTGTAAAATGATAGCATTAACTTTTCGTAAAATCTAGTTTAGCAGAAACCACGCATCATACCATTACCATCTCATCCTACAATAAAATGTGTAGAAATTATTTTTAAAGGAAAATTTCCAAATTAAGGAAGTTGAGTGCCCTGACATCCACGCACTGCAGCACAAGTCAGCATTTATTTTCATTTGCCTGTTTTCTTCTTCCTTTTTGTAAGGAGGAGTGGTTTTCAGGGATGGTCTTTAAAAAGGCATAATCTGCAAGCATTGCTTAATTTAAGAACCTTTTTTTATTTAATTTTGAAGTTATCACATTTGTTATTTAAGTTTATTAAGCTTACTTAATCACTCTTTTAATCTTACATTTCTTTCTATAGAAAGAAAGATGGGACCAACTGTCAAAGTCAAAATTGGGTCAGCAATAATTCTTTAAAATCATTAAAAACCTAAAAACTATGAAATAAAATGCTAACTTTATACTTCACGACTTCCTCAGCCATACACCTAAGCATACCCTTACATTAATAATGAAATCAGACAATTTTATACCCTTTTAATAATGTATGTCTATGTGTGGTTTAGATTGAAGATAGCATTCATTTATTGATCATGATGCATTATCTCCACCATGGAAACTACTAAGATGTTTTCATCTCCTAAGCATTTGTAAATAATTCAGTATGTAATTTCAGTTGGTTTATTTTCTCTTTTTTTCTTATTAAATTTGTATCCTTTTATCAAAAAAAGAACAAGATCTGTAGCAAAGGGCTGAAAGTCCACCTTTTATTTCTCAAAAAGTCACAGTGAAATCACCTTGAAAGTCTCAAGAACAAAGGTATTACAGTCTAATTCCTAGTTTACAGAACACCCACCTCTGTACACAGAGTATGTATATAGCATGACATTTATATTTAATAATATTTATTATAACGGTAGAAAATAACTTTGAGTTCTTGATAAAAGGACATATTCATTTCATAATTTCCTAAAAATTATTTGCTCATTTTGCATTCAGATTGGAGCAGCTCAGCCCTAGCAATTCTCTGCATGAAAACAGAAATTCTGTGCAGGTTTCTAAGCTGAAAAGTAAATTAAAATAAGCAAGAAATGATTACTAATTTGTAATGTAGATCTGCATTGACTCCAAAGGTGAATTCTTATGTAAGGTACTGGCAAACTAGGGAGCTTAAAGATTTACAGGCTTATCCAGGGAATATTTTAATATTAATGAATTTCCAGCAAGGTTAGACTTTTATTTCCCCTGTTTATAATTAGGGTGAAAAAAGAAAATAAAAAAATAAAAAAAAAGATGAGAACACACAGATGCCATGGTGACAGGGAAAATAAGAAAGAATAAAGACAAATGGAATAAACAGTGTCTTGGAGAAGTTAATTAAGAACACTCTGCAACTCCCTTTGAATGGTCAGTTCAAGGGATAATATTATCTTAAGGAGATTAGTGCAGGATTTGACAGATCAGAGGTCAAGGATTACACCGTATTGTAAGGAAACAAGTTGTGCTACACAAAACAAATTAAGAATAGTGTGTTTTTATCATTGCAAACAGTGAAACCACAGGGACAAATTCAAAAGTTATACATCACTGGATGCAAATTAAATCACCTTACATTAACTAAGAGACTCCTTTAGGACTTCTCAGATCACCAACTAACGGGATGTTTTGAGTGCTTATGCTGACATCCAGCAAACAGCTCAGTGCATACTGCAAAGGAACGTAGGACGCTAGGAAGCTACGTATGCCATGCATACCACTACCTCCACAGGAATGCATAGCATAGAAAGGATTTAGGTTTTGTTTCCTATCGTGGAACACCACTAAATTGCACTGCATTTTTTCCAAACTTCTGAATAGTTGCTAAAATTTCCTTGTGTCTACCTACTTTTGAATGATTTTTTTCCCATCCTTTACACTATCATCCAGGAGCCTTCCTCTGCTGTCCAGAACAGCATGCAATGATGGTTAAAAGGCTCTCATTCACACAAGCAAGCTGAAAGCTCCTGTGCACGTTGGGTGTTTGAACGTGCTTGGATAGCTTAAATCACCTTGGGAATAAGTGGGACCCATGAGTGGCTGTTGCATTAAAACGACAAGGAAAAAAACTACAAATATTGTACTTACCAAGCATCTGACTGGGTAGAAATCTGAAACATGGATGCTTGGATATTCCAAAAAGAGGGTACAGCTCTCTGGAGAGCAAAGACCTACAGTACAAGTTAGCCCATCTGAAATATAAGCCCAGAGACGACCTAGCATTGAGCTCTCCAATTTCTCTGTTAATGCAGACAAATCCCAAGGGGTCATGTTTTGAATGTAATAACCCGGTTTTGTTGCAAAGCAAAAATAAGAGGCAAAACTGTAAATCACTCGCCATCGCTGCCACCCCACCCTGTGTCTAACCTGAGCTGGGGCTTCACAGTAATGGTTGGAGAGCAATCAGAGCTCTGCAGCCCGCTGGCAGGTGCCCGGTTTACCAGCTGCACGCAGCAATGCGGCAGCGACAGCTCTTGATTTTAATTACCTGGGTTTGGGTTTCACAAGGTGGTGCCTGTAGTCAAATGCTGCAAATAAATTAGATCAGAAACTGCTGAAAGCATGCTTGTTCTGCTCCTGATTGTGCCTAGGAGTTCCGGCACATTAGTGAGGAGGTATTAACACAGTTTCTATCCTGAAAATTCAATTTCCAGTTGTACTCTGTCATGTTCTACAGGCAAAGTCTGCTTACAGGACATTTTACAGCTAAGTGAATCTCTGGGGAGCTTAAATTGTCCTTAACTTTCTCTTAGTGAAGCACGGTGCTATGCTCAGGGTGGAAATAACTTCTTTTTCGCAGCAAGGTCAAAATCACAGGAAGGGACCATGACCATGTATTGCCTCTCCAGCTAGAGCCACCAACTTCAATCAATGCCTTACAGAGGCCAAAGCAAACACCAGTGACAGGAGAGTCCCATTTAATGTAAACAGCATTAGTACGAGACTTCAGCCCATCCCCATGCAGCGCCTCACATCCAGCTACAGGTGCTTGGCATTTGTTTGGATTAACCCTTAGAGAGAACACAAACCATCATGCTCGCTGATTTTCTACCTGCAACTTCCTCCAGCAAGTAACCAAAGAGCTTTCATCCTACAAGGCATAAATCCCATCAAAAACCATCTTGTTTTACTTTTCACCAAAGCGTTACTTCCTCTCCTGAACGAGGAAATTCCTCAAAACTGCTGTTGTGATTAGTCTAGGTTCACAGGACTTGCAAATGACATTACTTCCCCCCACTACATAATGCTTGAGCAGGGTAATGTGCAACTCTCTATAAATAGGATGTACCGCCCATATAAATAAGGTGAAATATCAACACTGCACATTATGTAGTGAGTTTAATTTTCCTCTTCAGTATTGATTTAGCAAGTTTTTATTATGCTTTAATAAGTGAAACCAAATTCATAATCCTACTTGATGGTAAACAATATTTAATAATGTAAAATCCACCCTAGATGTATGAACTTCTCACAGCTCATACTGATTGCAGAGGACACCTCAGAAAACACCTGCAGGATCAGGCCCACATCGGTAAAACACTTATTTAAAATAATAATGCCCAACACAAAAAGAAAAAAAAAAAAAAAGAAGTAAGCTATGAAGCAAACAGATTTAGCATAACACAGGTAAAAAATAAATACACTTCATATATTATCACTAGTAAATAATACTCTTCATGACAGATGCAACAGTTGGTGCAAGACAGTTGCACAGGACAAAGAGCAGCTCTGCTACTGCCCCAGTGTCAGCATCTCCCCTCTTGCCTGTATTCAGAGTGTTCTCATGACTATTTGCCATGAAGGTTACTGGATTTATGGAGCTTCTGTTTCTCCCCGATTCTCTCACCTCCACCTTCCAGCCACAAAGCTAGTGGGAAAGCCAACCATACAACAGTACAGGAAGCAGAGGGCAAGAACAAATGAGAAGAAAAATACCAGTGCATAAAATTTGGATGATATAAGCATGCAGTAGATTTCAGTAAATATTTTGCTACAGTGCAACACAAAAGAAGGTAAACCAAGCTACCCAATAAAATACAATAACCAGAAAGACTTGCTTCGATAGAAAGATATTGTGATTTGCAATATATTGAACTAAGCAGAATATACTCAGACGTAATCATCTTCTAAGACGTTACTTCAACAAGGATAAACTGTGCAATTATTTACAAAGAAACATAAACCTATAGTAAAAATCAGAAGTTAAGTTACCCATGCAAATTCTTTCTGTCAAAATAAGTTTTAAAAACAAGTCCAAGTTTGTAGATTTATTTCCCAGGTGATAGTATACTGGGATCAGAGTTGTGAAAGTCCCTTTAAATATCTATGATATAAAATCTTTTAACTGAAGTTCCTTAGTCAGTGCTGCACAACTTAGTGTCACTGCACAAACTGAAGATGAAGTCACTGTCCTTAAAGAGTTTTACCCTCTAAAAGGAAGAGAGCACAGCGCCTGTGAATGCATAAGGGAAGCTCCTGTAGCAGCTCACAGCAGTGAAACATTCTCCATAAAGCCACTCTGGACATAACAAACAGTTATATATATTGCTCCATTCACTTATTAAAAACTACAGTGTAAAACAACTGCAAATTCTTCCCTCACTTGTAAAATATAGAGGCAACATTTTATATTCTGGCCCACCAGGCACTTTATATATACAGTCAGGCTTGCAATGATATATGGAACAAGTCAGCGTAAAGTTACTGCTTGGTTTGGCTTTTAATGCCTAACAGGAAAATATATCTTCAAAAACCAAAATTCAATTAAAAACATAAAATTTCAACCTGTTCATACTGCAGCATCTGTAGTAGGACTTGATGAAGGAAACAGGGGCCTGCAGCCCTCTCTACCTCCTGAGTTTAGCTACTGCATTGAAAAATACTGTTTTCATTGCCAGTATGCCAGAACACTTTCATTTATCTTTAAAAAATTCAATGCTGGAACTATTGAAATTTAAAATTGTACACATTTAAAACAGTGGAGAAAAGGAGTTGTGCACATTGTAAAACTACTTCCAGGCACTGATTATGAAATTAATTTCTTTTGTGTAATTTCATTTTAAACTTAATTTTAATAAAAGCTCCTTGCTACACTCACAAATACAACTCAGGAGAAAGACGACAAGGCAAAGGAGAAGGCTGAACAGGGAACGGCCAAAGCAAAATCTGAGCCCTTTTCATGCCAGTGGAAAATTGTTTCTCATCTCAGTGCAACCCACTTCTCACTTAGAGAAAGCACAGACTGCTGTCAGTAAAACTATGAGAAAATAAAACTCACACGGAAAGCTTTGTTCTGCCTCCCAAAACGAACATGAAGTCTAAGTGCAAACGAGATCAGCTATTTATTCTCATTACCATATCCACTGTATCATGTTCTGCGTAAGACAATTCTAAAAGTAACAATTTGGTATCCATTTTATACTTATTGGTAGAAGACTAGCTGAAAAACCACTTGGAACTGCTTTATAAAAAACAAAAGCATCAACACATGATATTTTGCTTTAAAAGTATTTTGAGAGATTGAATACTGATCTTGTCATCACGAAAACACCGGATCACTAGAAATTCTCCACAGTGTGGTCGAACTGGGTATTTTTTTTATTACTATGCTATCCTGTTTAAGTATTCTAGAATACGTATACATAATCATTCTTGGTACATTCACTCCATGACTCTCTGGAGTCTTCATCAGAGATTCCACTGCATTTAATTCAAAATATAAATTTTTCCAAAGTATCTGAATAAGTAATGAACACAAAAAATTTCATCCTTCTTTATTAATGAAGTCATAAATTCGGGGTTTGAGTTAAGAGCAGCCTGTATTTATTGATCATGTTGCATTATGGACATGGTAGAGACTACTGCACAGTTTCCTACTTCTGTCGATATTCTGAATAATTCAAAAAGTAATCTCAGTTTTACTTTTCATCCATGCTTATCCCTTTTGAAGTATGAGGCCAATGGCTACGTATTAGATATACAAAGGTATTAAAAAGCCCATGCAACACAATTCCATTCCAATTATTCTATTAGAGGAGAATAAATAATCCAAACCTCCCTAAAGGGGATAACAGTGCTCTGCAACCCCAAGAACAGTTATATGTCTTATTTTAAGGGTAGATTAGTACCATGAGTTAACACAACATATTCCCAATCCCAAAGAATCATGCTCAACTGAACCTTACTAAAAAAAGATAAGTGAAATGTTCACAAAAGTTAAAAGAAATGTAAAAGCACTATTTGTAAAACGTGATGTAGTTAAATAAGATAAGCTACATTACTCTGCAAAGTGATGACATTCTGGTGCATTTGTGGGAAACAGGCAAAAATTCAATATTAAAAAAAAAGTCTTTTTTTTTAAAAAAAAGGCTTGAATAGAAACTGTAGGATAATCTTCCAAATCTGCACAGTAGCTTATCAACTTGCATTCTCAAATCACTGACTGAGAACTATATCGTGATTTGGGAACGTTTTGAATGTTTTGACCTTAATACTCATGTCCAACAGGCCTCAGTCATACGGGGAATGATTAAGTTTCCTCTGCGACACCTTTTGGTTCTGCCCCCCGTAAGTCTCATTTGGTGAGGGTTCAGGAGACAGTTCTTGTCTTCAGTGAACTGTGTTTTAGATGAATTTGGAGTTCTTGAAGTTTTCCCTGAATGAGTTTGTGCGAATCAGAACCAAAATGCGGAATAAAATTTAAATTTACTTCATTTCAGCTACTCGCAGCCTCTGAAATAGTACTTTCCTCAGTAACAGAAGCCAAATTAGGCCACATTCCTAAAATGGTAAGCATATAGTCAGGTGATATAATATATTAAATATAAAATTCATTAAGACTTTAATATGTCTAAACATATGGACAAGTTAATCAAGACTTTTTTTAGTATTACAGTAGAAGCACTACTCTAAAGAAGGAAAATTTAAAGATCCTTGCAAATAATTAAGCACTGCAGTTCAATATAATAATTTATTAATGAAGACAAAGTGTGCTATCTCCAGAACTCTAAGAATCGGTTTTACAATGATGACACAGCTGATCTTTCCTTGTACCCGTGAACGATTATTTGTCTCCTTTAGCTACTGGCAACATTTACATCCTTCCTTCCTCTGGAAAACTTTGGTAAGGACTTTGCTGACCAACACCCTGGTTTTAATGGGGGAGAAATCTCAAGGAAAGAAGCAGGTTTTGCCGAAACAACAAGGAGACAAGTAATCTTCCCATTCCCCCCAATTTCAGAGGGCTCATGCACAAGCCCTACATCTGAGAAGATGGAAATCATGGGACACACACAGGCGAGAGGCAGCTCGATGCTTACAGCTTACAGTTTCCACCAACTGAGCTCAAATAACATGGCAAGAACCCTTCTTTTTGCCCTACTTATTTATTAAACGGCTTCAGAGAGGAGGACAGAGATTTGTTCTTGAGGATGGCAGCTACTGCAGCAAAAGGGGACAAACTTGTTTCCTCTGATGTTCATATACTCATTCCACAGAAATTATATGCATCTGTTTCTTATTTCCACATAACACTAGCTCAGCACTAATAAAGCTTAATAGCTTTATTACAAAAATACATTCTCCCAAGAAACAAATTTACATTTCAAGCCTTACTTAATCCTTATGTTGTATTTTAGAATCTCATGTTTTTATTATTTAATGTGGTTTGTAAAAGAATCCATAAGTGTATACCACCTAATGGTAAATTAAGCAAATTAATTTTCAAATTTCAAACATTTTACAGCATCCAAATATATTAAAACATTGCCTACCAAATCAACTCGGTCCATATTTCTCACTTATTAGAACAACTTCCTTCACTTTCGCATAAGACAGAATTACTATAAGCAAAGCAGAACTTTTCCATATACGCCAGCTAAATGTATTAGTATAAATATATAATAGTATTTGTAATTATTTCCTTCCTGGAAAAATTGTAGCTACAATTGCCATATATGATATAATGAACTAATATGCTTTCCTTGGGGCCAGAGAATGCTTGAAAATCCCCTCCATCTTTGAGGTCTACAAAGCACAGCGCCCAGCTCGTAATCCCCTTTGCAGTCCAAAAGTCCACAGTAACACCATCAGTTGCATTTTCTGAAGAGATAGGCACCAAAAGCATGTGGCAACACGAAACCAAATTTCAGCACAGACACACTAAGGTTTTTGAGTACCTTGTCAAGGAAACCCATTGGAATTCATGCTGAAAACTGGGTTTCAAAGATACAAAGTAGTCTACAGCTAGAGTATATTCTCTTTCTTGACATCTTAACAAAGCAAAAAGGCAATTTCAGCATAGCCTGCTTACAATCCATTGCATTGCCAGGCTTCCTGGGAAAATGATACCTCCAGCAAGCAGATACACGTCCCAGTCAAATGGCATTGCAATCAACATTTGGAAAACTGCGGGCAAGTTTCTTAATTAGCAGTTATTCAAAATCTTCAGGACAAACCACAGGATAGCTCCAAAAGTTATCCTCAAATCAAAAGGAATCAAACTCCAAGCACAAGGATGTTCCTGAATAATCTACAAGAAACCTATTTCCTTATGTTACATGCTACATAATTACCAAAGAATTTTAAAAATAAAAAATAATAAAAAAAGTGTCTCTATTTTCAGGAAGAACTGGGAAAATGTTAATAAACTAGCAATGATGTTTATGAGGTCTCAGCTTTGAGGCCAGGAGAAGCTGACTGCAAAGTTCATGTTCTCTGGAGAGGAACACTTCACTTCCAAAAAGTGAATTCAAAAATTTACTTCCACAGCACACGAGCCTGGGGGTTCACACATACTAAGTGCCATTAAAACAATCCCATCCATGGTCTGCAGCTGCTAGAAACCTGCAAGATACCATACTGACACAAACCAGCTCACGCTTCATTCTCCATGCTGGTGGTCACCATGACATTCAGCATTTCTTCTTCTGGGAGAAATCCATTTTGGGTACCAGGCTGAAATTGTGGTTTGTGTTTTGTGCTCTCAGTGCAAAAGAAGTTAACACCTGCCTTGCATTGCAAAGTTCACTTTCACTAAAGGATACTGCTTTACAGTAAGGTACTTTCCATCCCTCTGAGAAGTTGCACATAGTGAGAAAGACAGATCTTGCTTTTGACTATATGGTCCGGTCCCGACTGCAAGATCAGGAAAGCAACTTATCTGCTCCCCACTGATTTCCATGAGCTAAAGACCAAGGCTTTTACATATCCAGTACCACTTTAATAAATGATTTTTTTTTTGCATTTTAGCAAACACCATTGCTATTTCTTTCAGAGTTGAAGCCAAACATACCTCATCTTTATAAATTTTATATAAATCATAAAACACAGGCCTGCAGCTCTGATTGAAATGAGCAAATTCAAAAGTAGTTAAGATTCAAACCACCTCTGCAGCACATATGGTCTACGTACCAGGGCATGCATCAGACAGCTGCTAAGTACTATTTCCAACAAAACTCGCAAGTCTTTTCATTAGCTTGCAACTACTGTAACCAGCCCTTTGAGTCTTCCCATCTATTGTATGCTCTCTTATGCTTAAAAAATGAGTCCATCAACTGAAAAAAGAAACTAAGCTACTCTTAAATGTCTACTAACAAATATATACATCAGAGTTGATAATAACACCACCTATTAAAAGTCAATCTTTACAAAGCTTAGCAAATACAATATCTTACTGGTTCATATCTCAGCATTCTTATTTCACCATGGCTTTTATAATATCATTTGAAAGGTTTAGGAGCAGATATAAAGAAAAGGCATGCAAGAGCCCAAAGATGAATTATGCATGGAAAAGTTAGAGATTGGCTTGAAATTTTTATGAAAGTTTCCAATGTGACCTTCTCAAGAAATAGAAAGGTAGCCATAATAAACTTGAGACATTTCTTTCCCCATTCCCTGAGGGATTCAGCAGATTGAATCCCTTATATGAAATGCTTATTATGGTTGTGTATGCTAAACACTGAGGGTTCAGTAAACTCTTCTAAAACAGTTTAATATAACCTAAATACAGCAATGCATTCCAGCTTTATTCCACTTAAGTAATCAATGCTATCCAATTTAACTTCATTTTGCTGCAGTCACCTCTTGGTAAGAATCCTTACTTTATCTCAAGTGTTGCAGCAAATGTTTCATTCAGTGCAATTGACTTAAGAAAATAAAAATGTTGATTTGACTTCTGTCTGAATTCCTGCTTACCTATTGTTTGTGCTTGACAAATTTCTGGATCTTAGCCAGATCCAGACACAGAAAAGGATTTACTGAACCAAGAAAAGAAAAGCTCAGCACATCTCACGCTCATTTTAATAAATGTATTTTTCTAGTAACTGTCATCAATATCATAATCTCATTGGGCAGCCTGAGCTTTAAAAAGGCTGTTTGCCTTGCCTACCATCAAGTGAAATGCTGCAAATAATCCTCTTCTGGAAGTTTCTTGGTTGTTTGCCCGCTTACTTGGAGAAACCAAGCAAGAGGGAGTCATCCACAACAAAGAATCACTTACTTTGGAACTTCAAGAGGAGAATTTTTTAAACATCATTTTTTCTTAACACAGATTTTTACACAACATTTGCCGAGTAAACATGCAGACCTCCTCACCAGCAGTTCCTTTGGGGAACCTGTAAGGTTGGAGAGGTTTCATGTGAAATAATTACAGTGAAAACCCTATCAAATCTATGAGTTTAATGACTGCTTGGGTAAATAAGTGAATTAAATAGTATGATCCTCTCTTATTCTAAACAAGATGAATAATTTAAGCAGGTCCTAAAAGATAAGTATAGAAATACCATTTAAAACTAAAGTTTTCATACTTCAACATTTTAGTTAAGGAGGACATAAAAAAATACACATTTGAAAGTGAGCTTTGGGAGAAAGTTGAACTTGAGTTACTGACTTAGTAGCTGACATACTAATCTCTTATTTAAAAGCAAAAATAACTCGACACAGGAGACAATCTGCTTGTCCTACATTCTACCTTTTCTGCAATAATTTTTTTGCTTATGCACAGACAGGGTCTTACCTAGTCCTTACCCAAGTCAATAAAAGGGGGTTTTGGTTTGTTTGTTTATTTTTTAATAGCAGCTGCATTGGGCATTTACAGGAAATTAAAAGCAAAAGGATTACAGTTTTGACCTGTTAAAAATTGATTTATAAAAGGGATTTTTTCTCTTATTATGTCCAAGTGAGGAATTGGTCTTTCAGTTAAAGCTGTGTGAAAAGCTGATTTGTCAAGGTCAGTCTGACCAAAAAATTGAAAATTATCCAGTTCAATTAATAATTACAGTGATTTTTGTGGCTGTTTGTTCTTCTGTCACAGACATGGAAGAGAGTATTTCTGAAAAGTTTAGTGGTGAGACGCAATGAAAGACTGAAGTAGATGCCACAACCAAAGGAAAGGAGGAACAGCAGCATCTTTGCACATCTCTAACAAACCCTGCTCAGGCTCCAGGTGCTCACTCAGAACACGGGAGCTGGTCTCAATTTGATGATACCTGGTAGTCTCAAAGCACTGCTGAAATCAGTGCAACTAAATCAGCTTGTTAGAACTGAACGCTGGAGATAGGGGACAGAATTTGGTGGATGCTCACACATATTATGGCGAAGTCGGGCTGTAATATCAGCACTTTTATCAAAAAAACAAGTTGCCAAGAGTAATATTTTCCAGCCAAGCTGCAACCCTTGAAGACCACGTTATAAATTTCAGAAAGCAGAGAACCATTCGTAACTTAAGACACTGAAAGAATTCACTTGAAAGAATATTTCATAGGACCCAGAGAAACCAAGAAAAGCAGTTTCAAGTCATCTTCTTTTACTCAAAGAAAAATGGCAGAGACAAGGCCAGTTATATTTACCGTTTCCTGCTAGTATGAATTGGATGGGCGAAAGCCATGTACAGGATTCACATGAAGCCAAACATAAGTTACAGCCCTTGGACGCAGCGCAAACCTTGTAGCCAGCCGAAGCAGGTATGAGGCAGGAGCCACTTAAAGCTGTCAAGCGCCTGTTGGCAGCTCGAGCTTTAATTTGCAGGCATTTTTTTAGACCCCATTGCTTGGGACCTTTTCCCTTTCGGCAGAGGGGACAGGACATCTCGTTTTCTTTGTTTGAGGTCAAAAGGACCATAAGGACTAGCTTATGGCTTGTTAAGTAACCTCTGAGCGCACTCATGTACTCCAGGAGGTTACAACAGAAGAGCAATGTTTCCGCAGCAAGATCTTACATCAGTGCAACCTCATCACTGTAGGGACAAAGGAATTAAACTGTAGCCTGTTCAAGAATGAGGGATACTTCAGAGTCCAAAAAATCTCTCCAAAAAATGCTCAGGAATATTGCCTTTTTTTTTACTCCACTATAACATCTTTTGGTGATGCTAATGTATCAAATCTTTTACACCAAAGAGTCGGGGGCAAAGCAACACACTGAGATGAGCTGAAAAGGAGCACACAGATCATGAGCAGTCTAGGGAAAAACAAAACAAGCTAAAAGGCCCACAGGTATACCTAATTTATTAGCAGTTTGGTGTGGACAAGGATACTGTTAGCAGCCCACTGAAAATGTGTGCGCCGTACCTGACATACCCTGGACATCTGGAATTGCTGCATTTTGAGGAGCACACACCTAGGAACAGCCGTCCCACCCGAGCAGGGAGTGACTACCAGCGCCTAAGAGTAGATCAAAGATAACAGCAAATAATATGTCTTACTTTAAGGGGCGAAAATTTAACAGCTAAACAGCTCAGCTAGACACTACTGAGACTTGCAGCCATGCAGTGTGCTAATAAGAAGTGACTCGCAGCGTTACAACCGACCCATTAGATCCCTTCTAACCAAAGACAAGCTGTAGTAGGTGAGAAGTGCCTGCTAATGGCTCAGCTGTCCAGGGAGTCCTCCGCTTCTCAGGCTTCTCCTCGCTTTGCCAGCAAACACCCCTCACTTAAAACACCACCAGTGACTCCTGCTCTGAACTGTCTCGCTGAGTGTAGGTGTGCAGGATTTTTGGTCCCACAACCACCTGTGCTGAAGCTGAACTGTCTCCTGCAGTGAACATCAGCTAAGCAAACCCTGAAAGTAGTGCCACAGAAGGGATTTAACAGTGAAAAAACCACCACAGCCCAGCCAAAGCTGTTATGGAAAATATCTATCCCAGCCACGCACTCCAAGGATACAGACACACATACAGGAGGCCACTCCCATTGCAGATTTCCCACTCTGCTCAGGTCGGGTCCCAGCACAGCACATTGCCTGGGCTGGCTCCAGGCCCCCAACACTGCCAGCTCCTCCTAGGTTGAACCACTTCTGCTTTGCCCTTCCGCCCATGCCAGCGGATGGGGCAGCTCAGGACCCAAGTCCTGCAGCTTATGTACATATACTGGCCATGCACTGTAAGCACCTGGCTGGAAGTCCCACTGCATGCTCACATCTGCAGACACCTTCTAACCTGCACACCTGGCTACTCTCTGCTATTTGGCAGCAAAACCAGCTGGGGAAGCAAAGGGCAGCTCTTCTCACATCTGGGTTTGTCAGCAATCTTCAACTATTTTATTTAATTCATACCTTATTTGCTTTCCCTGTATCTTGGGCTCAAGCAGAACTAGAATCTCACTCATTGGTTTTTCTTTTTACCTCTTCTTACACTACATTTTCAACCTTCCTATCAGCCTTCAGTATTTCAATAAATATGAATAATCTCAAATTAGTTCTCTCATCTGTAATAGCAACAACTACTTAGAAAAGCATTGAGAGGATTAATTTTGAAGTACTTTGAAATGTCAAGTGCTAATTAATTATAAGTTAATTGAAGAAAGAATTACACTATGGTAAATAATAATAAATTAACATAGCAAGAGGGAAGAAGCAGAATTTGAATAGCATTGGTAAGATTTATGATTTTAACAAGTATTTTGAAGAAACAAATTCTGATTGATGTTCAATAAATTCAATATATAATTTCAACTAGCCTTTGCTGTTCCAGTTCGAGCTTTAAGTATTTAACATATTAAGAATCTGTTCTTCTCTATACTAATATTCTTCTCTTATTATATAATTAATATACTAATATCTGTTCTTCTCTTATACTAATGTTCTTCTCTATACTAATGTTCTTCTCTTATTGTATAATTAATATACTAATATCTGTTCTTCCCTTAACAACACTAATAATTTTGAAAGTTAGATATTTTCAAGTCAAAGAATAAGAAACTTGTGTTTTTACTAGATTTCATAATATATAATTATGAATATAAATAATAATTATTTACAATAATATATTTAATGTGAAATGTTATGTTTCATTTATAAAATAAACTAGTATTCCTCTATTTTGCAATTTCAAATAGATGTCAAAAAAGGTAAAAACATTTATTTTTGATAATGCAGATTATATGAGCTTATTTTGCTTTCTAAGTGAGTTCATGAAAGGTCATTTCAGAAAGTGGGCAGCCACCATTCTGGGGAAAAAAATACTCTTATCTTTATTAGCTTTTAAAAATATAAAATAAAATTGTAGTTTTTGTTGCCATAAATTTATATCTTAGACATGACAATATAGTGCCTATATCTTAATCACTTTTAATCACTTTTTCTTTTTCCATGAAGGAGTCTGACCAAAAGTTCTGCTTGTTTAGAAAACACTTAACTCAATTGACAGCAAAAGTTTTTACATTTTTTCCCTTTTACTTAGCTTAGGGCTGCAAAATAAAGAGCAGTAATACCATTTTAATTCATTCAATTGTTAAAATAATCCCTCCCCTTATAAAACATTACTAGGAATTAATTCTAAGCACCTTACCAAGGGCCAAATGAATAGAACCAGAGTGAAGGAGAATTACACGGCTTGTTCTTTGCAGAACTTTTCTCTAGTATTTTGACTGCTTCTGCTATGTATGAATCATGCATCCACAGCGAGGGCTCTAAGGTCCACGGTCAATGCTTTAAATTACAGCCTCTTCTGCACTGAAGAAAACAAGGAGCAATATCTCAAATGTTATACTTATTTCCTTGATAAAGATCTTCTGCTTTATTTCCTAAGCATCCTGTCGAAAATCCATGCCTGCTCGGTGTAATTCATGATCTAATCAGAGAAGTAACATGACATAAAAGCCTATTTCCTCTGTGACAAATATAAATTGCCTCGTGATTTTGGGAAGCATGAACACAATGGTTAACCAAAGCCTAAGTGACACAGGAGATTAATGCTTTACTCCCAATGCATGATGGCCTCACCCCAGTGGTATAAAAAAATAAAATGCAACTTATGAGAAATTACTAGAAACCATTTAACCTGAAGGCTGCATAAGTTGTCTTCTGGAATGACGGCTCTAATAAGACCTTAGATAATGCTCTTTGGAGAAAAGTTACTGATGCTTCATATCAGAGACACTTGTTGCAGCCCAGTTTTGCTTATCCTAGACATTAGGCTTTCCCGTAAGGGGGATGGAGAAAAGCCACGTGATGTTCAGATTTGCAGTTATATTTAGCCTTGGACAAAATGACAGTAATACATGCTCACGGGTTCATTAGAATCTGCACAAAACCCCTATTCTGCTCTCCCTCTTCACCACTATAGCTAGACAGTTATAGATTATGGACCAAACAGCACCTACAGCGTGTGCTCTGGACAAGGACAAAAGCCACTGATGGGCCCTGCGATGTTATAAAGTTATATTCAATGAAAGCACCCGTCCCTCCCCCGGACATCACAATATTCAAAACAATCTATTTGTCGGGAATTTAATCCAATCTCTTCAGCACTGGCCCCCGGGGAAGATTTTTCTGAATAAAAACTGGGACAAAGTTATTTATTCATGGGCCTGAATTTTAATAGCGCTCATAAATCCTAATAATTGATTAGGACCTATTGTGCAAAGCCCCGCACACACTGCACCAAGCAGAGCCCTGTCTCAGAGGGTAGTTTATAATTTATGGATTAGAGGGATACAGACAGGGTGACTCAAGAAAACCATGTGCTAATACATCTCTGGACAGCAGTCAGGGCTCTCTGCTCCCTGCTGCTAATCACTGGTCATTTGCTGTTGGCATCGTTGCAATAGAGACACTAATGAGGCTCCTGAAGAAGGCTGGCTGATGCTGAGCAAGTCCATTTCTACAGCAATTAAAGATACACCCCCAAAACCTACCAAGAAAAACAAAGCCACAGCAAAAGCCAGTCACTACAAAAATATTTCCAGTTGTAATAGTTCATCACTATGTTCGCTGATTGCTACATGGTTTGGGAAGCAGCAGCGCATCCCAAATACGTGATCTTTGGGACATGCAGCTTCCTACCAACACCAAAAGAGATGCTGGAACGAGAATGGGGCACCAAGATCAATAGATTTAGTCTTTTCTACTTTTTTTCTGCATTGAAAACATGGGAGGAGTGAAAAACATGGGGAGGAGACACACTTGGTAGAGTAAATTGGTTTTACCTATTAAGGAGGAAACTGCTTTTCCAGCTATCCACATTTAGCAGAAAGCATTGAGCTCATTTGGCTAATATTACACTCAACGAAACCAGCTCTGTATCCACTGTTTTTAACATAGAGAAATAGGAGTGTCGGGAAAGCAGGATGAGAATGGACTGAACTCAAGTCTCTAAGGGCAATGACCAAGCCACCTATTCCTAACTGTCATAACCACTAAAAGCGACTTTTTCTACAACTCAGCATAGTTCTTGGAGTGTTCTGCCATATAATTAACCACAAAGAATATTTTATCATATTGCATAATAAATTGCATTTCTATCTTCTTCTCCAGGAATCAGTATTTTTACCTATCATTTGCAGAGCTTAGACAAGGTATGGTAAATAAACCAGTTTTGTAAGTAAATCTACATCAAATATTTACAGAAATGAAGATTCTCTCCTTTGTCATGTATATATTTTTTTCAACTTGCCTTACCTCTCTTCAGTTATGCTAAAGTGCAGATCAAAGGACTATATAGAGTAGTCTCTATATAGCAGCTGCAGCTGAGCAGGCAAAAGCACACATTCACAGCTTAATGGGATTCAGAGAAGGAAAATGTCTAAATTGAATAACCAGTTAGATATTCTTGGCTTATTTATCTCACACAAGAAGGTTACTATTGCCAGACCACCAGACAATTTATTTTCTGCACATGACATGAGCTTTGGAAATATAAACCAAGGTCAAAAAATCAAAACTTACTCTGGATGATAGTCAAAACAGCACTTGGTATTGAATGAAGTACATTGTATCAAGAAACACAGAAAATAAAGAAGTGAAATATACTTTAATATACTTTCTTTCTGCTATTCAACTTGGCTATTTCTTCTACCAGTCCAATATTTACCACCCTATGGTTTTGTTTGCAGATAGGGAATAAATGTGAATATGGTATGTGAATATGGTTTATGTTTCTAATTCAATCATTTTAATAAGCCAATCATTTCTAGACTTCCTTAATAATCTTAACATTAATTTTGCAGCAACGTTGAAGGTCAAAACACCACCTGATTGTTAGTAATAATTAAATTGAATTCCCTATAACTCTAATAGCGTACAATATCCCAGTACCCTCAGAGATGCTTAGGTGCTCTTGTCTTGGTGAGGAAGGATGGCAGCAGAAATACAGATGTTGTTTCCTGCAAAATCCTATGTTTGACTGGTGGGTGAGAACGAGAACTTAAGTAAAAGCCTCACACTTGCAAGTGTTAACTTCATCAAGCGTACTGCTTGCATCTGGAAGCTGTTCCTAGCGTACTCAGGCAAAAGGCACACATATAGGAGATGTGGAGTGCAGACACTGCAAAATATCAGATATTTGCCATACAGCATCTAGACCTTGCTTAAGTAAAGCTAAAACACGCACAGGGAGCACAGGGCGAGGCAAACGGTAAAGGGAAAGAATGCATAGGAGAAAGGAAGAATAATTAATAAGTCATGTATCTTTATAGCTTATGTATTTTAATAATTATAATATGGTTCTCTTCCCTAAGGGCAAGCAAAACCACGTTGCAAATTAACAAGTTTGTAACAGTTCTTGCTTTTTTTTTTCTTTCCTTCTTTCTTTTTTTGAATGGTGGCAGAATAAATCACCATTTAGATTAACATAGTAGTGAGGGTGTCCTGTGCCATGAATTATGACTGCTGCAGCACAAGTCACGTTCCTTGTTTTGTCGCCAGTATAGCAGATGGGAGAAAATAGGGGACATTGAGGGACAAATGATGGACTTTGAACCCCGGGAAATACTTCAGTTTTCTTCCCATGAATTATGATTTTCTACTTGTACTGCTGTAGTACCTTCAAGGCCTAGTGTATTATGCTCTACCTGTACTAAATAGTCAGCCAAAAAAATGTGTACTCAGTTCTTGCAAGTGCAAAAAGTGGTTAACAGAAGCAGATATCTTTATGGGATCAAGATCAAAGCAAAGAATAGGACTTCATTCCATAAAATGAAAAAATAAACAAAGCATACAAATATTTGTAGTATTTTAGAACTTTTAGAAGTTTCACTTATAAGAATTGTACCAAGCTGGAAGGAGTTTCCCCTTGAAAAAACAAAAGAAGGATATTCAAGAAGGAAAGAGTACACTTAGCTTCTTCCTTAGCACTATGGACAATACTCAGTGATAAGAGACAGGCGAGCACAGCAGACGCTGACTTACAGCACCATTCAATCCTTTGCTATGGACAAAGCAATTATTTTCTTACTTGCCTAGAGCTGTTAAAAAGATTGATTCTATACAAGACAAAGCAAGAAGAAATATTCTGTATTGAAACTTAGTTTTTCTTTGGTATTTTAAATATGGAACACTCATGCTTAGAAAAGGGAGAAGAAAAATTTCTGAAAGTCCAGCTACCAACAGTGGCAGACTCATCCACAGAAAACCTCTCAGTTCTTTCTTTCTGACCTAACCTTAACAGGCCTAGCTGAGTAACTAGCTTTTCTCCCAAGTGCAGACTATACACCGAGGATTAGGGCTACAAAACATAACAGAGAGCCAGGACAGGCAAATGACGTTCAGAAGATCATAGACCAGCAAGACAGCATCACCTTCACCTTCTCATTTAGAGCGCCTTTTCTTGCAGCACCCTTCAGAAGTTGGGTTGCACAGATTTTTAGAGAGCTGCTATCAACAAATTAGCCATTCGTGCTATTGTCCCATGATGATTTCCTCCTGCTGCCATGTCTAGGAAATGAGGAATCATCAGGAGGAATGCACAAGCATTTTATGGAATTTCCTCACGCTGGATATATCTATTGAGATATAAATACCAACTGCTTATTTTAGAGCATGCTAACACCTAGAGAGGCAATATTATACGTCAAAAATCATATTTATGCCACTTTTTCAGTTTTCATGCAATAAAAAATTGGTGCAGAAGTATCTGAGCACTTTCCACTGCCATTCCCCCCTGCCCACACACACACACACATTTACTGAATAGCAGGCCTCTGTAGTGGAACAGTGGTTTCCCCTGATTTTACTTTAGGAATCATGGCACAAACAGAGAGCAATATAGTAAGAAAACAATTAATACCTGAGCATGAAGAAGCTGCAAATTACTGGTTCACTTCTGTGCTTTTGTCTAGCACTTTGACCATCCACACTAGCTTGCAAGTTGTTGGCAATGATTAAGGTTGACTCAGTCTTGCCGCCTCCAGTGGAGAAGAAGAAGGAAGAAAGGGGGAAAAAAAAAAAAGGCATATAGCAACTGGTTAGTTCCAGGCCTTATTAGATCCTTTAAGTTTGTCCTTTAAGGACACAAACCATCTTATCTCATTGCCATTTAGAGTGCCTAGGCTCAGCACAGCAGTAACAGCTCTGCAGAATATCCTGCAAGAAAGAGTTGGCTCGATGGGAAGCAGCTTAAATGCAAATGTGCTGCATGCAACCTGGAGGCTTGGCAGGTGCTTACAATTACGCTAACGCATCCTGGTATTCACCACTGCTAGGAAAACGTGTCAAAAGGACCTCAAACCAGGATAGTCTGACCTCTCTGGAATCAAATATGCCTCTTCTCTTTCTCAAGTCACTACCTACACTGCCAAATCCTAAAGATTTGATTTAAACCTGATGAAACACTATCTTCTAGTTCAATAAATCTTGCTTGCACTTGTGTGTTGCACTTGATTCTTATAAACAGTATATTTCCTGCTTGAGATAATTAATGTTATGTTTGCAGTAGACATAGAAAAACATTATGCAGCACTTGATCAACAATGTGAAGTGAGAGTATCAACACCCACTCAAAATATTTTTTTTCCAGACTTGAGAGGGTTTTTATTTTTTTTCCTGGTCATAATAACCTGTTTGTTTAGATTTCTGTAACTCAGCGCTTCAGCAAACACTCTGATATCCAGAGTTTCTATTAACCGTGGAAATCTGTAGCTGTGGTTGACACATCTTGTTTCCTACATTTCAGCAGCTAACAAATGTGCAGAAGCCAAGTCAAATTCAGTGTGTCCCAGAGAACAACAGCCTAAGAGGTTTTTCCAGACATATTTCAGAGCTCCAGTGAAAAAATCTCCTGAAAATACCAACATTTGCTTATCCCTAAGAGCAGTCTGTACCACATAGAGAAGATATTTCAAACTCTCCCCTCTTCACTTCCGAGCATGCATGGGAAAGAGCCAAAACTGAAAACATTCCCACATGTTGTTTTATTCACTGCAGCAAAAAAACCCACTAATACAGGAGGAGCTAAGTAAATGTTCACTAATGCAGCTCAGGTCACAGTGCGCTGCAAAAAGGCAGAGAGAAAAGAGAACTTGCACTGCATTTATAGACATACAAATGCAAAGAATTTTTGTTAGCACCTATAGAAGGGTGATGCCTCCCTAAACACATTTCTTTTATCATGGAGGTGAGGAGAATCCTTATAGCTTTTGGGCACTAGGATGCTGCATGAACGCCCTGGGAAAAGGTCTGCAAATTCCACCGAGACAGGCAGATTGTCACTGTGACTTCCAAAACAGTACATGCAATTAGCTTGCAACCTCAGAAATGCAATTTGAAAAAATAGGGTGTACATAGAAGGAAAATTAGTCACAATTTTGTTTTCTATGAACACACTAATAGTCTAGGAAAGTCAGGAGTTCCGCTGTGGGAACTTCAAAGATGAGAAAATCCCCACACAGAGACTCCAAGGGCTTTCATGTTTCTGTAATTACCTGTATGTTTCCTATAACTTTATTTTTTGATAATCTTTTAAAGAATAAGAATTCTCTGAAAAATAGCAATCTTCAACAATTTTGATCATACCTGTATTTGTTGGTCAAATTATTTATTAATGATGTTATAGTGTAAACTTTATTATTGGGAGTGTCAAGCAACTGAAAATAGGATCTATAATGGAAACACGCATGGAGATGGTACTTACAAATAGTCTGCGTAATTGGCACAGCCATCTGTTCTGACCATCTACCTTTGGTTTGCAAATTAGTTCCAGGCAGGTACAGCCCTATAGTTATGTGAGAAAATGCTAACAGAGATGGCCACAGAGATGGCCACACACCAACAATATCAGGTCTTCCACAATTTACTTTTTTTTCCCACCCAAGTGTCATTCAGTGTCTTTTTTTTTTTTGTTTGTTTTAAATTCTACATTATTTTTCTCACCGAACATACTCACCTGCCGGTTTTGATAGATTTTCTTCATTAATCATGTCTGAAAATGCTGCAAACTTTCAGAACCTCATTAAAGACAACAGGTGCTACTACACACTAAATATCACTTTTTATTTTATTTTATTTTATTTTATTTTATTTTATTTTATTTTATTTTATTTTATTTTATTTTATTTTATTTTATTTTATTTTATTTTATTTTANTTTTATTTTATTTTATTTTATTTTATTTTATTTTATTTTATTTTATTTTATTTTATTTTATTTTATTTTATTTTATTTTATTTTATTTTATTTTACTTTATTTTACTTTATTTTACTTTATTTTGTATTTCCTCCATTAGAATATGTCTTTTGCCCCGCTTTTTAAGTTCATTGCTGCAAAGAGCTGTAATGTGCAAATCAATGTCTTGAATAATTCTATTCAGCAATTTCTTCTTTCAGAGCAGGTTGCATTTTGCCTACAGTGCAATATTATGCAATGAAGTCTTCACTGTTGCTTTGTAAGAAACATTGAAACAGAGAACTTTTATGATGAAGGTACCTCCCTGTATTAAATGGCTGCACTCACAATACATAATGACCACTAGACTGTTAAGTATATGGGAAAGTAAAACAAAGAAATCAGAAAGAAGTTTGGAAACCACGGTTGCACTGACAGTGCAGCTGACTGCTGTACCATAAACTATTTTAGGTAAATATTCAAAGGAGACACATGAAAACAGTGTAGTGTGTGAGAGGAGGAGGAAGTGACAAGATGAATACATGTTTTTCAAGCTACTTTATAGCACAGCTGTTAATCTTTCTTGTCGAATACAGACAAATTTAATTGCTGTATTTTAAGCAAATGCAATTCCCATAATGTGTCACTAATAAACTATCAGTGTAATAAAACAGAATTTTGAAATTTAACTTTCTTTTTTCCTCTCAATTTGGAAATGTATCTATCACAAGCTTGGATGAGAAGTCCATAAATTCCATACATTTTCTTAAAGAGCTACCTGCCTTGCTGCACTGAGACACGCATATGTCCTGGAGGTGAAATCAAAGCTGTGCCTGTACATGAGGAGCGATGCAGATACATCTATTCGACACACCACAAACAGCAGCAGAGTAGTAGCACTCCAGCTGTGCACGTGAGTTAATCCTCAAAATAACTTGAACAGTTTTCTTTCAAAAATGTTTAAAGCTTTTTTTTTTTTTTCCCTGTTAGATAACATTTTAATAACTAAAACACTCACCCTGGGATATCTGGTCTTAATCCCTCCTTTGATGGGAACTCATATCTACATCTTCTTTTCTCATCTAGAGAAAATGCCCTAACTTCTCAGCCCTAACTTCCCACCTTTCATAGCTGTGATAACAAGTAGGAAGAAATTCAAAATCCAGTTGCCTCCCGAAAATGAGCATCAGAGAAAAAGTCCACACCTCTAGCAGTCATAATAAAACCATCCCAAACTGCTCCTCTCTAAGCAAGAACCTTAGGTCAGTGTGATTAAGAAGATCCTTCCAGAGAGTGAAGACCCTTTGCAGGATGCTGGGACCTACTAACTTGTAACCAAGTATGTGATAAATGACCCAACAACCCAACTCAGCCCCTCGGTCTAGAGATTTTGACTTCACATTTTGAAGGCTTTCTCTATCTCCAAGCTGACGTGAATAACTTCCCCCGAAATGAAGTCCTGCCCTCCATGCGAAATGGGGTATGGTTGAAACTGTGGCTCAAGCAAAATTTTCTGAGATTTCTCAGATTATTTAGTTATTCGTACAGTCTTGCCAATTACTACTGGATAATTTATATTGCAGGAGATGATACACAACTGTGGGTCTGTCATGGTTCCTGCACGAACTAGTCTGGATGGCCCTCCGTATTTCTTTGGATGGCAGCACTTCTGCCAACTGCTGAGCTGCAATAGACTCAACAAGATACTTCTTTATAATCTATTCTTGTTTCTAAGAGAGAAGTATCCAGATGTTCCTACAAAACAAGTCCTACAAAACACAAGGCTAATCTGCATAAAGCTACTCAGTCTGACACAGACTCTGAATCCCTAGAGCCTGAATGTGGCTCTCAGCAACTGCAGGCTTGGCCTGAGCACCTACCTTGATTCTTCCAGGAAAAGACTGCACATTGAATGCAGAGAGGTATTGGAAGGTACCAAAAAAGTGTTTTATAGGTGCTAGTGTATAAGCTAATCGTTTTGTATTAAATTTATTGAGATGTGTTAATACTTCCTTACCTCTCTACCCAGTCAAACGGGTGTCAGAAGAGTGACGCTACAAACCTGTAGCTGTATTGCTAGACAGACGTGCTTCGTTTGTTACTACCTGTCCTACCTGGATGCCTGAGGTGCAAGTATTTAATTTTTGTTGTTGTTGTTGTTAGCAAA
This sequence comes from Eudromia elegans, assembly GCA_003342815.1. Lineage (NCBI taxonomy): Eukaryota > Metazoa > Chordata > Aves > Tinamiformes > Tinamidae > Eudromia > Eudromia elegans. Next base: position 4,428,980 of record PTEX01000002.1, on the reverse strand, counting down.
AGTAAATATGCACTTGCCTTTTACTTAAACTGCTAGGAACAACAGCACTTTGTGGATTCCAAACTTGCCTGTCATCAAAACTGGTCATTCTTTGATATTTTGTGGGTTTTCCTCAGGTCTTTTTTTTTCCTATTAGTAAGTCACATTGTCCTTCATTCGAGCTCTTTACTAAGAGACCCATTGGTCTCTCAATGCCTGCCTGTGAGACCCACCTTGGCATTTTGAGAAGCATCAATCTTTTTCTTCCATTCTCTGGCTTGTCTTCAGGTTAACGTTTCCTCATGTTTCCTCTCATGACATTTTCCCATGTCTGAAGAAATTCCAGGGCTTGCTGAGGATAGAGTACACTGGGACTTTATCTACCACCAGAACATGTCGTGCTTCTCTTCGCACTTAGGTCCTTCTGCATGCTAATCCTTCTCCCGTCCTCCAATGCATACGCACACACTGGAAAAGTCAGGAACAAGAAGGTTTCTACTCCATGGTCACTATGCATAGTCATTAAATAAAAGGCTGCCTTCATGCAGATTTTTTCCTTCCTTTCTCAGCTTTCTGCCTCTCATCCTCTTCAGTCAATCAATCATCCACAGGTCAATTTCTATCTCCTTTTCCAAAAATATATTCCCTTTCTTTATCAGCCTACTCGAGCTGAAAATAGGATTAAGCACCTCCGAAGCTTATTCATAAGGATAAAGCAACCATGTTGCAAGAAATCCCTTTGCTCTTTAAAGAAATAAACTCCAGAGTAAAAGGCTGACTTTCCTTCAAAGGCCTTTAGTTTACCACCTAGACATCTAAGTTATTTTGCTATAACAAGGTGAGATAAACTGAATGCTGTTCAAATTACAGTGCATACCCAAATCAATAGACCTTTGCACAGTGCTCAGAAAAACTGTAAATTACAATCCATAACTATATTGTTAATAAAATTGACTGCTTCTTTCTCATTCTCACTGTGCTCTCAATCAAGTATTACTCCAAAGGTCTTATTTTTGTTCCAGTCACCAGAGCCCCAGATGTTTCTTTTGCTGGAATATTTCATTGCACATTAGCAGAGAAATTATTACCCTTCCATATGGTTCCTTAGTATTAAAACTCTCTTCACTTCCTCTTCTTTTTCACTCAGTGCAATACTGAGTGTCCTGATATCTTTGGAGCAATTAAACTCCCTTCCCAAATGTGAGTGGCCCTTATATACAGGAATTACTTATGGAGTTGAATTTGCATACCTATCTATCTTGTCTCCTCCATGATCTCCTTTTACATAAAAATCTTTATCTTTCACCCTAAAAATAATAATTATCTAATCAAATAGTTCAACTCCTTCCTATAATTATTAGACTTGCAGCTATTCCAGAATACTGAGATAATTTTGAGCGTGCAGGTAAAACTGTGTAAAGAAATTGTGAACTGTCAATTCCCTGTTGCTTCACTTTCCAAGATTTTGGCTTCACTGGAACTGGCCAGTTAGGAATACATTACTGGATGTTCAGTTAATCACATCTTTAAAAATTAAACCCCTTTCCAAGTTTGAGCCGTCGCAACTCAGATGTTAGGACAGTAAGTTCAGAACTCCATAAAAGTCCATCTTTAATGGACTTCCCTCAGATCCACTATATATAACTCATTTTCCTTCAGAACATGATCTGCATCTGGCAAATAATTTCAATAACTTTTTGGTCTTATTTGTAGATTCCCTTTCCTACCACATTCTTGTTTCTTTCTCAGAGACTGTTCTTTACCTTTGGAAATTCTGATTCAATCAAATCTTTTGTTGCTCATCTTTTAAAAACAGATAAAATTATCTTTTAGCAACGTCTACCTTCTCCTACAAATGTCAGTGCCTATTTTTAAAGGTCCAACTGTTTTCTTTGTTGATTTGTTTATATACCTGAAATATAATCTCGTCTAAAGTCTCCTTCGTTCAATACTGCAGCTTTATGTTTCCTACCATCTAGCAGACTATTTATTCACTACCCATGCCAGATTTCTACTGCTCTTCTCTACTTGGGCAATGGGCTTAGATTAAAACCACCACAAATCTGTCATTTGCATAAGAACAAAGAGAAACTCCAGAATTCTATATTTTATTTCCTAAGTGGTAAAGAAATTTTAAATATGTCCTCATAAATCTCTAGCATGAGTAGGGCTTCTTCTGGGAGGCGGGGGGCTTGCTCTTCTATTCTCTGCAATAAAGTTCCTTTGTTTGGCTTTGTTTTTTATTTAAGTTACACAATTAATACACCTTGCCACTTTTGAGTGCTTTACACATCAAGTCTCTGCTCTGTGCCTGTTGACAGCAAGACAGAAGGTGGCACTGAATAAAATCAAGACATCTTAATTACTACCAAAGCTCAATTATGTGCTACCAAGGTAATTTTTAAAGGCTTGAATTGTCTATGTGGGAAACTTGTTAATTTTAACTGAATCGTTAAATTTACTGTTTGGAAATTAAATTCAGTGCAACTAAGTGATCACTCTTAAAAATACTTACAATGTGGCAAGTCTCAGATCATTAGGGAAGTTTCTGCTTCATAATGATGAATCAGTCCTCCAAAAGTCATACTTTCTCTTGACTGTTTGTAGAGACCACCTTGAAACAAGGCCATGAGTTTTTCCTGTAAGATTGTATGCTGACTGAAATGTTGCAGCTTATCCCCAAATTCAACTTTTTGGGTTATCTGTACTATATTTCTTAGTGTTCATTTCCACTGTATATAAGTGGCAGCAACAGGAAAATAGTCACAAATATGTATCCACACGGCTTCTCATGGAAAGAGAAATTGCCATTGACATCGAGTGGTAGGAGGCTTTCATTTCAGAGGCATATTTTTATATTAATTCTTTTCTTTTCCAACAAGAAATTGCTTCTTCCCCTCAAAGTCCTTGTTTAACTCCCTCCTCACATAGAAGAATGAAAAACAAAGCAACTAGCTTGCTGCTTGGAAATAATACTGACCCATTTCATTACCTCCGTCTATTATAGATTTATAGCATTTCATTTTTGCTGCCCCTTGCTTGTCTTTCAGCACCATCTCTCCTCCCTGTAGACACAGTATACCCAGCACTGCTGATCACTCGCTCCTCATGCACCAGTGCTGCAGCAAATGCCCTTTGGGGCCATTTTGCTCTAACTTTGCCCTTCTTGCTAGGATAGTGAAATATTGAAGACCAAAGCACTCAAGATCTTATAATAATATCTACTTTTAGTTTCTCAATCTTTCAGTGCACCACAAAGTCATTAAATTAAAACTAGCTTGGAATTTTTAAATTAAGAATATTTGGTTACTGTCCTTACAATCCAGAAGTTTTGCCTGATGGGAGAGGAAGAAAATGGGAAAACAAAAGCACCTCCAGCAGGCAGGAAAGCAACCCAGGGTCTCTATTTACTACTCATCATTTCACTGAGAAAGAATGTACACGTGTTGAAATCCACTATATGCCATTTCATGGAAAATAACTGTTTTTAATGTAAACAATCTACTGTACGTATTTTAAAGTGAATATCCCCTGTTCTGATAAAAGATAAAGTTTCTTAAAATTATCCTTGGATATAAAAACTCTTTTCTTCTATAAAATTAATATCCAGTTACATCTGCTCTTACGTCTTTTACATATGATGCATTCTAATACTTTTTCTTAATGGCTACCCTTACATTCCAAAGGAAAGTTCTCCTCTTTCCTTACAGAAATACTTGCTCTTTTGAGAAAGGAGCAGAAATTTTGAAGACAAAAAGGACAATTGAGCAATACAATAATTCACTCCTCAACCTTCATTCTGTCCCTCCCATTCACTCACCCTTCTCATACTCAGGTAGAAAATTATTCCCCGGCAAAACTCAAAGCAAGAACAGAAGCATTAGCATTGATAATAGGCAGGAATATTTTAGTATATCCAGATTGAAGGAACAGATTTTTCCACAGTATGGACAATAAAGTCACGGAACTTCTTCAGATAAATCAGCATTTGATTGATGTTCATTTTACAGAGGTCAAAAACACGCCTGAGACACATATCAATGAGGTTCCTCCAAATCTTTGAACACGAGATCACTTGTACTGCTCAAATAGAAGCAAACTCATAAATCTTTCAAGGTGAGATTTGATAACTGCCTTACTAGATTACGTAGGGAAAGACATGTCATCAGTCAACCCATAAGCGGGAGGCAACAGAACACGTCTTTGGAGCTCTTTTCTTTTCGCCCCTACTCAACGCCTGTGAAAAGTCTTTGTTCATATATATACACCTTGTCTCTGGCATTTTGATGCCTTTTAATCACAGATATTGGAAACAGCTCCAGCATTGATGCCGTGTCTTGTAACGGAGAAAAGAGTTTGTTCTGCAAATAGCAGTTAAACAGCCCTACACAGGTATCGCTCTTCCTCTTCAGTGGGAGACACCAGCTCCCTCCTCCTCTCACAGGAAGCAGGATGCAGCTGATGGGATGCTCTGCCTGCACTGAGCTGTATCCCTCCTGCTGTCCTGGGAAGACAGAGCTCTACATGGCATTGCATCAAGACGCAAGGAAGGTGAAGGCAAGAGAAGCGTAGAGCCGCATCTAGGAGGGGTTCTCCAAATCCCATGTGAGGGCAGCAGCCCTGCTCATGAGCTCCTTGCTCTGCCGTTACAACACGGCTGATTCCTCCTACTGCGCGCTGTATTTTTAAATTCATATTCCACAAGGGCTACAGATTGGGGAAAAAATGTTTGACACGCCAGTCAAGTGTGAAAGTAACCTTTAGCTTTAATGGTTTATCCGGGAACCGTCCTGGTGGTTTTAATTAGCTAATGCTTCACTAAGATCTGCAGGCCCCAAAAGAGCGTAATAGTTCCATAAAAGGAGGCAGTTTTAATTTCTCTAGTTTTAATGTAGCACACTATTCTACATCCCAACTGTAATTAGCACGGCTAATTATTGAAGCTGTATGAATAGTTGTTGTGGTTGCTACAATAAGTACATTTAGTGGAGTTCTAAGTACAATACTGATATTACAGAATTTATTATGAAGAGACAGTAAAGAGGGTGCCAGTGCCACTAGATACCCATGGGTAAAAGGGAGATTCTTATGGAAATAGCACATCTCTCCAAAGAATTTGATCTTTTCTGTGGAGCTGAAGTGCCCAAGAAAATCTGTTACACAAAAATCTGTTCATTGAAAAAAACCAGTCTGTTGAGGGGGTTGTTTGTTTGTTTGAGGGAGTTTCTTGCTTTTAACATACCATAAGTTAAAACAATTCTGGTGAAAGTGAACAAAAATGTACTTTTAAGTCTCTAAAGCACAGCAACAGCATTATTTCCTGACAGACTTTAAAGTCCAAAGCATATTAAAGGGGTTTCATACGTTTGACATTTGATAAGACAGTTCCAAAGATGCAAAACCTCTTTTTAATAAGATTTGGACATTAACAGTACTATTTTTGTAAAGCAAGATAATAACCTGAATTTATAGATCCTCAAACAGTTTTAGAACTAGTCAAGCAAGCAAAATCACAAAGACCTTCCCAGATCTGCATGAGCTGTGAACACAGCGACCTCTCCAAATTTACCTTTCTCAGATCAACAGTAATTTAAGTTAAATATCATTTATAAACATTTATACATCTTTTTTTGCATCCTTTTAATATATTTCTATCTTACAATTCTATCTTACAATTTCTATCTTACAAAATATCCCCCTAAGAAACAAACATATCGACCTATCTATGTGCCTATATATTTAATTGAAAACAGAATAAAATAGACTTTAACAGGTAGGACTGTCTATCGCAGTCATCACACTATGGAGATGATGAAGCACAGCACTCAGTTTCCTACCCCTGAGCTTATATTTTCCTTAGGACATAATCGTGGGAAGGGACACACACATTGCAATCCCAGTGTGTCGGTGAACATGAGTGACTGTCTCACCTGGATGACTGAGGTTGTGCCAGCCCCTGCTGCAGGGTGAGGGGCTCCTTGGGTTACCTGCAGCCCAATTTGCCCCAAAGTCACCAGAAAGGCGACAACAGCAACTGACTTCCACAGCAGGGTGGCACAAACCACCAAGCTGTGGCACTGCAGGAATAAACCTAGCTTCGGGTTTGCATTACGTTCCATGCCATCCCTTTCTATTCACATTTGTTTGATAGTTGGTATTGTTTTTTACACCATTATACTGATTTTGTATCAGGTTTTCACACAAGCAGACTTCTTCAAGAAACAGGAAGCCACGCTTTAAAGGACAACCATTCAGAGCCAGTATAAGTGTGGTTACAGACATAGCAAGTGGACTGGTGATTTGTGACATTGTAGAGTTAATTCATTTGCCTTGCAAAACAATTTTTTTTTTGACCTGAAGGGTGCAAAATTTACTAATTTTACCCTCTAGGATACCGAACAACGCTTCTAATTAATCAGGCACTACCAAACTCACATATGCAGGTTGCTGTTGAAATGTTAAAATCTCTGTATAATTTGAGAAATTATTAAAAGAAACAGAATGTGACTGAAGCATATGTTACTACTGAGACCAAAAAAAAAGCATAGATTCTTGGAAATATTTCCTTACAAGTATTAGAAGTACCCAGTACAACTCAAACTTCTGTTAATAGCCACATTTGCTCAAGTGTTCCTAATGTAAGTAATAATTTTACTAATGAGTTTTAATGAGAAAGTCCATTCCTCCTCTCCCTCTATTGGGAGAATTCTCTGCAACTCAGCAGGGTTCTGAATAGAGACAGTTCAAGCTCTGCAGACAGGGCCAGCATCCTATAACTGTCACCGTGAGAGAGCAATAACCTGATTCTCTTAGGTATTACTGACCTAATGATAAATACTCCCAACACAGTGTTATATTTGCTTGCAGAAGAGAAGAAATGGCAAATCTGAAACGGGAAACAATGTCGCTATAGGAGATGCAAGGAGACACAACTATTCCTCGAACAGAGCGTAAACATTTGAATTTGAAAAGATTTGGATTGCATATATACTCATGTAGCTCAAATAATGAATTTCCACAGAGTCACTGCTTTTCTATCTGATTGCATAAGGTTTTCAAACAACAACAACCGACACACTAAAATGGGTTATTTTAGCTAGCGTCTTGTTGCCAAACCTCTCTCTCCTATTGCATCTGAGAAGCTTCTTTGATGAGCTAGTCATTTTAAGGCCACATTAAAGAAGGGAGAATGACATTTTAGGAGCTGGCAGCAGTTTGCACAGATAAACTACGGATGCAGAAGGAGTAAATGTGCTTTGCCTCGTTATTTTTGATGCTAACTCCCTGCTATATTTATCAGACTCTGACAATGCACGTTGTTCACTTCCCAGTATCTTCCTCTGCTTCAAAGCTCCCAAAGCAACATCTTGGTGTAATAGATTAACAGAAAACTGTAGAAACACCAATGTTTTTCTGGAGCACCACAACTTTTTCAGACGCTTGTGATTCTGTATCTCCCCAGCATGTCAGAGGCTGAGGATTGTTTGAACAGTTAATCCTAGTACCAGGAGTTATGTGAATTTTTCTGCTGAGGGCTGAATGCTAACACTGTCGATCTGACTTTTGCTCCCTGTTTTTAGTCCTTTTGACTCAACAAGCATCTTTCTTTGGAAGGCCCAACCACTGCGTGCCTCAAAAGGCAAAGCTCCTATTGCGCTTATTACAAATTTGATTTGATTTTTGAAGATCATGCAAATCCATTTGACACAGAGTGCTCATTCCTTTCATTTTCCTGGTTACAGACAAACTCTAACACAATGCTTTTTGCATAAGGAAACTTCTTCTCTTTTTCTCCGATTATTACAGCAAATAACATTCTCACCAGTTTTAAGAGTGAACTGTCAAACTGAGAGCAGAGACACCATTTAAATCTCACCATTCTTGAACATTACTTGTCTGTTTTGTGGAAGCAAATACAAGCAGCTTTGCCAGCTGCCTAATATTACACATTTTTTTTCCTGTCTACTGTGGTTTTTTTTATAAATTGAGTTATGAAACCCAGACTTGCATCTTTTCATATTGTATCAAGAGCCTGCCTAGGTCAAAGAATTTTCTCAGTAACAAAAGGGAGTGGATTGGGTTCTGCATGGGATGCAAAGGGCTGAGCTGGACTATGGGCATCTCCAGAAAGAGCAGATGCTCAAGAAGGGAAAAATAACAAGTGATGCCCTCCACAATATAGTCGGGCAGAAAACATGCTGGGGGAGATCAGCTTTCTGCAAATTTACTCCATCCTTGCTGCTACTCAAGCAGGAAACACTTTTGATCAAGAATATAAGTTCTGTGTCAACACAGACCTTTGAAGATTTCTTTTTTTCCCTCCAAAATGGATTACTGTCTCACAGGAAATATATAGACCAAGTCTACAAGATCACAGGAACATACCTTAAAAAGGTAATTAAGTGAATGCTATAAAATATCTTTCCACTTTGGGAACATGATTGGCTTTGATATGGAAAATTATTATCTGTGCTGACAGTCTTCTTTACCCATAAATGTTAGCGTCAGCACTTGAGGAACTGCTCATCCCACCAGGCTGTCAGGCCCCAATCTGGCTGTGCTCTGTAAATATTCTTGGATACACGGTGAGTAATTGCACTGACTCATGGGGTAGCTCAGCCCCTTTGGGGGCTTCAAAATACACACATCCCTCTGACAGCTCCGATACACTCTGAACCTGTTCATATGTGCTTGGGCATCCCTGCTTTGCCTTAAAAATTGCCACTTGAAATAGAAGAGGGAAGATGCCAAAGAGCAGGGACCCACCGTGTGATTGCTCAGTGTGAGGGGCCCAGGACCCAGCACATCCCATCCTTTCATAAGAGAAATTGCTTTTTGTGAAGAGAAATTACTGCTCTTGCACAATTCTGCCCTGCCAAAACCCACCAGACCTTGGAAAATCCCCTGGACAAGCCAGTCTGTCCCTTCTCCCTCCTCACAGGTGTAAAAACTGGTTTTAGAGACACCTTTCCGTATTACTAACCATGAAGAAAATACTATAGAAAACACTGTAATCAGGAGAGACACCATAACTGCGGCATAATTGAAATATCCTGAAATCCTCCAGAAAAGAAAATAGGGTTTGAGTTAGCTACAAACAAAACCAAATAAAATACTGACTGATTAACATAATTCTTCAGAGATCAAGAAACAGCATAAAATGTACATCCCCATGCCTGTGGATTCAGGCTTTTATTTCACTGGGTTCACCTGGAGGTTTTTGTAATAATCAGAGAACAGCCAAGTTCGGTTGGAGGGAGGATTTCAATATCTGTGTGTTTGCTGAGGAGTGTAATCGCATCAAGGTCTGCACTGCACAAAGGAGAATATTCCTGTGGGTCACAACCCATGCAGTGCTGTAGCTGCTTTACTCCACGTACATTTATTTGGTGAAATGTCTTTGAGGGGGCCAAAACAGCAAGATGAGGACTGCAAATAAGCAGAGAATCCATAACTCTGTGGGTATTTGATACAGAAACGTGCATAAGAACAAAGTTCCCATAAGCAGGGGAATTCCTTGGCAATCAGCAGACCCTTTATCTTTTTCATGTTGCATAGCTCTCAAACCTATGAAATCTGTGCTGCATTTTTTTAAAAATAAGACAAAATCTTTATCATTGTGATCTTAATCCTTAATCTTTAATCTTAATCCTTGTGTAGAACAGAAATTTAAGTCATTCAAATGGTTACTTTTTACAGTTGATGAAAAAAGTTTTCATTAAATACAACTGAAGTTAAACAAAACCTAACTGGCCTAACAGGTTTATTAAAATAATCCCCGTGATTACCTGGTTAAAATTTCAAAATACCAGGCATTTTTAAATGCATCCTTTGTGCTTGACGCTTGTATTTTGAGCTTTGCTTCCCTATTAATGCCAAGTTTTCCTGCCCTTGGAAGCAAAGGGTTAAAACGGAACGGAGCGCCTGGCTGAGCTGGAAGGGAAGGCGGCATTCTGCAGGGAGGCGAGGGAAAGCACATAGTTCATTAAATAATGTGCGTGGTAATGAGAGCTTACACAAATCAAACAGGGGGTTAGGTAATTGTACTGGTGCTTTGTGGTGAACCACCTGTCAGGAAGTACTTCCAGCCGAAGACTCAATCTGCTCCGGGGCCTCCAGATGATTTCTAATTAGTGTAAACTTCATCTGTGGCATGTAACCAACATATTAAAAAGGTATCTTCTGCTCTGCCTTTTTTTTTTTTTTTTTTAATTTTCAGCACTCTACCTGGCACTGCAAAATGGCTTTTTCATGTGATCCTCTGCGGAAAGCTCTTTTCCTGTAAATACCAAGAGAAACTTCCCAAAAAGGTTTTGAATAAAGGTATAGAGAGAATCATCGTAAGTTAAAACCAACCAACCTCCTGCCCCCCAACAAAGGAACATGCAGCAGAATCCTGGAAAGGAGGCGGCAACGATTCATGTCTGTCACTGCATGTGATGCTGCTCTGAACATCAAAACAGGGCACAACTGTGACACTGGCAAGGCAGGGTTTTATATTTGATACTAAATGATGAACATTAAGTGCACATTGTGAAAACAAATATCTTCTGTCTACAGAAGTGAACAAAAAAAAATCTCATGTCCCAGAAGGACTAACAAAGCTGTATGGGTGACAGCTGAACAGAATCCACCCTCCTCCTTGCTCCACGTTTGCATCTAGGAATCTGAGCAAGCCCCTTAACTACGTTGCTGAAGCATAACCAATATTTCTTTTGCACTCTTGTGTTTTCTTACATTTAAGAAAGAATAACTCCAGAAATCATTCAATACAATAACAATCATATGTCATCAGACTGTTTACTAAGGTCGTTCAGGAATAGTGCCCTTCATTTATAAAAAGCCCCAGTTCCCCAAATCTGTGCAACGCATCTTGCTTCTGAGCACACAGACAACCAGTAAGGAATGAATAACTAGCTGAAATACAGCAAAAGTTGCCTGAGATTTTCCTTTATCCCCAGAAAGCAATGAAGATCCATGTGTGTTACAAGTTCCCCTGGAATGATTGGTTATATTCATTAACTGGAGCTGCACAGAGAGTATCTTTCACTCAATTAATCCCCAAGCATGGGGATAGCAGTTCTGAATCATCGCGCCATTCCTCATTGCTTGGTAAGTTATAATTTTTTTGTGCTCCGCTGCTGCTCACTGTCAGAGGAGGGAGAACTGTGATGAACGGCAGCAAGTCTCACTGCAGTTGCTTTGGAGTTCTGTGACAACCTCTACCAGGACCCTTCTAATTAAAGCTTGAGATGGTGACGCTTCTCTAGCAATAACACAAGTTGCATGCTCTGGAAAAGAGCTAAATTTAAGTTTGAATCTTCATTTCACAAAAAGCACATTGTTAAATTATTTTAACACATCCGCATTTAAGTTCCTGCATGCCCAGACTGCTCCCTTGGTGAATCTGGCTGGATTTTGAATGGGTGGTTTTGTCTCAGGAAATAAGATAGCACCTGTGCTATACATAAAATGCACCGCTCATAGTGGCGAGGAGAAGCAGATCTCTGGTTCTTTGAGAGTGAGAGCTGTAATCATGAGTCAAAGGAAAAAAAATACGAGCTCACTGCTTCTAATTCTGAGAGAGACAGCAGAAGCTGTCGGAGGTCTCTTGAATTACAATGCTGGAGCAGCAGCAGTTGCCCCCCTCCTTCCAGCAGCCTTCCCCAGGCGCGAGCTTGATTTATACTGAGTATGCAGGTGACGGTGCAGAAAAGGAAAGTGCTGTTTGCAAATGCAGCAGGTGAAAATAC
>PTEX01000002.1:4357638-4417189 GCA_003342815.1 Eudromia elegans | reverse complement strand
TAAAAAAAAAAAAAATACACCATCAAGTTGGAAGTCCATGTTATATATAATGCCTCTCATGCTTCTGTAACACCCTAAAACAATTAATTTCACGACCAGGACTGAGCTGTCCCGAGAAAGATTATTCCTTTCCTCTAATTCTTGCAAAGGGACAAATTAATTCCCATTGCATGCAATTAATGGGGGAAAGAACACAGCTCAACACATACTGCAGGATCAGAGGCAGTAGTTGAAGACTTGCATTAGGATCGCTCACGGTCTGTTTTGTTATGGATGGAAACAGAGGAGCCCAGTTCCTCAAGCCGCACAAATCTCTCTGAAGCCAGGGATAGTAATAGCCAAGTGCTCTGCATTTCCACTTGCATCTTATTTGGGGGCTTCTGGAATTTAGGAGTTAATTTAGGAGCTAGTGCGACAATTCTCATTTGCTAAATTTGCATGGGAAAACACTTCTGATTCAAGTGAGATTATGAAAAAAATGGCATTTGGGATGATGCACCAGGTTGTGTCAAAACCTCTTGGTGAGGGGAGACTGCTCTTCAACACTACAATTAAAAACCTGCCTTCAGCGGCACGATGACTTCGCCTCAGCTGCTATTTAAGACAATCTGCTGTTGACATTTTATGATATGATCCCCTCCCCACAAATTTGCAGTGATTCAGATATGACATTTTAAAGATATAAGACTCCAAACATGATGAAATGTTAGTCTGATTTGGAAAATTCACGCAATGTTCTCTGCACATCTTATCTCCCAAGCGGGCTGCCCGAGGCACCACGATCCCTGTTCACTGGAAGGCTCTTGGCCAGGGGTGTCACACAGGGAAGCCGTGGGAGGGAAGCCCAGCCCGGGAGATTTGAACCACCGAGTGAACCAGAAGAAGCCCTCGGTGGCAGAGGCAGATCTGAAGAAGGCAGCAGACACCATGCAGGACAGGGCACATGGGAGGCCACAACCCACAGAACAAGGTTATTTGGGTAGACACTAGGAATCCCGATACACATAGAGATGCCAATGCTACCTACTATGTGTGCTAAAGCAGGTCACCTATGTACATAAGCACTATATCCTTGAGTTTGACTATAAAAGAAAAATAATTTTACAGCATTTGCTGTGGGTCAGACTTCCACCTACCTGAAACCTTCTGGAAATAAGGATCATGATCCTGGGAGAAGATAACTCAGGTGCTCAAGAACCGAGAAGACTGTGGATTCCTGGAATGTGATGACGATGATAGGTACCTAACTGCTTTGTATTATGTGATTCTTTCTAACCTTTTCTCATCTGCTTCACATATTATTGCTTACAGAGGTAAGGTTGGGAGGTGGTGCAGGAAACAAGGTGGAAGTCAAGAAGAAAAGTGGATGTCAGTTGGAGTCAGAGATCAAAACAATCCAACCAGAGAGACTGAAAAGCAAGGAAGCACAAAACTTCCAGAAAAACAGGTCAGACATATCCTGAACTCCCATCGGATGAAAAATCACAAGTGAGGCCAACACAGCACTGGAAAAACAACAAGTACTTTGCACTTGGGTGACTTGTGCTAAATTAAGGAAACCAACATTTAAGCACCAAGTTGTGTAGTAATGAGGAGACAGAAGGAAGCTTTAGAGACATTTGAGAGTAAAGGTAAATTATGGATTTCTGAGCTTGTGGAGTTGGATCACTTCCACCCTACCTTTCTACTATTTCTCTGGCCCACAAAACAATACATTTTGATATCTTCCTTTTGTGGCAGATTATTTTTTCTTCCAACACCCTTCTACAAAGAAAACAAATTGACAGTCTGCCATTTCATAAGAATGAGAATTTCTGCTTTTCCCGACTTCTGCAATGTTGTGATTTATTTAGGATATTTATTCTTATCTATGGAGAGCACTTTAAAAACTATACACATTCCCTAGCCTACTTTGTCTTTATTCTGCAAGAAGAAGGTCATCTCATTCATTTACGTCAAAGATAGAGCAAAGTCACAGAAGGAAAAAGAAACCTATGTGTACACACAACCTTAATCTCATTCATAACCAGATATCCTCTAAAACCTTTTTTCTTCATTTCTATTTTTATACTCCAGAGAGAATAACTGGGGATGTATTGAATAATCTATGTAATTCCATGTCCTTTGTTATTCAAAAAAACAAAACCAAAACCGAAAAACTATTTCAAGGCAAATCAAGTAAATGGCTACTGAGGCACACTAACATTATTAGTAAAATCATGATACAAGGAAAACAGGATTCAATTAACAACAGTAAAATTTCATCTGAACTTCAAAAAAATATATATACTTTTTGATTTGGAAAAGTCTTCCACAAAGTGAGTATTTAATTAAATTAAATGACACGTCTCAAAGCACTAGAATATGATATAGCTTCAGCATCTGCTGTACAATGCAGCATTTGGCTGGCTGGAGGTGACACCAAGTCATGGGACAACCAAGGAGGAACACCTTGGATATGATCCAAAGGAGAAATTCCTGACTCTCCTTGGTGGGTGCTGGGCAAAGCTCATGTTGGAAAGAGCTCTACAGGGATTAGCCTCCAAAAAGTGTTACAGGGACAAAGGTGGCTTCTTTCTACCATTTGCTTGCCCAAAGTAGCTTTGTTCTGCGACTTTGTTCTACATTCCTCACTGTTTAGATCCAGCTTTCTGACCATCCCCAAAATATCAAAGCCATGAAGCCTTTTCAAAACCCAGTATTCTTTTCCCATCAATCAAAAGCACAGTGTTTCTTGCTGTCAGTCATATATCCTCTCCAACAGGATACATATTGCAAATGCAAGAGGAAATAAAGAAAAGCCAACTACTCCCTCAGCCAAGTTTAACTGATTGAACAACAGATACAGTGGAACTGCCTGGTCATATTGACCAACAGAACAGAATTTGCACCACACCAAAGACAGCAAAAATGCCTTTACAAGGACAACCATGGCATTACTCTTGTGGTAGGTGTGCCACCTAATTAAGATGCACCATGAAATTGGACAAATCACATTACACTAGCCACGCATCCGCATCTCACTAAAATAAAATACGGTCAGAAAATTGTATGTAAGGCCAGATTATTTCAAGGTATTTACTCACAATTGCACTGGAATAACTTCCTCACTAAGTTATGATCATTGTGCAAAGAGTTATGTTTATTCTTTCACTTTGTCTTTGAATGATAAAACTTCTTGCAATTAAAATACATGGTTGTATGAGTCATTATTTGGTATTGGGATTCCCTTCTGCCACTACGAAAGATATTCCAGCTCGCTGAGAAAGTCAACATATTTTTTTTTCCAACAGCTTTCTTAGGTTTTGGAACTAGTCCTTACTATTTCATCATGCAAGCTAAGATCCTGTTCCTCTATCCTTGATGTACATTCAAATTTCCTCTTAAAATTCATGAGGTTATTACTTCTGAAAGGCTATTTCATTAACACTGCATTACACAGACACCTGTTGTGAAGGAAAAAAAAAAAAGAAAAAGAAAAAATATAGAAAAAAGAAATCCCACTAGTCTCTCATTAACAGGTTTCATCATATTATTTTCAAATTATAAACTAAGATGGCTTATGCATATTTGCTTTTGAATTAAAATACCAGTTTCTCATGTGGAATGGAGTTTATGATAATTCAGAGATTATCTTCACAGTTTGATGTCTTTGTCCTTCCTTAGATAAATAGTCTATGTATTTACACTTCACTGCTAACTGTCCTTTGACTTATTCAGGAACTGAAATGAGCATTCAACTAAAGGGCCCCCATACTTACACCCAGTCAGCTCCACTAGGGCTTTACTGTTGGTATTGAATTTTCATACCAAATAAATCAGAGATTTTAAATGCATTTAACTATCAGAAAAAAAATCTCTCTTCCTTTCAGGCAGTAGAACAGCTATGAAAAAGAAAAAATAAGCAGTATTTGTCATTACTGCCCTACACTAAGTCACAGCTTTGACCAACAGGAATTTCTTCTGGGAATTTGTCCACTGCAACTGGGACAAGCCAAGAAGGGTTCCTATCACTTCCTTCCCTTTACAGCCCAAGATGAGAGTGATTCATAGCATTTTCGCCACAACTTTCACCTAATTTCGTATGAGAGACACGTGTTATAAAGGGAGGGCCGCGAAGTAAAGGCCTAAGAGTGCAAACATGCTCCCTACTTAATCATGAGAGCATGAATATCTTTTGGGGGCTGCTTTCATCCAAGCAACTCCAACAAACTTGCTACCATCCTCACCACAGGTCAGATTGACAGCGCTGGTAAATCATTTCTCCTTGTCTCAATCTCTTGGTGAGGCAGCAGCTTGTTTCCTCTTCAGAGCCATCACATTTCCACTCATTTTCTCAGAATGGAGTGCCAAGGAATCAGCTAAACACATTGTTTTACAAGAACTTTGATTTCCCTCCTTGTATTTTTGCTAGATGAGTGAGCGACGCTGCCAAATGAAAGGAAGAAGCAAATCCTTTGTGCAGGAACAAAACTGCTCTTCTCCTCACTCCCAAGCTCATGCATCTGCCTCCTAATTGCCAGCAGCTCAGAGACCATGATTCCTTCTTTAATCTCCACAGGTATCATGCTGCCTCTTTGATAAAACAGCTCTTTCTTCCTCATGCTTGACTATTCCTCATAGTATTCACCTCATAACCAATGTGATGTCTCCTTTCCACACCTATGATTGCAAAATACTGCCAGTTTATAATACTTTCAAAGATCTTTTTTCCCCTCTCCGTCTCTAATGTCTACTTACTGCTACTCTGACAGAAAAAAAAAAAAGTGTATTCCTCTCACCTTTCCCTCTCTAACTTTCAACCACGCTACTCCACAAATAAAGTCTTCACATTAATTTTATTTACCTAAATATACCCCTGGAGAGAGTCTCCCAGCTATCTGCTTAAAGGTATTCGGAATATTTTTATCATTACCATGTGGTCTACTGGTTACCAAGAAAAGGCAAAAGGTTAAAAAGTCTTGTTATTTTTCTTCTGTTCCTGTGTTTGTTTCCATTTATCACCAGACTCAGGTAAATGGATGCAAACTAGCTCATATAAAGCAAGACAATAAAGAAATCTGGAAAGACCTCACTTCCACTTTTATTTCTGCACAGCATTTGAAATAATCCCACTTCCTCTCAGCTCCAGCAGGCAGCTGACAAGGGCTTGCACAGTTCTGCAATCAAAGTGAAAAGCTAGAAGGAGCAACATGTATAGAGATTTGAGCAATTGAAACGATGGGAAGCTCTGCTGCAAAATGAATTTAATTAAAGTCATTCATGCAGATTCTCAGCCTCATAAATCTATAAGTCTGCAAAATCATTTCCCTTTCAATTAAGTTAGGATGTGTCATTTCACAGAGGTAAAAACAAGTCCCTACGGAGCAGGTTTTCCAATGCTCCACAATTAGGAGAATACATAAAGAATACATAATAGTGCTGCAACATGTTCACAATGCAGAAGTTCAGAGAGGCCAGCGAGGACCCGGGTTTCTAACGAGCCACATTTGCAAGTCCCATTAGTAACCAAAAGAATCCTCTTTAAACTTAGAAGTACAGATGTTTCAACTGGAGAGGTTTCAAGACCGTGTCTGTGTTATGACTAATACCCCGAGAAGGAAGCACATCACCCAACTCGCACTTCTTATATAATCACTGGAAGAAGAAAGAAAAGTTTCTTTCAGAGGATCTTTTAAAACATCTACATTATGCACCTGATCTGAACTACGCTCTCACCCCCCTTTCTCCTCTCTGTCTAGTTAAAAACACTAACAAGTAAAACAATGCAGCTTAAGTTACAGGAAACAGATTTAAGTCTTACATAATGCCTTTGTGCATCTGTCTGGGGGAGTCCCATTACTGTGATTTCTAGCTTTGGCAACAAGTCCTTCTTCCAAAAAAGCAATACATAAGGGCAATCCCACTGCAAAAAACAATTATTTTCAGAAACGTCAAGAAAATTGAAATTGAAGGAGAAAAGAGGAAGAAGAGAGGAAAAAGGGAGGGGCAAGGGGGGGAAGGAGAAAAGGGAAGAAGGAAAGCAGCTCCTAAACCAGCTAAAGAAGTATCTAGCTGTTAACTGAACGGGCCACACCTGCAGCCTCTGTGCATTAAGAAGCACAGCATCCCTGAGCACCAGGAATGCAATAAGTGTTTCAGCTGACAATGTAATGACCTAAAGAAACACAATGTATTAACTAACAGATCCTATAAGAATTATATTTTAATAACAGATTATTTAGTTGAGCATCTCTTATTATTTACTGGAGTGACTCTTATATGAGGAATAGCTGAGAGTGCTTGGAGTCCCCAGCCTGGAAACGAGAAGGCTGAGGGGGATTTTATCAGTGTGTAGATTGGACCCAAACTTCTAAAAAATTTGCCAATAGGAAAAGATTACTTAGATGAAGAAACAGTTATGCAAAGGACACTGACTGTAATGCAGAAAATATGCTCAGTGTCAACAGTGAAATACTTCTTTATGTATAACAGGAGCACACACAAAAACTGGAGATGGCTGTAACGATGATATTCCTTCATTTTCCCTCTCCTTCAGAATTTTCCTACATATCTGTTACGGTCAATACATTAAATTGTTTAATTTCTTATGAGAAATTATTTTCTGAAGAAAAAACCCACATAAACAAGCAAAGAAATACTTACGTGCTGACTTGTAATTTCAGTGTTAGAACTGAATAGATCCCAGTACCATATTTTCACACAATGGGTGAGTTCTACCTATTCTTCATTTGTATGTGTGAACAACTTTTGGACAACTACATTCAACATAACCTGACAGGTACCTTCTGATTGTACTCATTTGTTAGAAGATTAAAATTCCTCTCAGTCTCAAAGTCCTTTCTTCACTATTTCTTCCCTACTTCATTATTTCTTCCCAGACATCTTCACTATTGCACATGACTGTGATGGGAACCGTCATTCCTCAAGACATATCCAAGCTAAGTTTTGCTACGTCTAAATTGAATTGTTGCCAGTTAACATTTGAGTACGGTATGACTATCACATCACTAGAGGTAACTTATTTATCTCCTCAACTGACACGGCAAGTTGTTATGTGCATAAAGTCGAGCTTCTGATTTCCAGCTGTTGCAGTCCAAGCAGCTCCTCGTGACATATTTCCAGCGATGGGAAAGAGCTAGAGTTTATTCTTCTGTGCAAGCTCATGAAAAACTGGATGAATTCCAGTGAGAGGAATCAAGAGCTTGTACTCTTTACAGTTAAGATTTTAAAAGCAGTTTTGTAGTAATCGTATACACGAGAAACAGCCGTTAGCATTCACAGATGTAGTATTCGCAGTAGTTTGGTGCATCAGCTGTTTTTTCCAAAACTGAACGTGAACCAAAATCAAAGTTAATGTGAAAGGTCTCTGTTTTTCCCAAAGGCAAAACTCCTACCGAGCTTAACAAGAACCGAATCAGACTCATGCAGGGCTTAACATGGCTGGTTTTAGCTGGAAGTAGGAATCCAATACACCTATTTATCTGTTCACAAAAAACTCTTCTTGACCTGACAGAAAGTTATACATTCAGAAGGAATAAAACATTGCCTCCTAAAAAAAAGTTCAAACGCAGGAGAGGAATAGATATTTCACCTCATTCACATAGAAGAGGTGGGAGTGATATGTGCAAAAGGTACAGTAATCCACAGAGAAAACTTTCTTTGCTCTGAAGGAAAATTTAATAGCACAGCCTTTGAAAACTACTACTTTACTGTAACTAAGAGACATTTTTAATGACCAAAATAGATCAGCAAGCCGAGAATTTAAAATTTAGAATTTCCTTCCCTCCTGCACATTCTCTGGTTAGAAAAATAGCAATGTGACTTCATAAGGCTTTAGCTCTATTATAGGGAGCCTTGACAGAGCTAAAAAACTTGGGCACTTTTGCTCCACATAGCAAAGACCTTTTTAAGTCTTTTAGATTTGAAGGGAAGATTGGAAGCATGACGCAATTGTGAGCAATGTGCTAACCCCAGGTTAAGAGGCCAGGAAGCAGGAGGAGGCAGTGGGGAATTTCCAAGCAATTTAACTTGCAACTATTAGGAAACAAAAAGCAGCATTTTTTTCCTTAACTTTAATGTGAATAAACCAGGACTTGTTTTCTGTATCCAAATGGCACAAAAAAGTTTCTCCATTTGGCTCATATATCAAAGATACATCTGCAAAAACTTGTTATTCATTGATTATTTGCATATTTGTTTGAGCAAATTTCCTCCCCTCTATGTTCCACAATCTCATTAACACCACCTGTATTCCAGTATTTCCTCTCTGTTCCCAAATAGTTTTGATGTTTCTTCACTGGTTGCTTGAAATTTCAGTATTCTGCTTCCTGCACTTTTGTTATTCGACCAAACAATATTTCTTAACTACATATACACATATGTCATGGTAATAATTTATACTGAGCAGCTGCAGAACATAACTTGAAGCCATGAAAAAATACATGAATCAAATGAGCATCTGTATATGAAAAACTTTTTAATGTCTTTTGTAATATCATATTATTTGTTTATACAGTATTCTAGAAGTTTACATTTCAATTAATTTTCAGCTGTCAAAAGGAAAAACTTAATATTGTCTCATCTCAAAAGCATTAACTTTTTGCAGCTCAAAAATTAAGTAAATCAAGAGAAAGTAAATTAGTAAGTAAATTAAGAGAAAAAAAAAAATTGCCTATTTGTAACCTTTGCTTATTTCCACAGACAGCAAAGATCTCAGACAGCTGCTGTTGGCTCTATGGGAGGCTTCTTAAACCAGGGACATTGGGCTAATATGGTGGGCAATATAAACTGCCATAGGGCCCAAAAACGGCTTTATTTGGAACTGGACTGGTCAAGCAAGACAGAAGGGCCCGATACAGACAGCACAACTGCACACGTTATGTTTTATCTAGAGACCTCAAGCAGAGATTGGGGATCCAAGCACAGGACTGCCACAAGCCATTCACTGTACTCGCCTAAGGATCTGCCACATGTCCTTAGGTAATTTATATATGCTTCAACTTATCTACCTGAATAATTTCTTATTTCCCTTAGAAGGCTAAGGTGATGTTACAGGAACAATTCACTCACTTTTTTTTTTTTTAGGACCTGCTCTAGGCAGAAGCAGTGCAACAATCCACCCTTGAACAGTTTATTTAATCCATGTGCCTACTTTTCTAAAATACCTAAGCGGATGCTCACATTACTAATAGGACACCACAGTTTATCAAAGCATATGTTCTTCTTGAAAGTTTGTTTATATACATTCACACATTGTGTAGACTGTTGGGTATAGTTCATTAGCAACCCAAGATGCCAACAATTCCTCTGTGCTCGCCGTGCTACACATATTTTGACAAACAATTAATCAGAACTCAGTACTGCATCTGGCTTGTGTTTAGAGCCAAAGAATGAATTGGGTTGAAAAAGCATCTGAAAGGATAATACTTCAACCTGATGACTTTGTAGTTGGTTTTTGTTTTCCTGGAAGGAATCTGCTAACATATCATGTTTGAGAGACCCAACAGACATTGAATTTATGAACCTTTAGGTAAACAAAACATATGGTGCTTGTTATGTTCCATCTATCTGGTAATCAGTCATTTAGCATAAATACACGATAAAATTTGGCCAGTTTTTCAAGATCCAATAATTGAGAAGACTATGGACTTAATTGTGACAAATTTTGGATGGAAATTCCCTTCCTGATATTGCATTATCTTTCCTGTTCCATGAGGTTTTCGTTAACTCCTGTTGCAAGTGAGATGGGAGCTCTGCAAACCATAGCATGCACATCAACCATCAGAGTTTTCAGAATGAAAGGGTTGCTTGGTCTCGGATACTGAATAGTAGTAGCTCTAAGTTGATATATTTATGATTATATTCTTTACTCAGTATCAAAAAGGTTCACTATTGCTTTACTATTCTTTTAACTAAAGCATCACAGAACAGTTGATCTCTTTCCTAGGACTCCATACTAGAACAGTATCTGCAAGCCCCCAGAGGGGAGGAAGGTCTGCCTTGGAGCAGAAAAGGAGACCATGAGCTGTGTCAAGCCCTTCTTAAGGGTTTAGATTCCCAGGGAAGCCACTGGCCTCACCCCAGCATGTGCATGGGGAAGTAGAGCCGCAAAGGACAGAGCTCGCTGCTTGCAGGTGGCACTCAGACACCATGCTCCAAGACTGAATCACACCCTCAGTGTTCAGATGGAAGGGATGGGGAGGGCAAAAACAACAAAATGCCTTTTAGCAGAAAGATCAGCACATTTTGGCTCTGATCCAGGGAACACTAAGCACTGAAACATCATTTGCAAAGACCCAAACCGAGCCTCCCCTGCTTCTAGATAACCGTGCTGATTGCTGGACTACAAAGTCAGTTGCTGTTTTACTCTGCTGAGACAATGAAAGTTCTTTTTTTCCCTTCCCCCAACACGGAAAGGTGGAATCTTCCAAAGACAAGACCGAGAAAATGTTTCCCTAAAGACTTTGATCAGATTATTACCACCTTGGGAGACAACTCCACACATCGGAGAAATCTGTTGAACAAGCTCTCCTACCAACATGCTTCCTAGATAATTAACATCCTTCCCTAATTAACAGCCTTACCAAATTAAAATATCTAACTTTTACTGATACGCATTAAGCACGGGTGATACCTTGGCCACCATATGGAGAGCAGTGTGCTAGGTCCAGAAGAAACTCCAAACCCCTGCTAAGTAACTCTGCTCTGTTCCACAGTCAACACAGATTCCACACACCTCGCTCCAAATTCCTCCAAAGCCGTATTGTGCTTCCAGCCACTCCATTCTACCATTCAAGACAAGCACCAATTAGTATTTCCCCACCTGGACTGTGTCAGAAGCCCAACTACTAGAAAAACAGTTCATTTCAATTATACTCTGCCATGTAAGATCAGTTCATGGTTTTTTTATGCAAGCACTAGTGACCAGCCACGGCTTTGTTTACATTTCTGCTTTTCGTTCCAGAACAAAGAATTCCGGAAACACAGATTTTTTTGATAGTAGACTCTTTTATTACAAAGATAAAGAACACAGGAAAATTAAAGGCCTGACAGTCAATTTATGCATCTTAACTTTGGAATTTGAATCCTCAGCTAGAATACAATTAACAGTGTCTCACGATACATTAAAAAAAAATCCATAAACAGGAGTGAACTACTTCTCTGTTCAGCTCACACATGTTTAGAAGATGGCTTCTCGATTACATCATATTAAATCAGAAGAATTTAGTATTTACTTTAGTAACAGAGTTTGGGAACACTGGAAAAACTTTGGTAAATATTAGACAAATCAAGATGAATTACAATGAAAACAGGACCAAACCTTCACTGGATAGTGCTAAATTGAACAATACTTTACAAATAAAACATTTAATTTCCCTCATGGTGTTTAGGGGGACTAATATTAAATATCGAATTTGGTATACAAGTACTGCATATAAGACAATTGTTCTTAATATACTTTTTCAGTAGTCATTGGTTTATTTAGCCTCTTGTGTGGAAATGAGATATGCACTTACATTTTTAAAAGCTAGCTCAATGCTGTCATACATAAAGTCTATACTTTAAAATATGCAGACTCCGAGCTTTACATAAAAGATAACAAATATATATCTAGATGAATAAATGTGTCTATTGTGAAGTTAAGGGCATACTTGGCACGAAAAATAACTGAAGTCAATACGCAGTAGGAAAGTCTGTCAGCAAATTGCAATACTGAAGTACAGACATATTTACTTATAAATATCCAGTTATATGCAGGCTATATGTGGCCTACCACTTCAGTCTACCAGTTAGAGTGGATTGGAATGAAGCTTTCTATTTCACTTCAGCTTAAGTATTCTTTTCCAATATTTAAAAAAACAAAAAACACTCACTGAAGTTGGACCATAGATCTCTAACTTTTATCTGAATATTTTTTTTTAAAATCATATAAGAAGCACAAAATCTTAAGACTATAGCAGCATTGCAGAATCCAGGGAAGAGCATTTGTCTAGTACAAGTCCTGGAGACTCTCTCAGAATCCCCTTCCATAGAAGGGAACAGGCACATGGGGAATGGGTGGCCATAGCTGTACCCTAAAACACAGGTCCAGGGCATGGTGAGAAGGAAGAAACAGTAGTTCTTGTTCACGTTTCAGACAGTGAATGTTTATGGCCTAAAAGGGGCCTGTCAAAGGCAACACTTATTCTGCAGATGCTATTAAATCCTGACTCTCAAAATTTTATGTTCTCACTGTGGTACTTCAAACATCAATATTTTTATCAGGCACAAAATAGTCTCCTTTCCTTGGAGACTTTTCCTTCCTTCCTTCATCTGCAAAAATAACCATTTATTCATTATAATCCACCTCCCTTCCTTACCTCCCCTTAATTTTCTGTCATCTCTACCATAATCTGAGACCAATTATCTCGGACTGCTAATGGTAACAGCCCTCAGTACTACTTGGAGTTAACTTATATCAATTAGTATCTATGAAAATATGCGTAAGTCTTAAATCTTTGGTTCTGCATATGAAAACACCTCTACAGTATAAAGTATCAGAAGGGTGGAAATCACTTAAAGTACAAGGGAAGAGAAAAGACCTCTTTAAATTTCACTACAAATATCAAGCTGATAAGTGGCAGACCAAATTTCTCAGAAACATTCAGCACTAGGGATCAGGCTTCCTCAGTCTAGCCCTCTCCTTAGTAAAACCAGGATAAATCAGGGTGAGGCTTTTCCTCAGCAGAAGCAAAAACCAAATTCTATGAGGTTGTAGAATTTGCCAGCCCCATGACTCACTGAACACATCTGGTAACACTTGTCCTTCCCTCACCCATACATTCCATTTAGGGGACTGTCTTAGCTAGGGACTCATCTTTGTACTTAATGATTGCCAATAAACTTTTCTCCTTCCCAGTGAGGAGTTATAATATATTTAGCACCAGCCTACTTGGCATCTTGAACAGAGTTCTCAGCCGCTCTCTGCAGTCCTGTGCTACCTCACCTGGGACGCAGGGAGTAAAACGGCACATAACATCAACAAGCGCACTGTGAATTTGTAGCACTGGAGCTACATGGGGATTTGGAACCGATTCCCTGCCAAAAACAGTCCTAATATTTCATCATCTGCTTTGCCTCCTAAGGAACAATAAGTTAGGAAGTCTTATAACAACTCATTATAATCAAGATTTCATTCCCTCGTAGCAAGGGTTCAAGGGTACTTCTATCCTTTCAATGTTTCTTTAATAAATGAAGCAGTCCAGAGAAAAGTAATTGAACTTCCTGAACTACCCAGGCACTGTAGCTGAACTTCTCACTATTTAACAAGTTTTAAGTAGGCATATAATGAAGAAGCCTGACTTAAGGTATCACAGAAAGTCACAGTGCAGGTATCAAGAAGTTATCCTGGGACTCAGGGATGCTCAGCACTTGAGCACAATGCAACACATGTAAAATTCAGGCTAGAATCTTAACTTGTTATTATCATCATGAAGGCAACAACAGAACTCGAATCAGAGATGTAAATAATGGAATAATGTAAAGTTACTGATGTCTCCACTACTATTTACTGGATAAACAAAATTTTGAAGGTATCCATAACCAGCCAAGAGCATGAAATATTTCCCTTCTCATGAAGCTCTACAGAACCAGACAAGAAAAGCAAATGGTGATATAACAGACAGGCATATTTCTGAAAGAAAATATGGTAGCTGTACCCCAATAGTAAATGCCGAATTACATATTAAGTTTACCTTTTAAAAAAATCATGTTTGGAAGGAAAAAAGCCACAACAATAAACACAGACCAGTAATGGATGTTTTTTCATTATGACACAGGCCCCCCATGAGCTTGGCTCAGATTTATCTAGTCAATTTAAACATCTCTTATTTAACAGAGAAACGAGACAGAAGTGGTGAAACGAATTCACATCTTTTATATTAAGCTTTCCTTCGCCTTTCCTACAAGGAGTTATCCTTGGTTGCTCCAGACAGTGTCTTTTTCTCTTAGTATCAGTTCAACTTGAATCCTCTATCATTCCCTGCTGCTTGAGGCAATTTCAAACAGGCTCACACACTTTTAGTAAAATTCTAATTAGCTTTGTTCTTATGAGTGGTGAACTTGTTTCAGTCCCATTATATACATGTTAATTGTTATCTTAACAAAGAATAATGAATTTGCAAAAGTAATGGTTGTTTGACATCTATTTAAAACACTCTTTAATCTTCCACTCTGGACTAAAAATAATTTAAATGGGCTTTTTTTTTTTTAATGTTGCATTTACATTTAGCATATTGTCTGTTCAGCCCTGTTTTCTAAGCAGTCATCCTTCTAACAAATTGCCTGGAGTGGGTGGAGGTTTCTTTGGGGAAGGGGATTGCTGAGGAGGAGGGGAAATTACTCAACCAAGTAAAAGCAAAACAAATAACAAGACTTGATTTTATTTTTAGATTACTCTTTTTAACTCTAGCCAAAAATATTTGGACACCAAAGGAACCTATTTCCCTCTGCCTATAGAGCTAAACCTGGATGACAATTGTGTTTGATTTTTTACGATCACTTCCATTCTCAGTAACCTGGAAGTCTCAGCATTTGCCTCCTCAGCAGCCCAAGCAGGGCCTCCTGCCAGCAGCTCCCCAAAGCAGAGTTCCAGCTCTCCAGGAGCTTGGCTCACTCCCTGCTTTGCACCCACTCCAGTTACATCAAAATTCTGTATACTGCATCCATAAGACCCCACAATACCCAAATGCAAAGTGGGCACAGCTGGCAAGAAGCACACATAATGACTTTTTTCCTCCTCCTGAGGAAAAAGACTCCTAGGGATACTAAAAGCTTTGAAAGGGCCCTGTCAGGATCTTGCATATCCAGAGCGCACATGATCTAGGCACCAGGTCAGTAAAACACAACTTAGTGAACTGCTTCTTGAAGCATCGTGACCATTCACTTCTAATACAAGAAGACTGTTGTATGCATTTATTTGCTGGTAAATATCAAGGCATAGCATGAGCATGACAGTTATCTGAGAAATAATTATCCAGCAATTCAGGCTTTGCTCACTCCAAGGAGTCATAGTATAATCAACCAGTGGAAAACAACAGAAGGCTGCAATATTCAGAAAAATATAACACATAGAAATGAATAGTTGCACAGTTCCATTTTTTTTTTTATATATATTTTAGGAATTAATATGAATGGCAGGAATCCCAAATATCAGTATTTGATATTCCTTTCAATAGCTATGGCAATAGTGCCAGGAGAAGCATACATTCCAAGTGAAGAACAGTAAATTTAATACAAAACACCACATTAACTGAAAAGTTCACAGCCAGCCCTGAATCACTATTAGCTCCTTTCCTATAATTAGGCAGGTCCAGAAACCACTTAGATTTGCTTGAATCAATCGGGGTGAACCTAGCCTGCGGGAAGCCCACAGAGCAACTGGCTTCACAATCCTCCCATTTCCGCAGCAGTGACTTTTCTTTCTAGTTTAATCCCCTGCAAAATATTTGGTCTCAATGCATCCAATAAACTACGGTTTCCACATTCAATATTCATGGAAGTAGCATAAAAACTAATAGTCTGTTCAGTTATCATGCATCTATCTCAAACAGGTTGGAAAGCAATCACTTACCTACTGATTATATACAAATAAAAACGCTTGGGTACATGACTAAATTAGCCTAACAAATGTGCAGGCAAGTCCTACCAGTCCAAATTGCTGACTACAAAAATCACGTAGACTGATTGAGTGAAGTTGCTCTGAATTTCTGGATTCAGAAAATGACACAGCAGCCAACCCATCTTCAGAATTAGAAGTTCATTTTTTTAAAAAAGCCAATGCTAATAAAGGTGCTCTAGCACTAACAATCCTTTATCAGATGACAATTCTGCAACAGAAATTATACTTCCATCATTCCTAGAATTACTTTCCATCATGAATTTCAGAAAACATGGAAATCTTTAAAAAAAGAGAACTCCAGGAATTTAGAAGGACTAGTGATAGAGCTGTGCATCAGTAAAATAGCATTTGGAAAGGACAAGCAATCTTATCCCTGTTTAATAAGTAAGCAAAAAGAGAGAGAAATTTTGTCCAAGTTAAAAAGGGTCTTCCTCCAAGTTTAGTTTAGTTCCTCTGATGTGTGATAAGTTGTAAAAAATATTTTCTGTAAGCATCCAGTTGTGCTCTAAGCTGTGAAAACAATATTAGCAATGCCTTTTCCTGCTGAGAAGAGACAAATCCCTTGAGAGAAAGGAGGTTACAGAGCTTTTTCCTCCCACATCTTTTAGAAAGGCTGGGGCAAAGAGGAGGCAGGAGGAAAAGCTGCAGTATCTCCTCTAACAAAATTCAGCAGCTGGGTAACACAAACCAGAAGGACTTGTTCTAGCTGCAAACACCACAGTTTGTTCTCTTCCCAATTAGTTAACACAGGCTGCAAACCCCACAGAAACACCGTGTGCAAGCTCCAAGGGGAAAGGGCCCTCCAATGCACAGCAGCCTTTTAACAACTAAATGATCACCTTTCCACTCAACTGAGAGAGCATCATGCTTGGGTCAGGCTCGCTTGGCTGAATGCAGAAGCAGAAAGAGTTGGAAATGCAGATGTGTGTGTAAGGAGCTCATCCTCAGCCTGAGAAAGCCTTTTCATGCCAACAGCAGCAGAGCTGCCGCACGCTCTCACAGACACTCTGGCATGTTTGATGCTGCCTGAAGCAACTAGTAGAGGCCTAGGCTGTACAAAAGATACTTTCCATGACCTACTACTCCTAAGGCATTACTTCAAGGAAACAAATTGTGCACCACCTTCCTCTTGGTTTCCAGGCACAGCAGCCACACCACAAAATGGATGTCTTCCTGGAGTGGTTGCAAGGTGAGGAAAAAAACCATTAGGCTGTCTGCGAGCAGAGAGGAAAACGTTTCTTTCTTTTTTTAAAAGCCTGACTGAGCCTTTCAACGCTAAGGCAATATTGAAAAGAAGCAAGAAGTGAAGTGCCATGCTGTAAAAATAAATAAATAAATAAATGCTTCTCCCAATGAAACTATCTTTGTGAGGAAGTATCTTCTGCCTTTTACATTCCCATTACTGCAATAATCTTTTGCCTGATTATTTATTCATATTTAGAAGAGCTTGCTTCTTCCATTCTGTAATTTGAAACCACATAAAATGAAGGAAGAAAGTAACTGCATATTCACAGGCATTGCTGCAGAAGATGTCAAAACCTTTATTTCTCTTCAAACAGGATCAACAGTCACCTGAAGCTGAGATGGTTTAACAGGAATAAATACAGTTGAAAAAAAATATTTTAATCTTCGTTATTAATAGCAATGGGAAAACCTTGCTTTTGTTGATCTGATTTGCTTTAATGTCAGCTTCTCCCTTGAAAGAAATTGTTTCAGAAGTCAAATTCTCCACCAGAGCTTCACAGACTAGTAGGAACTTAGACACAACTGAGAAGGCTGTTAAATAAGTAGTAACTTACAACAGACATCAAGTTTGGAGCATGTTTTAAATTTTTTTTCTTAGCTTCTATGAATAAAGGCCAGTGGCAAAAACAGGACAAGCACCTGAAACACACTATATAAATATACATATATATAGCCATTCATACTAAAGGGAATTTGCTCAGCTGACATAATCATAGAGATGTTGGTTTAAGAAGTCTCTGCAGACACCCTGGATCAGTAGCAAGACTATCACCAGCACCTGACCATATGAGCTGGGGTTGACATTATAGACAAGTCAGGACCCTGAAGCAAGCAGCGCTCACAAATGCAGATGAGCAAATTGATAGGAGCTTATGGTAAGTGTCACCTCTTCCTACCTGCATATTATCTGTAAACAGATGATAAATCAACCAAACAAGCATGAACTGAGTATTTTTGCCATGCCTTGAGAACACCGACAACTGCCCATTGACACACTGCAAGTCAAAGTTTGATTGAGCGCACTGATGAAACAGAATGGTTCAGTTCAGATCAGACTCACTCCTGAATTTGAGTTCCAGCCAGCAAGAATATTGGTAGTACATCTGCCTCTTTCTCTATAAAGGTTTTCATGAAACTCTATTTATTATATTAGCAAAAAGAATTTGTGTATGGATTCAAAGATACTGGAAATTTTTGCTGCATTTTCCCAGTTGGATGATTAAAAGTAAAGTTTTATTTTGAAAAATCTCTCCACACCAGTCAAGCGATCTTTCCATAAAAAAGACATTTGGTTTCTCTTGGGTACTTAGCAGCTGAGGTGATCTGTCATCGGTAAAGTATGATGATGAAATGCCACAATCACCTAGGTCTTCAGAACACAACTTTCAAAGCATTCTTCAGAACATGCTTTGATCAAAATGTTTACACAGCACTAGGTTGGCAAGAAGCTTATGAACATCAATCTTGATTAGAGTTATTTACCAACACTGGAGTATTTGTGCACATACCTATCGAGTTGCATTTCCAGGCTACATATTAAATATCTAATTTCTTTGCATTAATCCCCCAAGAGATTTTTCATTACATGGGGCAGATGCAGTACTTAGGGCATCTAAACTTTGTCTCTTCCTCCTACTCCTACCTACTACTAAGCAAAGCTGGAAAATATGAATGGAGCACCAAAAGAAGGATGCAGAAAAAGTATGCATAAATCACACCCACTTTTATTGAAAAAGCGACAAGAAAGGAATAATACTTAATGCTTGGGAAGCAAAGATACAAAACATGATTTAACATAACTTCAGGAAATTGCTGTACCAAATATTCATTAGACACGTTTCTCATTTTAAAAATCTTTGCAGCTCCACTTTTGGGTATTGCAGAAGAACTAAGAAATATAGAAAGTAAACTTTCAAAAAAGCCACAATCATTTTAATTTAACTATGATTCAGCTGGAAGATGTGAAAAGACCCACAGCAGAGCACATCAACTTGCTGAGAAAAAACAACCAGGAATACAAACAATGACTCAGAATGAGACTTGATTACAAAACCCTGCTCTGCGCTTTAGAGAATGTACCAGTAAGCACTGAAATAACATCTGACCAAAGAGAAAGCTCTACAAGGCAACCATACTGAAGATTATTTTCTGATTCTAGTGGCCATTTCAGAACTATTCAGGCCCATCATCAACTTTCTTCAATTTTTGTTATGAAATGACAAGAAAGTAAAAGAATTTTGCTTTGACACAAAACTACATTATTCAGAAAGCAAAACTAGAGACCAAAAAAACCCCAAAGCAAATTCATGCATCCCTTCCCTTAATCCAGGAAATACCTCAGAGCTGGTTTTCCTTACTACCACATCAATTCAGCAAAGTTGCCTATATTCAAAAATGAGGGCAGAAGGTTTAATTAAAAAGGCTGCATTTACCCCAGATTACACTTACAGATTACTTGTATGAGTGTTGGTTGCATAGCAAGATAAACACCCACCATCCAACTCTCTCCTTACTCTCCCAGCTTTCTCCCTCTTTATCCTCTCACCCAGGCACTCCCCTTGACAGCCTTCCCCTCAGCTCACACTGAATTAATACAGCTGCAGGAAATCTCCTCCATCTCCTCCGGAACCTTTTCTCCTTTCTTAACATTCCTCAGCTTCCCTATCTATTTCTACTTGTTACTTAACTCTAATTGCATCACTTTCGGAAAGCATTTGGGATATACATTATGTGAAATACTATACAAAGAAAATTGGGCCACAACAAGAGCAAAGAGCATAATAGCTTTGCATGCTCCTGAGAGGAAGCCATTAAAGGAAGAGTATTTTTATCTAGAATTATTATACCTTAACAAATGGAAGTATTTTTAGTGTGTATTCCCTAGCCTCTCCTGAGAGGATCTGTTCTCTGATAAAGAAATATCCAGGTACATGTTGTAGTTTAAATTTGCTTAAAGGAAGCTATACCTTAAAAGATTACAGATTTCTCATATCTTGCCTTGTCTCCATTCCAGATCTCAGTACATGCTGCACTGCTAGGAGAGTATTAAAACAAACAAACAAAACCCCACCACGCTCCACACAAGCATCACCCAAAAGGCAGGTTTTAACAGAAGCTACTTCACTGCCAAGGTCACCATTGACTTGTATAGATGTCATATTGTTCCAGGATACTGACTCAAAGCAGCTATATCAGATGTGGAAAAATATAACCATAAAATTGAAGAGAGCCTTTTTGCTGTTTTACTTGAAGAGTAAAATAACTTAGAAAGCAGGAGAATAATAAGGACAAAATAGCACAAATTATAATAATAATTGAGAAGAAAAATCTACATGGGAATGTGGTGAGATGACTGGCAGTTAAAAATGATGACACAGAACATCCAGGTCAGTATCTGTAGACCACTTGGTCATGGAGACAGAAAGGTAGGTGCATATATGGAAAGAAGCCCAAATAGTATATTACTGTAGTCAGAAACTGCTACAGTAGGATGTGCAGGTTATCAGAAACTACTATTTGACTACAAACATATTAAAGTGTGCCAGATAGGGCAAATACATGTTGTCAGTTTAAGATACTCTTATTTTTCAAATGATCCACTGGAGTTATGAAAAAACTTTTCAGAGTATGAATTTCCAATGGATAGAGAGCTATACATTTAAGCTACGCTGACAAAGCTGATGCTTCATGATTTGCTGTTGTCTCTCTGGTCATCTTCCAAAAAGCAATGAACTTTCCTTGTGTAAACTAACTTCACAAGGGCAACATGGATTTTCCCGAGGAATTCATTTACGGCTTCACACCAATATGCTGTTGTTTTTTCCACACCAGTGTTCCTTTAACTTCATGAACCTCTTCTCCCAAGACAGTTGCCATAAAGAAGCTTGCCCTCTTTCATAAGGATGTTATGAAGGAGACACTAAGCAGAAAGTTAGCTACAAGAATCTCAATTTTAAAAGTGAAGTTCTGCAGGTTAAAATGACTTATCTTTTTTTCCAATTTAGTCGGTTTACGTGGAAAATATACAAATATTCATGGTATACTAAACACCTTCACTAGGTTTGAGAGCACCATGTTGTGTTTCTAACAATTAAAACTTCTGTAATGAATCACAGATTTACCAAAGTGCCAAAGATCAGATTCAGGTGCAAGTGTGTTCTCTTGCATTACACAGAGCACACATGATCACAGCTACTACCTCTATGAGCCTCCCCGGGCTGCGGAAGGAAAGGAAGACAAGCTTCACTGCAGTGTAGTCACAGGGATGTGCCACCTCGGTGCTGATTTGAAGAAAACATATAGACTCTAGAGGGAGTTCTAACTTTGCCATATTTTCCCCTTCCAAAGCTTTTATTAGCAGTGCAAAAAATAGGATGCAGAACCACGCATAAAGTTGCTCTGGCTGGCTGTGGTTTTCTCCCTCTTCTCTTGGCCAGAGTATGACCTGCTTGTAGATTGCCAAGATCTCCCTTCTGCTAATGGCGTTTCATACAACTAAACTTAACCCCAACAGTGCCAAGGCCGTCCTTGTGCAGCACAAGCCCTAATGCATATTCTCAGTATCAGCGATTACTAGCTTGTATGTTTTCTTTGCTATCAGATCACAAAGGTACAGGAATTCTCTTCCTTTGCCTTTATTTTATTTACTTATTTATTTATTTTTGCACCTTGAGCCTGAATGCCTTATCAATTTAAGCAGCATCTGAAAGATTTGTGACAATTAATGAGGACAGACTATTATCGGGATTGTTTTAAATAATAAGCACAACAATTTGGTACACTGTAAGCTTTAAAAAACATAAATGAGCTCCTTTCTGGAACAGATGATGCTACCTGTACAAACCTGTTGCCTGTCTACAGAATGCGTATGTGTACAGGACCTGTGTACTTTAATAATAGTGACTTATTCTACACTGTAAAATCATACTGGAGTATCCCGATGTGAATAACGGGATCACAGAAATATCTAGCTCTAGCATGTCTTCCATATCTCAGGAATTCCTGAATTACCTTTCCCATGCCTGTTGAAATAAGGTGATTGGGCTTAGCATTATGTACTGCCAGAGTACCCACAGGTTATTAGAGGTGCTGCTACAGAGCAACCAAAAAATCCAGCTCTAGCACTTGCATCATCTGTCTTTATCAGGCATTTAACCCTTGCCCTCTAGGATCAAAACATACCACTTCATGGCTCGGATTCAACTTGGATAACTCAGAAATAGAACAAACTGACTACTGGATATTAAGAAGCCAGAGGATAAAAAAGTGTGGGGGATGAAGGGGGTGATATAAGTTTCCAATATTTCTTTATATTGAAGGTAAACCTAGGCAATTTAATATTGTAGTATTTTTCTGCTTTAAGGCACAGTGTCATGCCAGCTCATCCTAGCTGGAGAAATCTGTAACTGGAGTAAAGGCTCGTAATCCTTTATTACTCTAGATGTTAGATAAATAAGATGTTATGAATTAACACTTTCCCCTTTCCATTCTGGTACAAATGACAATTTACAATGAGAAAGAAGCAAAATATTCCTCAGGAGAGTCTCCTACCCATCCAAATATTGAACAAAGCAATAACCTATTTATGGAAAAACTTTGGTGATTTGTTACAAACTCCCCCAATTGAAGCAAGAGGTACAGTTAAATCAGTTCTCTCCTTCTCAGCCTTCATTCTCACTTCTATAGTGCTTTATGTTGCTGCATTAGTATCCCAAACTTTACAAAAAAGAAAAAAGCCGTGAATAACAGTTTCGCTCGACCATTCACTAGTTTCATTTTGATTCAGATAGTAAAAACCATCAAAACCTAGACTTATGGAACAAAGAAGAAATGGTAAACTTATGCATTTAAGGCAGATCTTGAAGAAAAAGTATCCTAAGCCAGATAATAATTTCCAAGGTGCTATTTCATTCTATTGCCCAGAGGTTACTATATTTCAAGGCAGTCTTGCAGCATGCATCTGCTTTGAACTTGGGATCAGAAATATGTCTGGGCATCAGACATGGTCTGTGATTCACTATCAGACTGTGACACCTGCTACAAGTGCAGAGATTTTTTCCTGCTTTTCTGCTCTGTTGTGGTAAACCTCATTTCATAATTGGAAAAAGTCCGAAAGGGAAGTTTCAGAAGCATTTCTGGGGTGAATTTCCCCTGCAGTAATAGCATGACAGGCTATGTTGCGAGTCAGGAGGAGGAACTCCAACAGTCCTTTTTTTTTTTTTTTTTTTCTTAATCTATGTTTTCAAATCATATCTTCACCATCGAGAAATGAAAGTCTTGCACGTCGCTTCTTTCTCAGTATTGATTTAAAAGTATTTTTCATAACAGGCTCTGAATACTGGGAAAGCAAAAAAAAAAAAAAGAACATGGTTTTGTCAACAAGAAAAAATGGAATCATGGACTGGCTGAAAATTCCTGTTCTCTAAATGCTGCCAGGACAGCTTTGACCCGCACACTTAAGTGAACTGCATAATGTAAATTGCCTATTTGTGTAAATATTCCAGACAACTACTTATACACTTGATGGCTGGGCACAAGCTGAAACATTCATTCCTAACTCTAGATCGCAAGGTTTTTATGGGAGTTCATACAGCCCGTGACAGCAGGAATGACTTTTCAGGGTACTGCAATGCTGAAAATCACTCCTCTACAGAAGGGAACATGCAGTTTTTGAACACAGAGATATTTGCCTAGTGCCTAAGCAAGCATCACAGGGCTCTTGGAGATTTTCAGAACAGCTAAAACTAATGCACCAAAGCACTCAGCAGTTATGTACAGATGCACAAACTTTCCTAGGACTTGAGTTACTGGACAGCAAGGTACTTTTCCTGCTAGGAGCTATATACTTATTTTTCTGATAACATTACTAGCACTTAAAACCTTGCATGCCAAAATGTCTCCAGACATAACTACAGAAGTTGCTCAAAACTCGAACTCAGCCAAACAAAGTGCCAGAAGAAAAGCAGTTGTTAAACCCAGATCAAATCAATGAATCTTTATTCACATTCTTGACATATTTGTTATATCCAGGACAGCGCAGGTCTCTTTCAGTTCACTCTGAACAGGATCACAATGATATTCAAGGTTAAACTATCACTGCACTTTGCTAGCAGGCATTAATCCTGCTCCCTAGCAGTCCGCAACTGCACAGCAACATTTTGAACTCTCATAACATAGAAAAAAAAAAATCTTTTATATATATTATATATAAATAATCATTTTGAAGTAGATTAATAATTGCACTTATTGTTCTGTGGTTATTAAACAGTGTATGACAGCCAATTTCTGTAATTTATCATGAGTCATCAGACACTGAGAATTGTTTAGTAAGTCCTAAACATAACCTTGAGACAACACAGGCATTTTGTAATCAAAGTCCTTAGTAGCAAGTGGTTTCACAGTAGACATATGGAAGAACCAAACTGTTCCACTATTTAAAAAAAAAAAAATATATTTTCTTCTTTCAACCATTAACTATTAAGCATTTTGAACTGTGTTTTTCACCCTGTAAATAGAGCACTTCTGAATTTCACCCACTTTGATAAGGATACCTAAGTGGTAAAAAACAAACAGTTACAGCAGAAGTGGAGACTCGGAAACAAAACTCCTGTGGCTTACAATCACATTGTGATCACTGTCCAACATCATTAAAATAGGAGAAATTACTTCAGCCTGTCAGTAAATCAGAAGAGACAGGTTTGTTTTAATCATCACCTCCCAGGAACAATCTGCCTGAAAAAGCCGATCAGTTAAATAGCTCTAGGTGGTTTCAGGAAACTGTGACCGCCCAAGAAGGGCAAAACCTTTACAATAAACACAAGCCTGCAGGTCATGCAGATCTACTGAGGTCCTTGGAGAGGTTTCATGAATAAACAGTAGTAGCTCAGACACTATAAAGGATGAAGCTCAGCAGCTCCCTTCAGTTGGGAAGGATCAGAGGGAAATTCCATTGATTTAGATACGCGTAGACACAGTCAATAAACTTACAAACCACAGCAAGAGAACAAACTCTTCCAAGAAAACCAGTCCAGTGCTCAAGATTAAAGCATACTTCCAAACCTTCCTAATACGAGACAGCATTTACTTCTGATACAGATTCTCTTATTTTTATGATTCTTTGCATTCTCTTTAAAGATTTACTGGTTTTCAAATGAGCATTGCAGAATCCATCTTTGTCGAATTTAAGAAGTTTGGGGCATCAGAAATACTCTACATGTCACCATTAGATCACTGACCCCTTTAAATAGGTGGAGCTATTAGTGCCTGCATTTCTGCTCTATGTTGTGGTAAAAGTCAGTGGATATTGAGAAGTCATCCTGGATGGAGCACCTAAAGAACAACCAATGAGCTGTTAAAGTTGGTGTTCCCCCCTTTTTTAATAGCAGAAAACGCAACACATTTATAAAGAAGGAAGCCACTTTCATATTCCAGGATGATACAATCGATTCACAAAATGGTGATTTCAGAGAAAATGTGGACAGTCACTTTCAAAAACACAAGGAAGAGCAAGTAATAGTTCCAGTCAGTTATTAGCAAACCCCACTTGTAAACACGGCCACGTGTCCAGCAAAAAGGGGCTGTACAGAGGCCATCTCTGTCTCCGTAGACTGGCGCATTATGTGGCTTAAAAAATTTATTAAGCTCTGCGATAATGATAACTTCATTCTCTTGCTGATTACCTCTCTTGGGCTAAATATTAACATGAGATTGTTCTTCCTAGCTCATTTAGTAAGCAAGAACTAATTTAAATGAGCATATCCTTTAGGAGTAATCCATGTGCATAACGCTCTCCGCTTGTTTTTATACAGGAGCTGTGACTTATTTAGGCTTCCGCGGGACTTGGGGCTTTCTAAAAGCGGCACCCTGCAGACGGGCCTGCTCGGCGGCGGCGCGGCGCACGCGGCGCCCGTGAGCGGCGCTTCTCTTGACTTGTTGTTTGGCAGCGCGTCACAAACACACACGCCGACGCACACAGCGCGGGGAAGGCAGCGTAGCATCTTCCCACTCAGGAGCCAGGAAAGATGTTTTCCCTTCATTTGTCCTTTTCATAGAAGCACGTTGTTCTTTTTGACTTTTTTTTTTTTTTTTTAATTTTCAATATTAAGACATTTGATGATGTGGGAACTGAAATGCTAAGAGAAAGATTCCTCTGGGCCATATTTGTGTTGCAGCACGCCATTCCTTTTAAGATGTAGGGGTTTTCTTGTTTTTATTTATCCTTTTTTTTTTGTTTGTTTTATTTTACAATTGTTGTGGCTCCAAAAGCTGGGAGTCTCCTACAGGTTTGGTAAAGGGAAGCTGCCAGAAGAATTACAAGCACCTCCAAGACCAACTAAACCAGCTTTGCTTAGCTCAACTGGGGAAAAAAAATAAATAAACTGATAAATAAATCAATAAAACCTTTATAAAAGCTTTACCCTTTATTACTCCGGGGCGCCATCTCCGCGCGGAGTGGGGGAGGCCCCCTACCGCCCGGCGGCCGTTACGGCCGCTACAGCCGTTAGCACCGTTACGGCCGTTGAGGGGAGGCGCCATTAGCCGTTAGGCGACCGAGGCGCAGCATGCGGCGGCGGCGCCCTCTTTCCCTCCATCCTGGGTTTACAAGTCGCAATAGGGGCTTTGAGGGAGAATCTGCCATTTGTTTAAAAGTCATTCAGTACTGGAAACTCCTAAAAGCAAGTGGGTTTTTTGGTGGTTTTTTTTTTTTTTTTGGGGGGGGGGAGTGTCCTCCCTTGTTCCCCCTAGTGTTGCACCTCTGCCTGACACTTCTAGCGTGGTGATCATTTAAACAAATTATTATCCAAGAGAAACAGCCCCCTTTGTTAGTGCCGGGGCGATAGATAGCCAAAATAGTGACACACACACACACCTCCCGCAGTTTATCCTCTTCTAACAGACAGCAAAAGGTAACAAGATGGAGGACGGGATTCACTTTGAGAGCAGAGGGAGGCGCCAGTCTCCAACAGCTCCCAAGGTGTGTGGAGCCGGGTTTTCCCAAGTCATTCCAGCAGGACTCAGAGGCTGCCGCAGTGTGGAGAGGTGGCTGAGGGGCAAGCGGTTTGCCTGGTCTGTAGGGCAGTCAGAGGGCACAAACCCAAAGCTTAATAGCCCTACAGACCCTTCTGAGCGCTTGCTGGAGCACTTGGCAGCACCTCCAGCAAGGGGTCCTGTGTTTCCTTAGAAACTCTCATTTCAACGAGAATCTGAGTGAAGAAAAAGAAAAAGAAAAAAAAAAAAAAAAAAGAGCTATCTGCCTGTGTAAATAATGCAGCTAGACTGTTTTATACCATTGGGCATGAAAAAGGCCAGTACTGGATTTTCTGTGGCTGCTAACAGCCCACGCTGGAAGATGCCATAAGGAATAGTAGTGGGGGCGTGCAATCTGCCCAGGAAATTGTGTATTAGGACAGTGGCTTTTCAGAATTTTAACGGCCTTGCTTATTACTTAGACAATTGCAGTGCAGATTTTCATCTTCACTATTACCATGAATATTAGTATCACACCATGGTACGGGCTGGTATACAACTAGGAGGCTGTAGAAGTGGTTTTGAGGCACCTTCCTCCGTCACCTTTCTCGGAGAAGTTTCAAATGACAGTGAAGTTCAACCAAAGACTGATTTTTCTTCTTATTCCATTTCAGCTGGTCTGAAAAACTGTGGGGAAAAAAAAAGAAAGAAAAGCAGGACTGGCAGACAGGGAAAATATATGGAATATTACAGTTCTCATAGCTATCTGTAATATTGTGACCAAATGATTTCTGCTTCTCATTAGATTCTAAGTAATATGGAAAAGGGTCAATACCTGACATTTTCAAAGTGCAGCAGCGCTGACCGCTTTATCTTCATAGAGACTTCAGAGCGGATCGCCGTGCAATTTAGTTACCTTAGTAACATCAGACAGCATGTAGACTTGCAAATAGTTGTTATGTCACTTTACCAATCTGCTGCTACACCTACCAGGAATGCAGAGCAAGCAATCAATTACAGGAATCTCGCTTAAATTCTCTGCACTTTTGTATAAGAAAGCCCTTAAGAAAATCCTGTGAGTATGAAATTAGCTTAATTCCAGTGGGAAACCCCACAGCTTTTAATATGATTTTTTTCCAGTTAAGAATTTCCTTAAAATTACTGATTGTTTATTACTTCTGTAACTGGTTATTTAATACTTCTGCATAAATGATGAGACATGATATTGAAAGAATACCCTCCTGCTTTTTTGACTTACACACACAGAATTTTCATATGGAAAGCATATATTGAAGCAGCAGCTTTTCAAATTCTGGAACCTGGCAAACATTACACATGCACAGCAGGGAAATACTCTTTTCATAGGTATCGTGAATCACAGATGAAGATGAAGAGCACAACCCTAATGTTTATTGTCTTCAGGCAGAAGGAATTCTGAACAACACCTTTATAAAAATTCTTTTCTAAAATCATATATCACTCCGTTATAGAAGTTGGTGTGAAATACGTGTAAGAATTTTCTTCATCACCACCAAATAACAGAATGAGACCAAGTACCCAAAATCCCATCAGCTGGAACCTAAATGAGTATTCTTAAATGCTGTGTGCTACAGGAGAGCTGAGGAGGATTTGGAGTGATGATTAAGGGTGTTTTTTTAATCCTGTGATCTCCCCATAGCCCTTTTAACACCTTCCTCCATTACAGCAAAACCATGAAAACTGTTTGCATTAATATAATTATTGTCTAGCTGATCATTCTGTGTATTAGCTTAAAACACTGGTAGGGCTGATTGCTTATGAAAGTGACCGTTTTGAGAAGGATGCTGACTGAACCACTCAGCCTTGTATTTAACACATAGTGAGGAAGATGGGTGCCATATCTGTAGGGGAAAGTTGCATCGGGAACTGGAGTAAAGACACCACACCAGAACGGGAAGGAGTGCAGGACATTTGTTATATTCCTGCCTCTAGAGTCATCTCTTTTTAAAAGTAAAGTTCTCTTGAAATGACTGTGCTGTCTCCTATGCAATAAATCTCCTTTCTTGAAAGTAAAGATGAAAAAAAAATCAGGAAACTGTTTGTGGAGCTGTTTTATTTTTTTCTTTAATTAACAGTTAACTGAAAAATAGGAACTAAATGAGGCTCTTGACTTTTATGTAATTTAGCAGGAAGCAGAATCTCTCTCATGACACTACTTTGCATAGGGATGGCAGCAAGGTATAAACATATTGTCCTCATAACTCAAATTTCACCCTCCTGCTCTTTGCTGCCTGCACTTTTTCCTTTTATTTGAAGTTATTCTGAGAACTGTATTAGCTTAGCACCAGAGCCAATACGCTCATTATTTGGACAATAATGAGGGAGGAAAAGACAGAGCTTCAGCTCTTTATTTCATTAGATGCTCTGAGATGGAGGGAAGGCAACACAGCCACGTCCTTTCTTCACATGCCCCTGCTGTCACTAGGACCTCAGCACAGAGTGCCAACCTGTCACATATGCGGGTATGCAGCTCAAAAGACAACTAATTCTTTTACGTGTTTTCAGCACCTGAATTTAAGCTAAAATATAATTCAGCTCTTGGTGAGAAAACCAGATTTCTCCTGCAGTATCCTGGGAATCTTTAAAAGGGCTTTCCAGAAGCTGTACATGCGTGTTTGCTTTCATAAAATGGTTTAGTTTCCCTTGGTGCATCTGGATAAATGGGTATTAAATGGGTATGTAATATTCACTG
Organism: Eudromia elegans; assembly: GCA_003342815.1. Taxonomy (NCBI): domain Eukaryota; kingdom Metazoa; phylum Chordata; class Aves; order Tinamiformes; family Tinamidae; genus Eudromia; species Eudromia elegans. The sequence goes on along the minus strand of PTEX01000002.1, from coordinate 4,387,586 downwards.
TGCTGGATGCTGAAGCTCTTTTGAAAATCTGGTATAAAAGTGGGAGCTAAGGCTGAAGATTTGTACTTCTTTCCTTAAAAGCAAGAGAAGCAGCTGGATATTCATATGGTAGCCCCATTACAATCCCAATGAGGACAATACAATTATTCACCTGAGTGGCTAATTGGAAGAGTCAGACTGTTGTGCACAAATGTGTATATTTATTATACATAATATATGAATATGTATACTAAAGTTGTGCCAAACAGCTGTTTGTTTTAGAGGAAACAGCTGTTATTGGGATTCAGTTTCTGATTTTTTCAAATGTCACAGGAAGAAACACTGCTTGTTAGTTTCTAGCAAGCAGTTTATGCAACTGTAATTAATAAATGTTCTGAAAACCACATATAGAATTTAATTGATAATGAAGCCTGCCCATTACCATTTTTTTTCCTGTTGTGACTTGATAAATACATTAAAAAGCTTCATTAAGGATAAAGCAAATAGTTTGCTTTCCTAATCTGATTTAGTGCCTTATTTGAAACACTATGGTAAACTTCCATCGGCAATCATAATTTTGGTATTGACTCAAAATTATTTTTAAAATCCAAACATGTATGAATTGCACAATAACAAAATTTTAGTTGGTATAAGAGCCCTATTTTACAAGGCCCTGTACTAATAATAGCAATAGACAAGCAAAAAGCCACACATTAAAATGACAGCCTAGAGAGGAGGCAGAAAGGATAACACTGCTATCCCTGTACTGCAGAGGGAAAGAAAATACGTGGCCAGATTTTTGGCCGTGTAGGTTTTGTTTTTTTTTTTTTTTTTCATTAGAAGAAGTTAGTCTTGCTGTTTGAAAGCACTGTGAACCCCCATTGACAACACAGTGAGTTTGGGGATTGGATCAGGACCCCGGACTGGATCAAAGGGAGTCTGGAAATCACCTCTAAAGGAGAGATGGGCTGCCTGGCTTAGGCAAAAGCCTGGACTGCGTTTAATGAAGGATGGAGCAGGCGGAAAGAGTTGCTGAAAAATAAATCACTGGTGTAGCTGCGTAATGGCAGTTTATATAGATGATGTGCCCTGGAGCTGAAGCCCCGCCACTCTGAATTGTCATCTAAAAGCCAAATTTATTCCCCAAAGGTCAGGCCACGGGGGCCCATTTTTACAGTGGAGCAGGACAAAGTGAGGTAGAGCCTCCCACCACACCGACAGGTCAGAGGCTGCATCGCAGCTGCCGGGCTCCTGCAGCAATAAAACCTGCTGTAGGATTGGCATCTGTGTGGAGCGGATGGGTCTTTGCAAAGACAGCCCTCCTGCAGCGGCCAGGATTGCTGCTGCCTGCACCCCACTTACGAGCTGCTGTTCCCTAGAAAGTCCTGCAGCTAGATCAGCGTGATTTAAATAAATACATGTACAGAGGCTATATATCACGTAAGACCACCCTAAGTATCTAAGGAGGCTTCATATGTAGATAGACCCTTCTTTTATACCTCTAAAACATCTTTCTGGAATGAGTCCTGCACTTGCAATGGTTGCAGTTATACTTTAGAAAGCAAAATCCTTTAAGATGTGTGTTATGCTCCATTTTCTCCAAATGGATGCATCAAGTTATGTAAAAGATGTAATAGAAATTCTTACAATGGCTGTAAGGCACTTAGAGTTCCCATTATCTCACACACTGAAATTAAAAATAAGATAATTGATAGAGCCTGTTCCAGTGAACTATGAACTTGCAGCTTTTTTACTTTTAGAAAAAAAAAAAATCACTTCCTTTGACTCCTAAAAAAATCACCCACTTAGGTTTTTTAATCATAATTTTAACTTTAAAGTAGCCAACGAATGCAAGCGATGATTAACAGTGAAAGCAGATTACCTTCCGCCATCCCTTCTGCACCACACGGCCTAGTATTTCCTTACACTGAGCCCCTAAAGGTAACGCACACCAGCACACGGCTAAAAACATCCACATTTCTATTTGGTGGTATTTTCCACATGGCTTCCGTGAAGTGCTGTTGCCTTAAAGGGTCACTCAAATGCAAATGTTTACATATGTAATAGATACGGTGTCTTGGCAGGGATTTCCACCTAGGCTTTTAATGCACAGCTTTTGCTTAGCTGTAGTCCAAATATACAAGGGGAAATGCTGGCACGCAGCTGTGGCAGCAGCTTTAGCACGTGACAGAGAGTGTCTTTCAGCCATGGGCATGTAGGAATGCAGATGCAGTCCTGGATTTGCTCTTCCTAATGGGCTGTTTGCAGTTTCAATTACCACGTCAGGCAGGAGAGCGTGGGATGTGGTCTGTGCTTGCCTAGGACCTCAGCAAACCATGGGAATGATACAGTTGCAAAGGAGTAGATGAAAAGACACATTCACACACTGCTCTGGCTGATTTCTCCTTCTAGTTTTCCGTAATCTGATAAATTCAACAAAAAGCATTTGGTATTTCTTCTATTGAAGTATTAATCTCTTTTCCTGCACCTTGACTTTCATGGGTCCCTGGCGAAGTTATTTTACAAGATCGTTTTGTGACTGAGGCTCTGTATTGAGGCTTAAATGCTCCAGGCTGCCTGTGTCGTGTCAGGCAAGTCATTTAACCTCCTGATATCTTAGGTCCCATCTGTACGGTGGTAAAAGCACAGGCAGCCTATGAGAGACATTGCGAGGGGACATCCATGCCTCGGGAGGGGCAGCAGCAGCGCAGGCTGAATAAATACACACAGTGAGACGGGGTTTCCATTCCCCTCCTCTTTATAATTCATGGGTTGCTACTTCATTACCTTTAGCACTGAAGGATAATTTATACCAGTCCGAGATAGATATAAACATTAGTAGCTTCATTCAGTAGCATTTTAAACGTGGTTTGCTGTAAGGTGGTATTAGGCTGAAGACCCATACAAGTGCAAAGCGAAGATCCCTTGCCTTTAACTAATTCAACCCAAGTACTTAATTTCTAGCACTCCACAAGGCCATTTTCCTCTTAAATCCACTGCATTTAGCTTTCAAACCTGTTAAAACCTGAAAAGTAAATATCTAATAGCATGTCTTCCCTGTATTCATTGCTCAGAATCACAGGCTTATCCAAGGGAGCTTTAAATTGCCAGACCACCCAGCTGCAGCCCAGACCTGACTGCGCAGTGGAAAATCCCCCCTCCCAAAATAGGTTAACCTCCAGTATCCATGTGCTTCCTGGCCTGTTAATAACCTGATTCTGGTCAATAAAGCAGATTTCACTTGTCATTAACTAAAGGTAAAGGGAGTTAAGGTGGTCGTGCATTTGCTGCCATAGCTGGGATTTGAACGCACGGTCCTGGGCTGACCTGGCTCCTGCAGCAGTAGCTGACTCTTAAATCCCAGAGCAGCTGCTTTCCAAGGCAAGCCCAGCAATCCGGGTCCCCAGATTGGTGGCAAATAAGCTCAGAGGATGCCCTGGGGGGCTGTACCCAGGGCTTTCCCCGGGAGTAGCTGGAAAACCCTGGTCTCATCCCTGGCACGAAGAAGGCAGGAGCCCAGAACTAGGGAAACATCAGGAAATGCATATGAGGCAAATTAGACAGGTATATTTGCTGTGGTGAAAGCAACTCTTGGGCACAGACTCTTAAAATAAATAGATAGTATCCAGAAACAGGCGGAAAACCAACACGAGCACTGGCGAGCAAGCTGCAGCTCCAGGGTGCACAGTAGCATGAGTTAGGAGCTGGACAAGCCCCTTTGATTATGAGGCAGATTTATCCACCAGTTTCACTTCTGACATGGGAGCCTCACACTGAACCCAGTTAAATAGCAGGCAAATGAGAGCAGAGCAGGATATGTTGGGCACAAAGTCACAGGCTGTTGCTTTAATCTACCTCTTGTATCCAGCACCCACTCACAAATGCTGCTCAGGGAGAATAGCTGTGTCCTTATGTGAGAGGCACAGACAGAGAAAGAGCTGCTTTTTCTTTGATTTTTTTTTTTTAATCAGCAGGCAATCTAAAAATAAGACTGGTAGAAGAAGTAAAAGTGCAGCTGATCCTCTTGGCCAGAGACTTAAAATGATACTTACTGGTGCTGGAGCCACAGTTGCTCTTGAAGGAAGGGATCCTGGATGGATTGGAGCGGTGCTTGCAGAACAGCAGTTGGAATCAAAATCAAAACCTAAACAGCAGCAACAAAAAGTAGCGTTATAACAACTGTGTCTGGCAAGTACCTGAATCAAACTGAGAGATGTAATGAGCCATCCTGTGTAATGCCCAGTAGAGCACTGCAAGAAGTTCCTTTTTTTCTGCAATCTCATAAGAACATTGTGATTCAAATTTTATAAGCCACTTTTTCTTCAAGTTTATTTCACTTCAGCCTGAAAATAGCATTATTTTTGATTTTGTTTCCTTTTCCTCACGCAGAACGTGCATTAGATTTCTTATAATAAAAAATGACTTTAATTGCTGATATTGTTTTTATATCTATACAGAGTTTCCTGGCTTTCTGTAAGATTTACAGTAGCTAAGATAAATAAATCAGTATCTAGATTTATCTTTCTTAAAATTTAGTGATAATTATCCAGTGGAATCCAGGGCGACTGACAAGAGAAAGCAACTTTCTGATAGTATTTAGGATTGCTTTAAATGCCTTTAGCTACTTCCAGAGTGCACTGTATATGTTCCTGATCTACAGCACAGGAACCTTTTCTTCTTTCTTGTTTAGCCTTAACTACCTTAGTTGTAATTTAAGCAGTTATAACAGAGCAATCACTGTAATCCCAACTTTCAGGGCAAAAACGGAAGCCATGAGCTTTGCAAAGTTGCCAGTCCCTCCTAGCCAACCAGGCAGTTCAACAGGTTGCTCGTTATATTCAGTCTTTTCTCTTGTGACCCTATATGCAGTTCTCATTCTTACCTCCCAAATTCCAGCACTTTGGCCAGTTATATAAAGCCCGAGCACATCTTGTGTGTAGCCTTTGAAGAACACAGGCCTCTCCTGCTTCCTGTCCTTCAGGAGGTGCGATGCTTTACAGCCGTCAAGATGCTCAGCAGGTATTTTCTGCAGAGCCCCTGGGATAATACAGTCTGTATCATAACACCATAATCAACCTGGTAACTAAAACAGTGTTCACAGAGGGTAGCTGTTAGTGCTGAAGGTATCATGGTGCTTTGCTCAATGTGCCAGGCCTAAAGGGAAGTGCTCTACAAAGCTGAGAAATGTCCAGTAGGACATCAAGATTTCACAACGTTTCTTTATTAGCTGGTAATGAAGAGATAGCAGACCACATTGCGTATGTGTACGTGGCAAACACAGCTACTCCAACACAGCACCTGAAAGAGAGAAATTATCTGCAGTTCTAATAACTTCATTAATGATATGGGAAAAAGGAACAAACAGCAAATGTCACACAGATGAAATTAAGAGATCAGAAATCAGGAGCAAAGCAGGGACATTAGAAACACAAATGGGATTGAACTTCAAATATTGCAGAGTAACATAAGATTCAAAAAAATACTAATGGGCAGGAAGAAAATGTAACTGTAGCTGTGCTGTGCTGGTGGGCAAATAGCTGGTGAAACGTTACCCGGCTAGGACAGCAAACCTTACAGAGCCTTATGGCAGCAGGAGGGGTCCGTGCGCCACTCAGGCAACAAAAGGCTGAAGTGCTGGGCTGTGGAAATAGAGCTTTCACATCTGAAAAATCTGTTATCTGCCCTGTTCCATGTACATCGTGACTGTTGGATATCTGTAAAAGCTCAGGATAAAACATTTACAGCAGCTCTAAGCATTCACAATTTCTTTTTATAAATGCACAAAGTATTAAAATATGGAATCCAAATCTATGACAATCTTTTGGGTTTTTTTGAGATAAGAACTGCCTATAGTACAAAATTCTCTTTGCACATTGATAAAACCAGATAGCCACAGTGGCTGTAGTGACTCAGACATCAGTCTCTGCTGGATGCAGTAGGGAATGAGAACAGAGAACTTTATTTTTTGTGACTGTGCATGGTTAGTCACTCCCTGAATCATGTGGCCACACCAGTTATTGATGTTCTGGGCCAAAGCAAGAAGTGCAAGGGCCTCAGGCATTTCAGCATCAGACATGTCAGCACTGCAGCCTACAAGTTAGCCTGCAGAAAGCCGAGCTGCTGCAAGCATCTGTGACGATGGTTCATATAAAGCTCAGTGTCTGAGGCCAGACCACGGCCAGCTCAGCCCCTTCCCGCAGCTCCTCTGCTAGGAGCCAGGTGTGCTGCTGTGCAGAGCAGGATGCAGCCCGATGCTTCCCCCTTCATTCCCCTTCAAGGGCCTCAGCCACAACGTTTCTCCATTGGGCATTTTGCAAACAACTAGGCTTTTCCTCTGAGGGGTTTGCTGGGGCTGACATACCTTGGTCTTCTGCTCAAAGTTGATTTAAGGAACAGGAGGTATTTCAAAGGATGCACGAGGCAACTTGCTAAGAGAAACTCAATGCACTCAGATTTTTGAAGCACTGCAGATTTGCTTTTTCTGGAGGGACATCGGTTTGATTCTTCTCCAAAGAAGCTGACGAGAGCAATTATCCAGTGTGGTGGTGAAAATATATGTTTACTGACATAGAGCTTAATATATTGATTAGAACAACAAATCCAGCAAAATGATTTTTTTTTTTTTTTTCAGTTTGGTGGTTAGCGATGGAAAAATACTGATTAGAAACAAAGGGAGCATCATACTCATTGCTTCACTAGTGGTCTACTCAGGGTTTGGGTAAAGTGCTGAAGAAGTCTAAAAGAATCGACAATTTTGACATGGAAGTCAGATTTGGGACAGGTTAATGTGAGCATATCTAAAGATGCCTTTTCTGAGTTTGTATACAAGTGATTTGTGTTTTGATAAAACCTCAAAGAAAATGGATATCCCCTTGGGAGTGGGAATGCAGGCAGGACATTCAAATTTTCCAATCAAAGATATTAGTCAGCAACAAACAGAAAACCCAAATGCAGCATCTATTTCTGACTAATTTAAATTCATTTCTGATTGCACTTGCTCCAAATAAGGTTTTCACTTGTATTTCCACATCGCAGGGTAATTGTCCAAAAGAATTTTAATTAAGATCGTTTTGCCACAAACTACCTGAACATTAATGAAGTGTAAAAAACATTGTTTCTGTAAATGATTTGAACCATACAAGTGGCCTAATTGCTAGGTATTTCCAGGCTGCTGCAGCTACTACTTTAGAGTATTCGGGTTCAGAATAAAAAATTATCTTCAATACTATCACAGGACTCCTATTTGCTGGAAAAATACAACCTAAAAAAGGGGTTCGTAGTGAACAGAGCCCAAAAGGTGGCTTCAGCATGACTAGTCCTACGTGCTTGCGCTTTACATCTAGGCAAATGTTTCTGCCTTATTGTCAGAAGCTGCTTATTTTGGTTCCTGCCACACTAGTATTTCACTGGGATGTTGCAGGTACCTATTAGAAGGAATTTATTGCCCATTTGCTTTTATTAAAGCCTTTCCAGCAGAACTGTGCGTCTATTTAGTTATGGTTTAGAAATAAGCAAACGAAACCCAGCCTGATTAGGGCCAAAGCAGCACAGGAACATAGGAGCCATTCTGTGGCAAGAAACAGAAATAATTGAATCTGCATATTCCTCATCTCCCTCCTGAATCATTTGGGCAGAGTCGATCTGTGCGTGCTGTCCACCTTGCAGAATGTCTGTCCCTAAAAGGGGCTTCCAGTGTTTTCCTTTTCTAAAGTTATTCTTAACAGCCTAAACATGTTCTGTAAATAACATCCCCGTCCTCTTGGAGGTTAGTTTGGCTTTTCCATAGAGGACAACTTTACCTTCCAAGCTTGGTCTTCACTAGAAGGACATGGTGTGATTGCCATTAGGGACCAGGTCATTAGGGACCTTCATCATCAGCCTGATCAGCTAGTATCCCCTCTAGCATCTGGTTACTTCCTTTCCTCACTTATTTTATTACTTGGGGCATTGAGTGCATTGGCTTCACAGAAACTAATAAAAGCCCAAACAGTCGGCTCATAACTGATTTTTACATCTAAAATATTTTACTGGCGCAAGCTAATGCATGCTACTAATTTGTCCTCAAACAGAAACACTAAGCTGAGTTTCAGTATGCATTAGCCAAAAAAAAAAATCAAGCCCAGACTGTCCTGCAAGAAACATTAATAAGTGAATCATACAAGGCACAGTAAGAATTAATCACTTTTCCTTCCATCAGAATACTAAATGATATGTGATAGATACCTCCCCACGGCATATGGCTAAGAATGACATTATTTAATGACCTTTGCATCTGCACAGTTAAGATCATGCTGGGTGATTTGAATTTATAATACATTACTGCTCCTTTCATTGTTTTAAACTTATAAAAATTGATCTGCTGAGGGGAACACAGCTCATTCCTGCAACTTGGATTGCCAAAGGAGCCAGAGCGCATCCCGCCAGCCCCACCAAGGGCAGCCAGGAGCCGGCAGCGCTGCCCCGCTCAGCTCGACAGCATGGTTTGCTACATAAGGTTTATTTACTGCGATACTCGCCGTGATGTATTGTCTTCCCGTTATGGCTTTGTGGGGTTTTGTGGATCTCACTTTGAATATACCCTAAATAAATTGTTTTCAGTTCCACGTTATTTGCACTAATCCTCACTGCCAGCAGCCAGCTCACTTCGGAGAACTTTTATATATATATACACACATATATACATATATATACACACACACATATATATATACACACACACATATATATAAAGCATAAAAGAGGCTGGGCCAGCTCAAACTGAACACGTGCCCAGTGTCCTCTACCATTGCCTCTAGTCAATATGTAGAGAAGAGCACAAGAAAAGGGCAAGAGCAGTGCGATGCTGCCTAGCACACCTTGCTGGGGCTGTCTGCCGTTCAGGAGTTTCCTCAGGCTGAGATGGGATCTTCCCATGTGACACATCTCTCCCTCCAAGGATGTTCTTCAATGGACTTTTTTCTTTTGATCATTTTGAGCCTTTTCAGTATATTCCACATCCTGCAAAGCAGAGACAATGTTGCATATTAATCAAACAGGGAATACATATAATGCCACTAAAATTAGAATTCACAACTTAGGTTTCTAGGGTTTGTAGAATCAATAAAAGTGACTATTTCATTGACAGATAATAACATAACAACAGATAGATTTCTATAAACCGTCCCCTGCACTGAACACTTAAGCTTCTTAGTATATTCTTTGCTTTGCAAAGGGCTTCTTGCAAAGCCAGCCCTCACGGGCTCCAGTGGAGCTCATCAAGGTGCTTTTCAAAGCGCATCAGGGATTTAGGATCACGCTGTCAGAGCAGTGTGTGTGCAAAGAGCTCAGGAGACAACACGATCAATAACCAAAAATTACCCTTATATATGATTTCAAATTTAGGAAGTTTGAAAGACCAGGATTCAGAGCTAATCATAAAATGAAAATTCAGGAGAAATCAGGCAAATATACACTGTTATTATAAGTACTTTTTGATATTCATGGCACAGCAAACCTTTGTATCTTGCATACCACATTAATAGTCAAAAAATATTTTAGCTAGCATCAGCTATTTATTTCAAGTGCTACTTCTTATGCTTCTTAACTGTTTACTATATAGGCTAAAAATAATTTACAAAGTATGTGTGAGCTAGGAAATGAGAAAAACAGGTCACTTTCTACATGAGCACAGCATTTAAGGGGTTCCCTATCACACAGCTGCATTGCAAGCCTGGGAAAGGTTGCTGTAAAAATAGGTTTTCTTGAGGTTGCTGTAAAAATAGGTTATCTTGGACATACATGGGAAATGTACAGATCAATGGTGATTTTCATTCAGATGGGAGCAAACTATTGCTCGAAATATATCTGGGCTGTTATTCTCATTATAATTGGAATGCAGATATCAACATGGCCAGTGTTAGTGCTGTTATTGTTAAAATAGTTAAATAAGAGCTTGTAGTATGTGCTTATAGGGATTTTTAACTTGTTTTCTTTTATTGAGTAAGCTGGTGAAGTCTGAGATATGCTTGAAGCTGGTGGGTTTTGACAAATAGCTTTTCTTCATTTCTGAATGCGAATTAATTATTCAGGAAGAACAGCTGAAGTACGTAGCACTAAAATACTGTTTAATCTTACCCCAGTAAATCCTCTGCCGTCCCACGTCCTCTATAGCCTGCTTTGTTCTGGCCAAAGCAGCAGAAATTTGGGGGGAAAATCTTCCTATTAACATCGCCACAGATTTGCAGTGTTGGTCTCCAAGCAAGCAGCAGAATTCATGTTGGGTTCAGGTCACTCTCATAGGCAACACCTAATATTTTCCTAAACCTGTTAGTAAGACTCTTAGAGATTTATTAGCAATAACATTACATTCAGTATAGGCAGTGCAAAGATTGTCTATAAAGTAGTGCAGCAATGATTAATGTCAGGCTGCTCCTCTCAGCAGGTAATTTTCCTGGTTCTCAACCTCTAAATATGTGTCTGACATTATGCTAAATCTATTAAAAACAAATACGTATATCTTTAAACTTATATATGGAATTGAACAGTCACCCGTTCTTTGTGAACTCAACAGTGGACTCTACTGAAACAAGCAGTCCTATTTAACAGACTCAGAAGCTGGACAAAAGGAGTACCTAAAAATTGCCACTGAGGAACAGAGAAGTTTTGGGGATGAAAAAGAAAAGGAGAAAAAAAGGTGAAGGAAAACCAGATCCTAAAAGGACATGAAAAAAGGATAGGGGGAAAGAGCATCTTCAAAGGATGTGTAAAGGCAAATACAGACTGGCTGATCAACACTAATGATCAAGGAATAAAGAAAGTGAAAAATAAGTTATGTCTTTAGTCTTCCATCCCCTGGAAAACTAAAACTTACATCTTTTATAGCAGTTGATTCAATGTCCTTATGAAAATAATTAAAATGAATTCATTAAAAGTTGACAGTCGTAACCTTTTAATATATTGCTGTAAGGATTTAACTATTAATTTTGGAATATTTCCAATTAGAAGTTGGATTAATTTTTAATCATAGTTGAATGCAATCTCATATTACCAAAGCACTTCTTTCCTTTTCCGGTCTGAGCTGTGCCGTGGTGCAATCTGTAGAAACCGAAGATGCGAGGTGGTTGTTTTTCTCCCTCTTATTGGTAATGGGAACATTTACTCAGTATTTTCAATATCACTTAATGAATGAAGTAGTTTATATGGCCTTCATGGAATGAAGGATGGCTAATTAGTTATTAGTGATCTCCCATAAATGATCTGGAGTAGGCAATAATTGCACTGAATATGCATTAGCTTTCAAGAAAGACCCTGAAAATTGACTAGAGAAAGAATGGATTAGATAGCAAATATTTCATTTGAAATCTTCCTCTGAGTTAATACATGCATTAGTCATTGCTCTAATCACACCACATCAGTGTGGTGAGCTGTTGTCACTATCCCCTAGTCAAACATCATCTTTGATTAACAAAAAGTTCCTTGATGCCTTGACCTTCTTTTCTTTAGTCCGCCACAAATGCCAATACCCTTTTTTTCCTTATTGAAGTTCATTGTATGTTTAAATCTGGAAATGATTTCATTTCTCTGGACAGAAATGTTTATTCAGTCCTTATTTTCTCCTGGAAACAGCCTTTTAGCAAGTGAGCGAGCCGTGCAGTTAGATTACACTACTGATTAACAGGATTCCAGGGAAAAGGAAGCATCCAGCATCAACCCTTCCACTTTCCAGTGTTTGGTCAGCTCAGTCCCACACCTTGCAGGGAGGAGCTAGTGGAGACTGGGCAGAGGAGACCTGATTCCAGCTCCCTGCTGTGTCTTTATTACCAGCTGGGAGCTATCCCTAAGGAAAGTAAAACTGAATTGCCTATATTAAACATTAATCCATCTCCCCAAACAAATAACAATTTGGGTATATTCCCATAAGGAGAAGGCAGAGCCGGGGGGGCTCCCTGAAGCCAGGGACAAGGATCCTGCAAGGTATTTGCAGTAGTTGCACAGGCTGCACAAAGGCACCTCTGCCTCTGGCCAGAAATGGCCAGTTGGGCTTGAGAAAAGAGGTAAAAAAAAAAAAAAAAAAATGGTAAGAGGTAAAAAAAGCCTTCATGAAAACTGGAGCTGTAAGCAGGCAGATAGCATCCTATATTGATAAATATAACTTACCTCCTAATATTATGGGTAGGACATTATACATGCAGAGTTTCATACACATCCCACAGCAATCTGGGCTCGATAGCTAGAATATATATTTAGCTCTTATTGTGTGAAGTGACTTTTAATGACATTTAGAAGTGCTAAGGTATCTTGTGATTAGGCTTTTCATTAGTCCCTGTGTTTCCCTGTAAATGGTAGCTCAGATATTCAACATTCACTCTCTCAGGGTAAATAAAAAAGTATCTGTCAAAGCACAACACGGTGCCTCTGACCTTGCACAGAGCTTGACCTGGGAGAGCAAAGCAGGAGATACCAGAGCAGTCAGCTCTTTCCTATTGCCAGTCTGATTTTTGTGATGAACAGCAATAAAAAGCCTTTCAATAGACAAATAGCAGCAATCCTGAGCTCTAGTAGGAGCAGATGGAGAAGGGAAGAAGAAATGCAAGTGTTTGTCAAGAAAGCAATGTGCACACAGCCTTTGGAGCCAGACATCGCTTCATCTAGGAATACCAGTAAACCCAGGATCAAAAATGAGCCCATTTGATACAGTTCAAATGTGTAGCATTTTGTTCCCCTGGGCTTATTCTTTTCACCTTTATAGCTTTATCTTTATACTAACCTTTCCAATGTAGTAGCTAGTAGCTCTTCATCTTCTAATTCAATGTGTTGAGTCTTGAGAAACTTCACCAGCTTTCTTGTCCTTTTCTTTCTTTTCACCCCACTAGGCAAAACTGCCTATGGAAGTACCCATCCCTTTGATTTTTGTATCAGAAAAAGTACAGGTTAGCAACTCGACTATAAAAGTACCTCCTTCTTTTCTGAAATGAAACACAACAAACTGGGAAGGGTAGGGAGCTTTAAGGTGCTGTGGGCAGTAGCTGCAGCCCTGTCACTGTGGTCGTTGCAGTAACGACCCCTTAGCAGACAGGCTTAGGGGACACCCTTAGCAGAGCGAAGGGGACGGACACGTTGCACGTGAGTGGTGCGTGTTACCGTTGAAAAGTAGGAAAAACAGGATTTCCCAGAAGAGTGATGTGGTGTCCCTATCCACACGTGGATGGGTGCACATGAGAACAGGCAGATGACAGATTGTCATATTTGCTAATTTTTGCCTTTCATCATTACCTACAGTGAGTCGTTAAGGTAATATATGCGCTGAACTTCTCCAGTGAAGCAAAAGATTAAGGAGCTCAATCTTGAATGCTTCGCACCCTCAAGTTCAATAAGAAAGAGACCAAGACTGCAGATACACTGGGGAATTTAATAATTTCCCAGTAAGGAAAATCTGTTGTAAAAATAAAATCTTAAATGACTTCCTAGAGTAGATGGTCTTAGAAAAATTCCCGATCCTGTTCGTCTCGCTCCACATTCCTTAAAGAAAACCCAGCCAACACAGCAGCTTGGGGATATATACTGCTAAATAAGACAAAGTGTCTGTCTTTAGCAGAGAAAACATCACATAAACATTTTTGCCACTCTTTTCCTCAGGGTCTGATCCTTACAAAGAAAGCAGCTCGAGTCCCCAGGCCACTGGAGTTCATCCTGTCTGGCCACATGCTCAGTTTTGCAGCACCAGAAAGTGCAACAGTGGCACTAAATACTGAAACTGAAATCCTGAACCTGTAAATCTGGGGTTCTGGTGGGAGGGAAGCTGATTATTTCCCTCTTGTTAGCTGGTTTATGTTAGAATTCAAATACAAGACAGTAATTCCAGCACTCTGCCTTCCAAAGGAAATACAAGCTGCTTTAGACAACAAGATAACACGGATAGGATTCATTTCCTACAAGCTGTCTTCATGTTTTTTATTGAGTTGAGTAAATGTGAGGGATGTGTAACACACAAGCAAAAAACATCTTTCTGCTGCAAAAGGAGCTCTTTTCTACATAACTGATAAGAGGTTTCTTGTTCTGGTTTTAAGAACTAGAATGATCATGGAAATGAAAAACAGGACAGAAAACCAATCAGAAGCGGTTCTGCATTCAAGACATACTTGCAAGCCAGCCTTTCCCTCTCCTTGTGAGCAGTTAGAGTTTTATGCAGTAAAATTAATTGCACTTTTAAAAATATTAAAGTTCCCACGGAAACTGTGCTGTGTCAGTGCTGAAAGGCCATGAGTCTGATTGCCACTCTCAGTACCCAGGTTCCCACCTTTAATTTCCTACCAATTTCTTACCATTCCTGCCTTCAATACTGTTTATGGTATTGAAGACAAACCACTCCAGGCAGATGATGCTGGCTGCCTTTTGGTGACAAACTGCAGCTTTGTCCTCCAACTGTCCCATTAATCACGTGCACACAAGCAAACCCTCTGAAGCTCCCGGTGAAAAATCCTGATTTTTACCAGTGCTCCTGGTGCGGGTCCAGTGTTCCTAATTCACATGAGTCCTCAGGGATCCCTTGGCAGCCAGGCTGGTAAAGCAAGACCTCCCCTCCTCTCCTCCACCTTTCTCCACCACTTGCACAGTGATTCGGTGCTGGAGATTTGTCTATAGGGGATTACAATTTTTCCTTGTTTTTCTGAAGGCACCAAGGGACATCCCTCACCCAGCTGGGAAACGAGGCAGGAATTTTGCAGTGTGTTCGTGGTGACTCATTGTCACTGTCTGTCTCACATTAGGCCTTATCAGCTTGGATCTGCTCGAGAGTGAAAAGAATATGGCCTGTTTTCAGTGGGAACAACCCGTAATTTGTACTGGAAATTACATTCATTGTTTAATAAAATATTTCTGATTTCCCTTGAAAGAAGCTTTTGCCTCAGTTGTGCAGAGGCCTCTAATTTAAAAAGGCTCAATAAAGTAAGGGACAGTTTCTTCATTCCTCATATGGACCCAGCATTATGCAAGCTGTGGAATGAAAGATTTCTATTAAAATAGTCTATATGGAGTCAAAGAGTCCAAATATTCATGAAATTCCTAGGGAAGAAAAAAAAAAAAAAAAAGGCCTGAACAATGTTGTGAGACTCTGCAGTGCTGTAGATTTTTGTAGTCTTTTGTAGGAAAATAGAAGCTATGTGGAGGCCGGCAATTTTACTGCAAACCTGTAATGACTAAATTGTGATTGATAATATCAATTTGTGAGCAGAACTGCCACCACGATGCCCCATAGCAACGCGAGGCATTCTGCAGAGGATTTCCCACTTGAGCTGTGATTATAGTAATAATGATGAAATTGTTTTGAAAGGGTTTTTAAGAGTCTGATATTCCATCTGAGTCCAGAGCCAGAAGAAAATAAAAGCTATTTGCAACCTTGGAATTCTGTGTGTAAGTTGGGGCTCCTTTAAAGATAACCCAAACATTTTAATGCATGCAAAACCTGAGCATGAACTTGCACCTTTCAGAGGTGGCTTATTGCCACTTTGGTCATCTCAGAGCAAATTCCTAGGGTCTATAGTACGCTTTAGTTCGCATTACATAAAAACATCCCTTAAAAAAAAAGTTTTCTATATTTCTGCTCTTGCACATTATGTGTAGAACTTGTCTAACTAAAACCATAATTTCACCCGCAGACGTGTCACAGCATTAAGAGATTCTCCCTACCGTGGATGATAAAAGGTCACTTCTGGTGACAGGGGATAAAACAGGCACAAACTAGCATTTTACAAGCAAGCCTCATGGTTATACATATTTTTTCCTTATTAGCTTACCAAGGAAACAAGCATACTGCAAGTTCCTTTTGGAGAAAAAGGTCATGCTTCACTGTTCAGAAAAGGCTGCTCTGGAAAGAAAATCAAGGAGAAATTAAAAGAAGAGATGCGGCTGAAAGTGGAGCTTTGTGATAACTTAAAAAGAAGAAAAAAAAGAAGAAATTTTGCTACATTTTCTAGTAGGGACATTGTGAATACTGCAACTCCTAAGACAAATAATTAACCATCCTTATGGTGTCAATAATTGCTGTGGCTGTCTGTTACGAACAGGAGAGTATGGGAGATGTGAGGCTGCTCATTGCTTTCTGCTGCTCTCTCAGCTATTTTATGAGTTTTTAACATCCTTTTAACTGTTTACTACGGCTTTGCAAGCTAAAACTCCCTGGGAAGGACACGGGCTGCTTTGGGGAGGCTGGAAGGAGTGCAGGGCTGTTCACTCACCGCTACCCATCTAATTGCAGTGGTATTTCTGCTCCGTGATGCATCCTGTCAGAGAGACCCATCTGCCTGTTTCGTTTAGGCCATGTGCAGGGTAGTCACCTTTACAATAATATTTTCCAAATAAATTGAATTACGGCGTGATAAAACTAAAGAGCTTGGAAACATCAGTTTTCCTGCTCTGGGTCTTCTTGTAATCAATTGATAGGTCACCGTAACTAAATTGTGCTGCGTGAAATGCCACTGCAGATCACTCAGCTCTGTCACTGCAGACAGGGCAATGCTCATCTCTCTCGAGAAATAAATAAATAAAAAGCTTAATGTAGCACTGAGGCTTGAAACTCTGCCAGCAACCAGAATAGGGTCTAATTTCTCCAATTCTTTCATAATCCTGCATTACATTTAGCCAGGTGCTCTAACTAGGGCACCTAGACGATCAGACTCATTGGGAGCAGTTTACACACCCTGAAGCTGAGATCCCTCATCCCAGAGATGGCCACCGCACCGTAGGCTCTGCCCTAACAACTTAAGTGGCACAAATATATTTTTACAGGCATTTTGAGATGAACAAAAACATGAACAATAGTCATTAGGGGAACAACAACATTGCTAGAGCCCTAGGAAGGCCAGGGCCAAATCCTGCCTTGTATCCATGCTGAGCAACAGCACTGCAAGAGCATCAGGACCCTGCAAATACAGTCAAGGAATTTGAATGGAAAAAAAAAAATCTGTAAATAACACGTAAAATGCAAATGTAAAACATCCGTAAATGTGAAGTCAGGCTCCTTGGAACAGGCTTGGAATAAGCATATGGGTTAGAATTGAATAGCTTGCCATTTGCCCATGATACCAGGTACAACGTGATAAAACTGGGTTAAAATGAATGTGAATTGCTGAGTAATTCACAGAAATAAAAGGGAATACTCAACTGGAGTCAACAGGACAACCCATTTGGATATATTGTCCAGTGCCCCTGCAGGACAGCAGGGGCTCACTTCTGATTAGAAAGAGCCATAAAAGAGGTACCAGTAAAAAATTTTACTGCTGTATGTGTTATTTAAATACCAATAAAGGAGACCATATTTTCCTAGGCAGATTGAGCTACTGAGTCATCTTATAAGTGAGAAAAACTTGTCATAGGAAAGTAAACACCACCTCTTTGTGTAAGACCATTTTTGTTATTGCTCTTCAATCTTTAAATCATAAAAGGCAAATTTGATACATATTATTTCCTTCAGCATGAGTTGCCTGGACTGCAGGGTTCTCCCTGAGCAGGATGCTTTCTATTTGCTAGAATTATTTACTGTATATGCTATTAAGCAGAAATACTTTGAAGCCGACATCTCTATTTATCTTTAGCTCTGCTTGCTCAAAGGTGTTGAACGGCAGAGGTTTCCCGAGCAGATGCTGCCGTGCTCGCTCACAGTTGTTCCCCCCAGAGAAAAACTAAAGAGATACCAGGATTTTATTAAAATCCCTTCAGAGATTTAAAACTTCAGAACAAAGGCACTCAAGGACAAGGCTCTTGGGGCCATCGCAGTACACGAGAAGAGAGGCACTTTGGACATTCAGACCCACGTGGCTTTGGTGACTCCATCTGAAACCACAACCAGCAATCAGACTAGGTCAGAAGCATTAATGGAAGTGAGGAAACGTGGGCAGGTTTCATTTCACCTGTGAAGGGTCACACACACGCAAGAAGCACTTGATCCCCAATCAGCACGTAGCCAGCATTCAGCATTGCCACTTTCCTTCTTTCTGTATGTTGGAATTCCTTTCTAATTTTTGTACCATTAGCTATCTCCACCTTCAAAAAACAACCTGCATTGCATTCGCATTGCCACTGCACTTTCTGACAGAAACACGGCTTTGCAAAGTCTAGCATCGTTTGGTTTTTTTCCAGTTCATTTCACCTAGTAGCCAAAATCTTACGGCCAAGACCTACCTATTGATTGATATATGGGGGACTGCTCTTTGAGTCAATAATAGCCCTCAGCAAGAATCCCTGTCTCTTTGCTGTTATTTATTCATTGAACTAAACTGGTGTTTAGGCTTTCAAAATATTTTTTTTCCTTTTCCTTCTTGTTTTTTTTAAGGACTGTCAGCTTAACTCTGTTGGAATCTACTGCAGACTAAATCAAGCCAGAGGAGATTACAAGTGAATGATAGCCATAATTCAGCATTTACTCCTTCCAATGTGGATCTTACCATTCCAGGAGCAACATTTCTTATATGCTCTTAAATTAGTTTTCAGTGGCATAGCAACAACCACTATGCAAGCAATAATCGCAGGAGTGCATTAAAGAAAGCGGGGAATTTATGAGCTTCCCAGCAGAAATCTATCAATTCTGAGAGGGTTCTAGGCGCCGTTTCTAATATCATTTCACACTATGTTGCACAATTTCTCACCAAGTTTGTAAATTGCCTCCTAAGACAATGTAATAGGGAGGGGGATAAACAGAGCTACCTCTCTGAATATATTATTGATTCATTATTTAAGAACAGGAGGAAATGCAGGTATTTCCCTGCCTTCAGGCTCCCAAATAATTTCTGCGCCCACCTTTAAGGTATTGCTATTACCCTGTTGCAGAATCCCAGAATGGGAGCTGTGAGGAAGAGTTGGATGAGGAAGGTCTTTGGCCTGCCATTCCCCATAGCAGCCATTGCTTGGGAAAGTTCCTCCCATCTCTCAAGCTCAGAGGTCAATGGTCTACAAGTTAGAGCTCCCATTTTTGTCTTTTTTTTTTTAGGTTGCAACTTTCTAATTTCAATTATTCATGGTTCAAAATAATCATTATTTGTAAGTAAAAGAAAAATAGGAAATATTTCCAGTGACAAACAGAATGGCCTAATAGTAGAATAAAGTTTGCAGGGAAAGAAATCCCACCTCCTCAGCAACACGGCAAAATGCTGAACCACAATTTCAGCCTGGGGTCAGAAGCCTTCAAAGCGACTTCTGCAAAACTCTCCACACTTTAAGAGCAGTTTTCAGGACAGCGCTTTGCTTTTAATTGATTGAAATCTAGGAGCTGTCACACACCTGTATTATGTACCTACAGCACAAGGACTATACAAGCTTGAGTCCTCTCTATGAAAACAGGATGCAAGAAAACCTAGTTGTGAACCACCTCTCCTCAGGGAAGCTTCCAACCTATTCCTGCTAATGAGTTTTTAGTGATCCCATTGCTGAATTTAAGTCCTAAAAACATGAGGGTTTATCTTACACATTCTGATTTGCTGTAATAAATCTTGATCTTCTCATTATCCACATGAATATGATATAATCCTTTTTTTTTTTTTTTTTAATCCTCCAAAGCTCTTGAAGTTATCTACTGGTAAAAAGCTTCAAAGGTTAATTGTGCACTATATGAAGCAACTATTTCAGTTTATTTGCTCAAAGTGTGTTACCTTTCCATTTAACTGCTGCCATCTGAAAGGTGCAAGTGGGAGCACCTGATAAAACTCACCTTAAAGCATTTTGTGTAATTGAAATACAAAGTGCTTGATTCCTACCAATAACATGTATACGAAATTTACAGCCGCGTGTCCAGTGCTTTACCTCCATGGTTCCCTTTTAGTGTTAGAAAAAGCAAAACGAATTTTGCAATGTTAAAGAACAATTAATGCTACGGTTCATAAAGAGTCTGAGAGCATCGGTCCTTCTGCACTGCCCTGCGGTGACTCCTGGGCACCGGTACATGTAGGGCGGCACCACCGGCCACTGCTGTTTTAGCAACATATTAGTGGGAGGAATACAAAAAGCTGCCCACGAGAAGGAGCCCGGGAGGCTCCTGGAGCTCGTGTCCCAGGGCAGAGCCACGTCTAGTTGCTGTGCTGACTTAGCTTGTCAGACCTGGGATCCTCTCCAAAGGCAACAAACCAGTGCTGAAAAGCTGTGAGAGGCAGAGCATGCTTCAGCGCCTAGAGTGCCAAACCCTTCCGCCTAAATACTTGTGTTCTTTAAATTCCCTTGGAGGTTGTCAAAGCTCTGACTTCCAATAATCCCCTGCCCATCTAAGGGTTGGGTACCTGTGTCTCATGTCCAGTTTTGATGTTCTTGGGCTAAGAAGCAAGGCGCCACCATCTTTACAGTTCCCAAACGTGGTCTCATGAGACAAACCCAATTCTTATTTCAAACATTCAGTTCTCTCAATCGTCCCCACTGGGCACTGTCTTCACAGGGGATGAAGAAGACGACAACACTACCCCCAATTCCTGAGTCTGAAAGGAAAAGAAAACAGGCCAAGAGCCTCAGCAGCGGGAACATGCCTGAATCCCTACAGCACAAGTAAAACCCTACTAGCAATCTTTGAGCAAGCATAAGCCCACATCGCTCATGTGAGCTCTGCGTATGTTATTCTGAAGAGGTCAAGTCCCCAGCACTCTCAGTGCAATATCTGCAAAGACACTTCTCTGCCAGGGTTAAAACCTCTGACGGGCACCAAGTCTGCATCAAGTTGCACCATTTCTCTCAAGCTGAGGCAGGGAGTGTGCGGAAACCTGTTGCTGTTCTGCCTGGGGAGCACAAGGCTTGATAGAAATAGCACGATGCAAAGCTAAGCTGTGTCTATTTGCTGAGGATTTGCTACGCTATGTATGAGGCTATACATATTTTATGTGCTGCTGATCTACAATTATTAATTAACATTCACTTATTGCATTTTTATTTTCAACCATTTTCTCATTTAATTTTAGCATGCTGTCTACTTTCTGAATTATCATTTCTTGTTTACCTAAAACTTAAAATCTATTGAACTAATATGCATCTCTGTGTCAGAGCTCGCTTATCCATTCTTAATTGCTGTCGTTTTGTGGGGTTTTTTTATTATTATTTTCCTGCAATTACCTCCATGTTTGTACTTAACTTTTCCACAACCTACCACTTATTAACCACATAAGAATAGCAATACTAGCCTCCCTTTTAGATTTATATTATTATTACCATAGTAGATAAATAACTATATTTTTTGCAAATTATTTTCAGGGCATAGTACAATTTTACTATGCATAAAATTGTAAAATTCCTCCCAAGATGCAACTCTCGGTGTTCTGGTGTCATGCCCTCCACCAAAACCCCTTAGCTCACAATTCTTGCTTCCGCATAGCCAAAAAAAATCAAAAGAGGTCAGAAAGCACACTCACAATACACATATTTTGCTTGTGTTGAAAGCATCTTCTGCATCATTACAGACATTGCTGTTGGATATCAGGAAACATGCCTTAGGAAGAGACCGGAACATTGATATCATTGGTGAGAACAATACAACTACACCGTGCTTCACCCATCCAAGACCTTGCACCTTCAGCTCAACTTTACCTATATTTTCTCATGCTGAACCTCCTGCTCAAGGTGAGAATAGTGACCAGGTCAGAGCAGGTTGAACATCCAAGCTCAGGATCACGTGGAAACCCAAAGCAATGGTTGGCGATTCCTGCAACACAGCGGGATTTATTGCACAGCCTCCAACGGGGCCAACTGCCCTTCACCTTGGTGCGTCCTGCACGGTACCTGCTGGCACGGGCGGCGCAGCTTTTCTAACAAGAGCTTCGTTATCATTCCCCGTCAGCGCCGCGCTAAGCAGCCCCTCTCATCAGCATTCCCGCGGCGCCGAGCCCAAAAGCAATCTGCTCTAGAAGATGCGATGAAACCAGCGGAGATCAATACCAAAAAGTTTTCGCAAACTCAATCTGGCAAGGTTAGCATGGATAATATTAAGATAGATAAGGTCTAACTATATAACACATGACAGCTGGATGAAAATGAGAATGCAGAGTGAGCCGGGGCTTCAGCATCGGGGACCTGGGAAACTTAATCTAGTACATTTTCCCTAGTTAAAATTGTTATCAAGGATGGAAGTCTGTTATGGCTATTAGTGACTTAAGGATAACTTACACTGTTGTTTTTTATACTAATAAATCTACAACCCCCTACAAATGCCACTTTTTGAAAGCAAATTGCAGCTCAGGTGAGTGAGAGATGCGCGAATCTTGAGCCACAGTAGCAGTCAGTCTCCTGCCTCACAAGCTCACGATTTAAAAGCAAATACAGATGAAGAATTCCACATTATATAAATACGGTTTTGTATATATATAATATTTCTTAGATACCTTGGAAATTTCTACAATGCTCTCACATATTCCCTTGCTAAAGGGATTGCAATGAAATAATTAATTAATATCTAGTATGGGTAGACTTGAAGCCTGAGCTGAGCTCAGAGCCTTGGCATGGTGAAAACGCTGCCTTGGCGTGTGCCCATCACGAGCAGAGAAACTAAATCCAGGCCAGGAAAGGGTGGGAAGAAACAGCCTCGAGGAAACTGTTTGCCTGGTATCGCTTTTCTCAGTCATTAGTCTCTATAAGAAACTAATTCTGATTGATTTCCACTAATATTAACAAGCTGCAGTTTTCTGGGTTTTGAATTTTACATTTCAGTGACACTGGACCACAGAGTAAATTAGCAAAAGCTACTGATCAGCATAACTTTTCTTCACAGCCCTGAGAAATCATTCTCAGGGCACAGACCTGTGTCTGGGGCCATTCTAAGTCTCTCCAAAAACTACTCGTAGTTTGCAGAAACGTGATTATTCTATTTTCTTCAAGATAAAAGGAGGGTGCCGCCACTTTGATTATTTCTATAAGTGAGAATGATTCATTTGATAAGATCACCTAGGTTTCTTTTATTCTGTGCCTTTTTTTAAAAAAAAAATAATAATTTCTCCTTGTTAAGACAGAAATTTTTAAGAGGGCATAGTAGCAGAATATATTTTTTTAATTCTTCGTCTGGAAATGTCACAGCTTAATGAAGTAAATAGCACTTAAACTACAACTCACTGTATTTCTCCTCTGATATTATAAAACTGGGCATTGGAGGTGGCCAAATCTCATTCACATGGTCCAAACCCTCTGCTCAAGATGGGACTCAGGTGCCTGGGCCATCAGGAAAACAGACCACAGTCATGGATCTATGGCCAAACTCTGGACACTTTCAGCTCCCATATGCATTTCAGCACAAAAACAGGCAAGATCCTCAGGTTTTCTCACCAGAAAAAGGCCAGGAAATGCTGCGTTGGACTTCTGTACCTATGAGATGGATGTAACTTTAAAATATTATCTACCCTTAATCCTTTAAAGACAAAATGTCTCATGAGTAACCACCGGGGTTGGATGTCTGCAGCTGACAGGCTGAAGCAGAACAGAAACGCTATGAAAATAATATTTTCTGATTTTAAGAGGGTATTAAAAAGAAGAATGAGAAAAAGCAGATTAAGTGCTGTAAATAGCACTTGACAGCGTCCGTTCTGCCCGATTTCCATATTTGCCTGCATGTCTTCCAGCCTCCATCATATCTCATGCACACGCGCTCATGTGTGCGCGCGAGCCTGAACAGATTTAGCAAATGCTCCCCAATAAAAAGATGCATTTTCACTCCATAAATTTCAAAGCTGACAAATTTGCAAGAAGATGTAATGTCATCACCCTTCCTGATAAGCCACAAAGAAACACATGTTTTTAAACGCTTGGGATTCGTTCTGTATAAATCAGCAGCGTCGAGAGCAGCGGCGGGTTCTGCAGAAAGCGGCGTCTGTCTCCTCCTGGTAATGAGCCTGAGCGATAACTCCTCTCTGCTCTAAATACCTAAACAACAGTCGTGCGACTCCAGGCCCGTAAATCATATATTTTTTTTTCTTTTATATGTAGCTGACTGCTATATAAATCTGATTTCATGCAAATATTTAGGGGCAGATTAGTTGATAGCCGAGCAGAAGCAGAATGCTAATGATCTTTAGCTCTATATCTAGAGGACGAAAACTCATTCAATCCGAGGCAAAGCGTCAGCTTTAATAAAGTAATGTCATGCCATACCTCCCCCATCGCTGGCCTATCCTGACATGAAAAATTATAATGGGGGAAGCGCAGAACTTTGTGGATATAAATAACTTGAGACGATGTTATAAAATTTCCAGCTGGGGCGGAGAACTGTAAACATTCATTAAGTAGCTGCAGTGAAGGATATTATTGCCACCTATTGACAGGAAAGTCCTTTGAAACAGCACATCCCATTTGCGAGCGCTCCACGGAGATTCCTCCCTGGTTGCTCCATAGTTAACGATTCCCATTGGATTTGCACAGCAGGCAACGGCGGCATTTCAAGATCTCTGGATTTAATGCACATGACCCTATTTCAGGACCTTATTTCCTATTTTGGAAAACCCTACAGCTACCCATGGAGGACCTCTCCAGTGCCCACCTATGCTTTACACTGGCATTTATTTTATTTTACTTTTTTAATTTTTGAAGAATCACATGTTGAGCGAGGTGGTGACTTGCACTGCTGAAGAGGCAGGAGAAGTCTTAGCATGCAGAAAGACAAGCAAGACTTTCCCTCTGCAAACCCAGACTCCAATGCAGCAATGGTTGCAAATCTGATTCATTCTCGCAGGAGAACATTATTTTTGAGGAATTTTTACTATTCAGAAGATACTTTTCACTGTTTTGGGTGGTCCTTGGCCCCATCTGCTCAAGGGAGCAAGTGCATGTCCCTCCTGCCCGCACTACTGCATCTTGGAGACCTTCCCCAGGCTCCCACTGCCACCGTCCACCTCACAATCCCTTTACCACAAGAATCTGCATCCGCAGACTTCCTAAAACTAAACTTTTTAAACTTTATAAAACTTCCGTGAAATATTCATTGGAAAAAAATGAATGCAAATGCAAATCACATCGACAGTAAGTGGCATTCAGCCATGTAAGATCTCAAAGCAAGGCAATTACTTAGCCAGATATGCTACGGTCTTGCAATTAGGTTGTTTCAAGCCAGAAATTTTCTGAGTTTTCTCAGCATGACCATCTCCTATATTTTTTTGGCATCCTTCAAGTGCTTCAGATACAAACCTACTTTGCTACCTCTTCTTGTCAGGGTCTCAAATATACTGTCAGGTGCTTTGGAATGATTCATCCTCCGCAACGCACTGGATTCTGATCCAATTTGGGTCAAACGGGGTGGATGAAGACAGAGTGCGTCCTCTCCTATTGAATCCTCTTTATTCACCGTTCAGTGGAGATCTGAGCCCAGAAACATCCATGTCTCATCTGCCCCTCAACGATACCTTAATTGAACCCTATGAATGTGAAGATGCTTCCTCCTTGGTGTGCAGTTTGCCTCAAATACAGACTCTGTAGGTCAGTGCAGTTTTATGTCATAGAGCAATCTTTGGAATGCTTTCACTTTAGGCAGGAAAAGACACTATTATTTATTATGCATTTCCTTTTTAAAACAGGCTGTGATGACTGCTGTTTTAGTAATATACATTATGGAAATGAATTTTAGTTTCTCTGAGTCAAATTCTGCTTCCTGGGGAAATCTGGTTGGATTCACTTGTTTAGTATCTTCAGCAGGCTCACTGCTTGGCTTTGTGCAGTATTTTTTCAAGATGACTTAAATATAAAGAAGATAGACTTAAATTTCTGGAGCTGACCAAAATAATAATCACTGTTTTGAAGAGTGAGTAGTTGAGAGGATAATTTTTCTTTTGGGGACTCCATAAAAAAATAATTTTCTTAAAATAATCTTATTATTTAGACAAGAATAAAGGAGTAAAGGGCCAAACCTAATTTAGGAGGTATAATTAATATCTAGATTTCTAAAAAACTATCAAAAAATTCAAAGCAATCTCAAAAACAGAAAGGTTTTTGCTGCAGTTAAGAGCACCCATTGTTAAAAAGTGTCACCTGCTGCGTACAAAAGTGCTGAGATCAATCGCCAAGATCAATCCATTGTATTGGATTTTTCTCCATTGTCAAATTCCGCATCCTGTTCCGTACATTGGCAATCCATCCATTGCCAAGTTACTCAAGAATTTTTTCTTAAAAGAGCAAAATGATCTTAAAAGAGCAAACACGTGATTTTTTTTCCTGTTTTCCACCATAAGCCTTAAATCCTCAGTCTCTTATTCCCAGGATCAAGCTCTCCATATCATTCCTCAGATCCATGACTATATTCAACACCATCAAAATAAGCAAGCCAACATTAGCAATTAACCCAGTGACATCCACTTTGTTTTTTATGACCCCAATTAGCACGTGTCTTAATATTAATTCTTTCTGAGAGTTTGTTTGGCTCACATTTCCTTTTCCAGCTTTTTGGAATTTTTAAAGTAGCATGCTCTTATTCTTCCTTTAATTTCCATATACTAAATATAATCAACTCCACATGACTTGTAAATTGAAGAATTAGCTCTTTTCATTTCCTTGATATACTCTGAAACACTCTGTTATTAGATCGAAGATGCAATGTTTCTGAGTCAACGTTTTCTTCATATCAGTTGTCTGAATTCAGAGAAATATGGGCAGAATGAGACTTCCACTCTATGGTGCTGCCTTTGATGTCTGCCATAATGATGGGAGCTGGATAGAGGCTTTTTGCTACTTTTCATCTTTCATAGCGTAAGGGCTCCTGATTTGGAGAGGACATTTGGGCCACTCAGGTGTGACCCCATCAAACTCACAGCTTTCTTTTACAGCACAGATCCATAAGCACTCAAAATCCTGAGCTTGGAAAGAACTAGCATCATTTTCACTACAAAATGCTACTCTTCCTACTTTTATCTCCCAATAGATTCATCTTGACCAGGTTGTGACTATTGATTTTGACATTCCAGTCATGCCAGCTTTCCTGCTAGGCCTCAGCACTATGAAACGGCGCTCACTTACACTTATAAATGAGTCATTCCAATTACTCTTGACTACCACTCTCTCAGCAAAAGCCATTCCATTTTTTTTTTCTTTTTCCGATCCTTTGTTTGTTTTGTTGTCTTGATTTCATGGTTAAAATAAATGCTCGTTTATTCCTCATATCCATGTGTCCCTCTCTTCTCTTTTCTTTCTCGCTCCTCCAACCAGCCTCCAAGAGGGCTCCCTGGAAGGGGGGTCCTGCTGCAGCCCCACTAGCGCTCCCCTTATCCACACATCTCCCTTTTCTCCTCCTTCTCAAGCTGAACCACAACTCTAAGGTCCAAGTAAAAACATACAGGTAGCCAAATCTCCCAAGAAAATCAGAATTTCACTGGCCTTCGGCACATTAGATGTGCAAATAGGACAAGTGTCTACAGATGCTGTGGCAGGCAAAGGCCTGTGATTGTTCCTGCTGGCCACCTGTGCGTGAGCTTTGCTCGCTACCACCATAAACTGAGTTTTCTATGATGGAGTCACTCAAGGGAATACCCTTATATTGCACTAAACCCACTATGACAAAGTGACCATCATCCAAGGCCTGGGTCCGTGGAGCTTCACACTCTTCCTGACCTGGGTGCAAAGCAAGGGCATGGAAGTGCAACTCAAACTGCATCTGTTTCCATAACCTGATTTGTATAATCTTCAAAGGTTCAGCGGCAGGCTTACCATCCACTGAGGAAAATGTTCCTATTCTCTTCCTAAAATGCGGAGCTAGTTAATATTATTTGTTCTGGAAGAGTGGAAAAAAGTCATATGCAATTCATAAAACCAATACCAGAGACCAGAGCATAGTATCAAGATCAAAGCTTTTGTGAACACTTTTTTAGAAAAGTGTCCTTAGATGGACAAAACTTGCATCCTCTGAACCTGATTACAAAGCAAATTAAGCATCTGTCCAAGCATCTCAATATAGGAGAGCATTTCAATATATGTTTAAGTGCTTGCTATATTATCAACTTTTTTATTTCAGTGATGTATATATAAGTGGACTGCCTTAACCAAGAGGGAGGAGAAACTACTAAGGATTGTTGTACTAAGGATCAGAACTAGAGCTTACTTGTTACAAAAGTGCACGATGCCTTCTTTCCTACAGAATAAACTGGACCCATTTGAGCCACTCCATATGTAAAGTGTATTGAGAAAATAAGCAAAATAATCCAGTATATCTGAAAAGAGATACTGTGGTTTTTGATGACTTAACAGAAATTCAGGTCCTAGTTTGAAAAGGCAGTTTAAAATCACAGTACTTACCTCCTCCTGTGTATCTTTCTCACACCAAGAGAACTTTTCCTCTTATCAGCATCCAGAACTGGCAGCTTTGTGGATAGTTTCACATAACTGGATAGAGTTTCTTCTTAACCCTGAAATAATTCCCAATATTTTACAGTACTGTCCTTTGTAGCAATATCCTGATTGAAGTCAGAAAGCAAACACAGCATATTAATATACACTCATTAACACCAACTTTAATATGCAGAAAATAAAAAACAGCCTTCCAGGCTTCAGTATTAAGTAGCAACTAATTACTGAATATTTTAAACAAGGAAATTAGTGGACCAGTATATTCCCAGCAGCAGATGTATTTAAATCTTGACTTCAGAGGATTGAAAATTAAGGCAAGTGCAGTTACAACTCCACTTCTCATGACTACATCTCTTGGGACCGCTTTGCAGGCCAGGAAATCCATCATCACTCACTGCATCTGCCTGGAGGCCAAAGGTCTTGATCTCATGTAAAGGAGGAAGGAGTTGGGAATAGAGCAATAAGATGCTCCCAGGTTTTACATTCCAGAACATCTTGGAATGGAGTTTCTTGAGAAAATAGATCAGTGTCCTGCTTATAGGACTTCAGCTTCTCTGCTAGATGTCTCCATAAGTCTTCAAATTGGTGTTAAGTCCCAGAGGAGTGTAGATGCTTCAGTCATTTCTGCTGAAGAAAGGGGTTGGACCTGCAAAATACCTTTAAAAAAATGAGAAAAATCAGAAAAGTTCCTGCAGTCTGCCAGGTTAAAATACAGGAATATGAGGAAGAGACGGATATAAACCAAAATTAAGTTGTTTAGTTTTGAGCGGGAGGAAAAAAAGAAACAAAAAACACTTCCTTCTAATTACTATAAGCTAAAAGAATTCAGAGAGAAATAGAAATCGCTGCTTGCTAGTCAATATTTCCTCTTGTGACAAGCAGCAGCAGCTTCTTCTCCTCCAAGAGAGGAGCCCCGCTCTGCCGTAGGCGGCAGCTCCTTGCACGCCCGAGACGTCGGGAGGCGGCAGGAGCCAGCGCGTGCCTGGGAGCCTTCTAGATCTGGCAGCCATGCTCTTAAATAGGAGCAGGGCCCGCTGCAAAAGTGCTGAGCACAAAGCAGTCGCTTTACTGGAAAATCTGTATGTGTGAGTACTTCAGAAAATCAGCCCACTTATTTAGAAGCTCTAGTCAGCATTTACCAATAGGACTTTATTTTGGAAAATACTACCTTCTTGTTTTTAAATAGCATTCTTATTTTTTTCTAGTCATCTGTTTGGTTTCCTGTTTGCTGTTTCAAGCACATTTTCACAGCCATTCAGAAATTATTTTAGTCTTCCATTTTATAAAATTTTGCAATACACAGGTGGTTATTCTGATTTTCCCTATTTTTCCTTTTGTAACTGGATGTACAAAATATATCAGAAGTGGTTTAAATAATTCTTTATACACCCGCAGAATAGCTAATAAAAATAAGCTAATGAAAATAAGGAAAACTAGTGTCTTTGTATGTATATACACATACACTTATGGATGCAGAAGAAATCATTCAACATATCACTCAGCACACATTCTAACATAGTTCCTCTGATTTTTTTATGCTTTTAAAATGCAGCCAATCTTAAAATAATCCACCCCTTCTCTCTACAAGCTATGCCTATTAGAGCTCTAGAGCTAATAATCAGTCATTGAGGCTTTCATTATTTTTTTTTTATTAACACTTTTCCCTAATATTAGTTCTGTACATCTAGCTTGTTGAGCTATAGGGGCATCACTGCAGGTCCATGAGC
>PTEX01000002.1:4290933-4357598 GCA_003342815.1 Eudromia elegans | reverse complement strand
AAAAAAAAAAAAAAAAAAAAAAAAAAAAAAAAAAAAAAAGAAAAAAAAAAGAAAAAAAAAGAAAAAAAACAGGAAAATGAAATAGGAAAATCATCTATGACAGTTGATTAAAAATTCTCTCATTTTCATAATTTTGGCGTGAAAAGAAAAAGTTCGTTTCCCACAGTTGGCATAAACAATAACTCTGCCTTTCAATGCATCATTTCTGAGGCAACTTACCACTGATAGAAATCTAAAGGAAAACCTGCTGCCTTCTGTAGCACCAGCTGCTTTGTGGTGGGGAAGGAAAACAGAAACAAAGAAGCCAACACATAACAACCTAAGACAGGTAGCAGGCAGGTGTACTCGAGCTCTGCTCCTACTTTGTGTAGCCTGATGTTTGCAGCAATATCAGGAAAACCAAGAAATGTTCCAAGTGAGGAGCTCAAAACACCTGGTGCCACAGGTGGAGAAGGGCATTGCCTCTCGCCTCTGAGCAGCCCATCATTTAACAGCAGATTAATCAACAGGTTTTCTCTAGGTATTTAGCAGGAACATCAAACAGCTGAATATAGGCTACCCTCATAACACTGCTTATACTCCCAAATGTTCAAGCATTGCTCATATGCAGCTACAAGTCTTCTGCACACACTGGCTTTGACTTAGCATGTCAGTGTGGGACCACCTTGGCTAGCTGGTGGACGATCTCTCCTTTCCCAAAGAGCACATCCACTTTTGAGACCATCTGAACCATTCCAGCTATTTGCTATCTCTTATAAAATATACAAAAAGAGTAAGAGTGAGCCCTGCTTTAATAAAGAGAATCATATTCAACCCTTCCTTGCAACCTTTGCCATGGTCCACTATATGTTGTTTTTCTTTGGAAGAATAATTGGCAGATGACCCAGAGAACTGTTTGAAGAATCAGAATTCATATCTGGAGTTGTGAATAAGTAGTGAGGAAATCTTTGACAGAACTACAGTAAGCAAAAACCTTGCCACTAGGTTTACTTGATGAGAAACACACGATGAAAAGAGAAAGAATTACCCAGATGATCAAGTAAGTTTGGGAAAGTGATGATAAAGCCGTGCTGTGAACTGCTATAGCTCCGAGTTCCCTCTCCTGCTAAATTAGCAGCCACGATGTTTCCTCATGGGGAGAGAGAACGGATCAGGACTAGAATAACTCTAATTTTTGCAGGAAGCAGCGCTAGAGCCTGCTGGCAGGATTTGGAACAAAGTAAGTTTGATAAGTAATTCACATGTCAGGCACATTTGTTCCCCACTCCCCTCTTTGAATTGCATTGATCTGTAAAATATTACATAATTTATAGAGGAAGCATATTAAAATTTAGTGCCACTGAAAACAAGGTGGTTAGCAGATAACATTGAAAAAAACACTGCTGTCTCTGGCTGTGCGCATTTCCACTTGGGGCATCTCCAGCAAGGCAAGCAAGGATGTGGGGGATGCCCCCTGCAAAGCTGGTGCTTCACACAGTATCTACCCAAGAAGGATGCCAATCTGCATGGGGATTTTTAACTCATCACTGCTTACAGTTTCATATTCTTTCCTTTTTGCTTCTGTTTTAATGATTTAGTGCCTTTATTAGAGGGCAGCTGTGATTATTATTATTCTTTGTTCATCTGTGGTTAACTTTTTTCCAGAGAAAACTGTACTGTGTTGGGGCCGCACAAGTTATTGAAAAATGCTAGTTCTCTATTATTTACTTGAACTTCCACAAGACTTAAAATAACCATAAACACCTGATGCCATAAAAACATAAGCATCATATTTTTTTCTCCAGTGCCAATTTCTAGGAAAAGAAATCATTAGAATAGACTACTTTGAGGATATGCTAGGAGAAGAGAAAATAGATTAAAAATAAAGCGCTATAAAATGACTTTTATTTTATCCTCTTTTGAATGACTCTGGTCTTCTGCTGGAGGCTTGAATTTAGCCATGATTGTGCTCACACTACATCTTTTTTTGTCCCTCTCCAAATTAAAATGCTTTTTGTTAATTACAGCTTCAGATTTATTGATTCTTCCTTGAGTTAATTCAACACTTACATAAAATTTGGAGTATTGAAGATACTCAAAAATACATAATGGCTGTTATGCCTGAATACTAAAAAACCTCTGATATTAATGGAGAGTGCAGATTATCAAGTATATTCAGCATGTAAATATATTCATAGTAATTAGCAGTATTTTAAATCAAGGTAGGGGTGAAGAGTATACTTATTAATTGAATGAAAATGTTAAGACAGGATGATTTTAATGAATGAATATCAAAATTTAATTTATTTTTCTTGTCCAAACAGAGGGTTTTTTCCAGCCTTTTAAAAGACTAAAAATACTAGCTATTTAGGGGGCTCTTTCAAAGGTTTGTTCAATTTTGAAACAAAGTATAATTTTCATAGCTTTAACCATGATCTGTACTGCATCATCAGCCCACCTTTCCACTTGTTCATATTTAGAAAAACTGTAACAAAAACGGAGATGTCAGTAGGTAGAACAGCACGAGTTCAGCAGAAACTTTTAGAAAACTAAGAGGAAATAAAATAAAATTGGGACAAGATTTCTTAATGTAAGCAGCTCTCCTTATTTTATAAGTGTCTTTATTTCATGTATCACTAATTTTAAATACTATTCTGATGGATTGTTTTGGCTGCATATCACGAAACAGACTGACTTCTTCTCTTGTGGGAACTCATTGTTTCAAGAAATAGCCACTGCCTCAAAAAATTTAATTTCTGCTCCATGGCCTCCTGTGACACTTGCCCAGTCTATACAGGGGTAATTGAAGTCTTTTATTGCTGTTGTTCTTTCTAAATTCACTGTATTTCTAATTTCCTTGTTCTTTTCACTGGCTGTTTAGACAACAGGCATAATCCTAGGTCTTTCCTGAATTCAACAGTGTTTCAGTGCCTGACAGTTGTGTTATCGACTGATAAAGCTGTTTCGACTATGTTCAATACAGTACTTCAAATATATCTCACTGCCCAAACACATGATTCCATCACATCTCTAAAACTTACCCCAGTATTAAATTCTAATTAATTGGGGTTTTTTTCTTGTTTTATATGTGCTTATAATGGTTGATAGCTGATGAAATAAAATAGTGTGCATAAAATCCATAAAATCTGGATTTAAAGCCATGAAAAATATATTCAGTATTGCTCAGTTGGGTAGTACATATATTTCAGGAACTCTGGTTTTGGCTCTGAATCCATTCATTTTCCAAATTACATAGTTTGTAATAGTTTGTACCCCATAGTCCAGGGTATGTCCAATGTTGAAAGGAAGAGCATCCCAAAGAAGGGATTTTGCTCAAAAGCAACACAGATGGTAACGCATAGTGGCAAAAAATATAAGGAAAAAAAAAAACAGAAAACAAAACAGAGAGAGAGATGGATAAAGCAGGTACGAAGCATAAAGCACCATGAAATGCCATCCGCAGCCCCTTGCAAGCCCACGAGATGCTAATTGGGTCCTAAGCATTCCCCGGGAAACTCTGCTGGTCAACAAAATCAAAGCAAACGGTGAAGTAATTGCACTCTTCATGTAGCAGTGGAGACTGTAATTAATTGACTTTGCTAATGGCTATAAAATGCTTCGAAACTTTTACAAGTAGAAGTTCACAACCGATAATACGTAAAAGCAGGTGCTGAAGGTGACATTGACAGTTATTTGTAATCAGGGCAGAATTATGGGCACACACACGGCCGTTATTTAATATTAGAGATTCTAGCTTTTAAATGTCATATTTTAAATGTCATTATATTTGTAGAACATAAAAATAAAATTTTAATGCTATTTTAGTCATATGCTTCTCATTGTACCTTAAGATAATGCCACATTTTTATGAACACTTTTAATACCATGAAAAAGTAATTATCCCTAGTCCCTTGGGTTCCTTTAATAACAAACTTGGCTATTCTAGAAGTAATATCCTGATTTTACAAATAACTACTTGCAGATTAGAGGAAAATATACACATCAGAAATACATGGAGATATTCAAGTCCTCCAGTCCTGCAACAAGTAGGAGATTCAAACTAGTTTTATCTATGAATTATTCATGTCTTATGAAGCCAAATCCTACCAAAATATCCATGGAGGGTACAAACAGAGAGCATATTTGTACCTTAAAATACCATTAAGGATTAAAAAAGGAGAGTTAATAGCATTTTTGTAGGGCCAGTGCTACCAAAGAGGAGGTGATCCATGATTTCAAATCACACTGTTTTCATAGTATCAACACTTGTTACACACACACACACAAAAAATAATGATGGCAAAAATAATGATGGCCCAGTCTTCACCTAACTTTCAACATTTAAGCTAACCTGGAGATCTAGTTCACCTATAGAGTTGGTGCAGAGGACACATCATTCACTGCAAAATCCTCCTCGGTCAAATATCTAGACTAGTCACTTCCTATCATTTTCTGTATCTTTTAAGAGAGCTTAGACTACACAAACTAAAGTTTAATTAGACTAAAGACCTATCTAAAGACTAAATGTCCAGTTTTGCAAAGCAGGTGAAAGGTGAGACCAAGTATCAGTAGGAAGTGATTCTTGGTCACCACAAGAAGGGCTGGCAAAACCCCCTTTGCAGCACATTTTGCAGGTTTTACCACTCAGGAGATGCAACTTGCTGCTCCATCTGGCCACTCGCTCCATCTCCTGCGTTCCCTTTCACGCGTACTGCCCTGGGGTGATGCTGCAATGTTGTTACAACTCTGCAGCTTCCAAAATACTCCTGGGCTTCACTTTTCCTTCTCTGAACTTTGAAGCTCAACTAGAGCCCACTCCGCTTCCATCTATGATCAGCCCTTAGCTTCTCAAAATTGTGCTGCAGGTGCTCTGAGCTCTTCCCATGCACACTGGGACACAGCACAAAAAGCACCTGATTTTTCCATCTGCGTCCCCAAGACCTCTTTATTTACATTCCTTTGCAAGAGACAACCCGCAAGAGACAGCATGATGGTTTTAGCATCAAACAAGAACCTTCAACTGGGATGCCCCCTGTCATTGCCCAAAATATTGGATCACTTTTATCATAAGGTCACTTCCACTCATTTGTTTTTGTTTTCCTGTTTAAAAATCATTGCAGGTTTGCTAGTGAAACTGTGCTCCCAAAAATATGACAAAACCATCACAAACACAGCAACATACAAATGAAAAGAAAAAGTTAACTTAGCAAATAGACTGAATGGAAATGGCTCTAAAAATGACAGACAGTTGTAACAACCGTCTCTACCGGTACAGAGCCAGGATTCAGGTTGTTTGGCAATAAGTCATACTGGATGGGTTTAGTTCCTTTCTCTTTAATTGCCTTTAAAGACTCAGTCCAATAGCCTGAAGTTTGCCACTAGCAATAGCAAATGTTTCTTGCAGTGCTCTTGCACTCCCAACTGTCTTTAAGTGCTTAGCTTGGGGTGGTGGGGCAGGGAGGGTACTTAGGCATACTTAGAAACTACCAAGATGCCAAAACAGTTTAAGGACTTTGTGAAAATTCACACCTTTAGAGATTGTCACTTTAATTAGGAATTTGCAACAATTTGGTTGTCTTGAAGAAGGACGGAAATCAAGTCTGCCTCCCACACCACCTCTGGGTGTCCGTTCCGGCATCTGATCACATTTGAGGTTAAACAAGCAAATGAAAAACTCATCTGATATCTCATGGGAATTCCCATGCTCCATTTCATGCTCTTCCCATATCACTGCGCACTGCTCTTGCCTCTTGCCATATAACCAGGCACCTCTGGATCCATCTTGTCCATACCTGCCCATTAGGATTTTGCCTTAGCTTTCTCTTCCTATGGATTACTATCAAACAACACATCTGGATAACTTCATTGCAAACCAGCAGCAGGCTCAGAACAACACAACTTGTGAACCAGCAATTTCTCTATGTACTGTGAAAAGAAAAAGCTTTAAATACTGTTTTAAATAACATGTAATTGTTATTTCAATAATCAAATAGGTTTTTACTCAAAAATAGGGTAATTTACCAGAAAAATGCAGATTAATATTTGTGAAATGGGATATCATCTTCAAATCACAATCTGAAAAAAAAAATTATAATAGAAACCTACTGAATTTCTCAGCAGATATTTCACATAGTTCTGTTATCTGTCCAATAAAGTGAGTTATGAACTCATTAGTCCACAAGTGGCTAATAATAACTGAGTTATTTTAAATGACAAACTCATATTCTATGCCCCCTTGAGGAGTTTTTCCACAAATGTCTCAACTGCTACTATACTTCTGTTGGTAACTCCTGCTCCTGTAATGAAGAACCCTTAATTCGGGAGCCCAGCTGCTCTGGTGCTATGGGAGCAATTGGTGCCCTTGGATTTTGCCTGGATGCTGAAAGGTGCAGTTGTGCCAAGGGAAATATTTCACAATGAAACTAAGCACGATGCCAGCAGCATTTGCTATAACACAAAGGGAAAGAGCACCTTGATATCTTTTAAAAAACAATGATAGTTGTGGCGCCATCCTTCAAGTCAATGGGGCAACTCGTACTGTCTGTAAGGTAATAAGTCTAAAAAGTGATTAACATAGCTGAATTAAACTGCAGTGCACAGCTAACAAAAAAGACCTGATCCTCTTTTGTCTTCTGCATCCTGTGCTTTGTAGAACAGCATTAATGGTGGAAATCAATTCCAAGACCATATAATGATTTTGTAAAACAAAACTACAGCAATTATTTATTCATCATAATTGAAGGCCCTAGAACCAAAAAAACATTTTGTAGATTCTTCCTATAAAACAGTAAATTGCTTTCCTGAAGCCACTACAAAGACCTGAATTAATTACCACTGAGATGCACATTAGTGGATTAGTATGAACTTTCATTCTGCTCCCTGAGTTAATTGACTTTCAAAATAAGACTATGACCTTATTTCAGATTGCATCTTAGAAAACTGTACATTGTTGAAATGAAAACCAATACAAGCCAACCTTCTCATTTAATGCTGTATTAAACTCTATGATATCAAAATGAAGAGTTTTGCTGAGCAGGTTCTTTATATTCCTTCCTTCCTTCCTTCCTTCCTTTTCTTCTTAATCCTTAATAACACAGAACATTGAGAACTTTTTTTTTCCTTACATATACAACTATTTATGTTTAGCTTTGCATATATTTTTATGAATCACAGAATCCCAGAATGGTTGAGGTTGGAAGGCACCTCAACCTCCAGTCCAACCCCCTGCTCCAGCAGGGACACCCAGAGCACGGGGCACAGGGTGACACCCAGGTGGGTTTTGAAGATCTCCGGAGAAGGAGACTCCAGAGCCTCTCTGGGCAGCCTGTTCCAGGGCTCCATCACCCTCACAGGAAAGCAGCTCTTCTTCACATGGAGATGGAACTGCCTGGGGTTTAATTTACACCCGTTACCCCTTGTCCTGTCACTGGCCACCATCAAGTTTGGCCCCATCTTCTTTACATTCTCCCCTCAGGTATTTATCCATACTGATCAGATCCCCTCATGAACTGTACTCAGCTGTCATCAGGCTTTCTTCAAGGTACTCAAATAAATATCTTGGGACTATCACCAGACACAAGAATTGAAGGTGCTGAAGCATTAGGTGGTTGCACAGATTCTGGTACATATACCCTGCCATTATACCTGCTTTGAGGTTATTACATGCAAACAATGGCCAATCCAATGGACATCACTGATGTCTCAAAAGTCCTTAATTTGACAGCAGGCACCAAGACGGGACAAATAAAAAAAGTAAGGGAGGATACAGAAACACAAATGAAAACAGGGAATCTTGTGGTTAATATGCAGCTCAATGGCATGAAAAAATGCTAAAAATAAGAAAAAACAAGTCCACTAAAGATCATTCAGAGACTCACTTATCTTTCATTTATCTTGGAGAGAGGAGCTGCAAAACGACACGAGAACAATAGTATTAGAAACTATTTCATATTGTGTCCTGAAGATCAACATTTGGGGTGGGATGGTCATTTTACTGACACTGTCCCTAAGCTTTAATTTTGGGCTCTTATGGGCTTGGTTGAGCTCATTTATTTGTATATATCTATAGCTCTTTCTGGTCATGGTCATTATAGATTTAATCCCCGCTCCAGCAAAGCCAGTCTGCCTGGATTACACTATTTATTTACCTTATTGGTTTCTTTTCCCCACAGCATCTGCAGAAGGAAGGAAAAAAAAAAGAAAGCAATGATAAATAAGATGTAAATTGCGAAGTTATGCTTCATCCAGGGCAATTCTCCCCAGTGAGAGGTAAACTGGAACAACGCAAACGAAGATCTGTCACCGCAGCACTGAGCATAGCCACGCAGCAGCTGCACGCTGCTCTCGGCACATCCCAGCCAGAGCAGACATCTCCCATGTAAGCATCAGCAGAAAGGCTCCCAAGCCCACCTATTTATCCTCTGCCCCGTATTTCTGGCTGCGGAAGCTTGGTCTCCGCTGTGCGTTTCCCCAGTGTTACATCCTGCGCAGTTTTGAGCTTCCCATCCAGGAGGTTGCTATCACTCCCTTTGGAGAAACATTCCCCAGCCTAATAAATTTCACTGTCAAGGCTTTTTTTTTTTCCTCTTCTAAAGCTTATACTGTTCTGCTTTTTTTCTTTTAGCCTATTACCTCTCATAATACCCCAGGCATCACAATAAATAATCCTTCATTCTCCCTGACGCTCAAGCACTTTTCTGTAGACTGCAGTCTTGCCCTAGCCTCTGTGGTCACCACCCAGTCATCCTTGTTTTCTAATCCTCTTTACTGTTCCCTTCCTGATGTGATACGGAAATGTCAGGCTTAGAAACATGCAATGACAATAGCTTTTAAAACTCAGTTTGTTTTTGCCTTGCACAAAGGGAGGGCTTTTAGAAGTCTTTTTCCCTATTGATATGCTACAATTTACTCTGACAGAGCATCGCTATGTAATTATTTATACTGATGATTAGTGGTGTCTAGAATCACATCAAAAATAATAATAATAAAAAAAGGAATCACATAAATTTTGATATGTAGACAGGTATCTCATCAGAAGTGTTGTTAATTTTTCATTATCATTCACTTCAACTGCCTTTTCTCAAGGCTTTGATGCTGACAACCTGTTGAGATTGCCACCTGGTATCTCATACTGGACCTCTCCATCCTTGAAATGAGTCACACATTAGCTTTGGAGAGACCTCATACAGTGCTTCTGAACGTCATGCTCTCTTCTCTACCCTTGCAACCTCAGAAAAAGTGTACAACGTTTGCAGACTTCCTCTCAAAATAACAGAAGCCGTACGTTTAAGATTTCTCTGCAGCCTTGAGCATCCATTGGATCAGCCTGATCATCCTTTTTTCGTGATTAAATTACTTGATGTTACCTTGATGTATGATGTTCTAACAGTTTCTTTAAATAGACTACAAATAAAGAAATGCACCTCTCTAGTCCTATCCTGAATTTTTCCTGCACAGACAACACTTCTCAGCAACCCTCTCCAAGCAGCACACGATCCAAGCAAAACCAACTTGATGGAAATATCTTTTCCTTACCTATGGCTTGAGTTTCTGATCTCTCTTGTGCAACATTTCTAATTACTTCTAG
The DNA here is from genome assembly GCA_003342815.1 of Eudromia elegans. Classification (NCBI taxonomy): domain Eukaryota; kingdom Metazoa; phylum Chordata; class Aves; order Tinamiformes; family Tinamidae; genus Eudromia; species Eudromia elegans. Next base: position 4,348,033 of record PTEX01000002.1, on the reverse strand, counting down.
GCAGTGATGGTTACTGCTGCTGCTCCTCCTACTGGCTCAAGATTCCCCATCATTCAGACTTGTGCTTTACAAGACCCCTGCACAGGATGGCCAAGACGTTACTTCCAGCTGTGGACACAAGTTAACACCCTGCTTGAGCTATTTATTCCCAAATAAGTTTTTTTCACCCATCTATCCTTTCATTCTTAAGTAACTATATTTGTATACTGACCATGTGAGGCAATGTATTAGGCAGAAAAATCAAGCAAATTGCTCTCTTCCTTAAATATTTGACTAAATTGTTTTTAATATTGCATTAGGTTACTAATTCTATGATGACTTAGAGATTTTTTTTCCTTAGATGAGAGTCACATAATAAACTTTTCTTGGAGCACCCCAGCTGTAGAAACTATTCCAGCTCTTTAGACATCAGGAATACATGGAGTAGATGCACTGCTCTGCCAGATCTCTTCCAGAGACTGACCCAGGACGGCTGTCCAAATCCAGGTGTCCAGCCCTAAGCGATACTGCTGGAAGACACTGAGAGTAACAAGGACATACTACTCAAGACAGCAGTGAGCGTTCAGATAGTATATGCTACCTGCCCTGGAAGAATAGCATTGCACTACCCTGGGACTGTCAGGATGACAAACCAGGAACAGTCTGGCAATAACTTAATCTGTTAATGACAAGGTGCAGGTTACTGTTTGCATCATTGCGTCACAAAGACTATTATCATGCCAAATAAACTGATTTTTACGTTTTTAAGTCAGAAAGGACCCTAGTCACCCCGTGTATAAGCACTTAAATACAATCCCAGAGCACTCAGCTGAACTAACCATATTGAGAGGACAGTAAATCAGATTGGATTTAAAGATAATATCACTGAAGCATCCTGCTGCATAGTTACAAGTACAGCAGTCATTTAAAATCCAAAAGAGGCCTATAAATATAATATAAAATGAGTATTTCATTCCCTCTTATTAAAAATGTGGCACCTCACTTGTGCCAAAAATCATTCCTCACTTTGTTCCCCTTCTGGTGTCTATGCTCTCATATTCCATTTTCCTTCTAGTATTCAATTTTTAAGTATTTTTAACAAGAAATCACACAAGAAACACAGTCCTGCTGTAGGACAGGGCCAGGCAGATGGACTTTTGAGGTCCTTCCCACCATATTCTGAGGTTCTCTATTCTTCAGTCTATATACTGATTTGAAAAGTCCCTCTTCCTTTTTTTTTTTTTTTTCCTATTCATCTACTCTTCTTTAATGCATCTCACACACAGCCTCCTTTTATCCCAAAGCAATAACTCATTCAATCTCCAGATGACCAGAGTGTGGAAATGTCAGATATGCCACAAAGGACAGGCTGGCTTTGAAGAGCCTGATGTTACCTTCTCCCACCACACATGCAGGGTCTCTTTATAGGCTTTGTTTCCATCCCTTACGCATAATGGGACGGTTCATCTGACTTCACAGCCTCATCCTGAGCATCGGCGCGTGCAGCTCCCTGGCACCTCTTCTCCCGCCCTGGCTTTGCTACAGTGGGCACAAAGCAGCTATCTTTAAAATCCCTGTGCAATCTGAGCAAGAACAAAGAGCACTCCGGAGCTCAATGCATTATAAAGTCTAATAACAGCAACAAAAACAACAATAATAACAGGAAGGCAATGAAAGCTCAAGGATGCTATGACTTTCAGCACACTGTAGTAATATTTGAAAGGAAAGGTCTACAGCGCTGCCGAGAAAACTTCTCTTACCAGACAGCCACAGTTTCAAATGTCCTGGTAGTGCGACATGGAGCCTCTTATTGCAGGAGTGTGGGTGTCAGTCTAGCTGGGGTGTCCATGCTGTAATGAAGATGCTAACAGTCTGAGTCCATCAGGATTTGCAGCTTTTCATAATTCTAGGTGCTTTTCATTAGGCTCTGCAGACCCTTGCTATGATCTTACCATGGCAGCAGCAAGCAGGATGACTAAAATAGAAAGCCAAGAGAGAGTCTCCTTCAGTTCAAGTTCCAACATTTGCACTTGAGTCACAGTGAGTCACGGTGATCCAGGTCTGACCTACATCTGGTGTAGGATCACATTGTTGGGCACAGTGGACCCGTCTCATCTGTGAGCTGCCCTGCACGCAGGAGGAAATCACTGGGTGTTTATGGGCTACAGTGACCCATGGCTTGGGTCCCTGGAAGAGGACCTTTTTAATAGGTAGCATGTCCTGAAACACCATGCATGGCCCCAGGAACAAAGATTTGCCACAGGGATCTCCATTGCAATAGACAGAGGAGTGACAGTTTAATGAATGAGGATGGAAGCAGAGCAAGCTGATGTGTTAATGAGCTATTCTTCCGAAAGTTAAGGAGCTGCCCAAGTTCCTCTTTTATCCAGCATTTCCTCCACTGTGGCAGATCTTAACCAACCACAGAAATTACCCTTTGGCCTTTCAGGCATTTTGGAACCTGCAGAGGTTTTGAACCTTGCAGGGATTTTGCTTTTTGCTACACTCTGTGCTCCCAAGAGAGGAAAAACCTTCTCCCCAAGAGAGCAAAGACCTCTTCAGCTCTTCGAAACACTGCTACCAAACCATGCATGGCCATCATTGCCTTCAATGAGCCCTCCCTGGAATAAATCATGACCACCAGGCTCAGTCCCACAGGAGCTCCCAGCAGCAGGGGACATTTTTTATAGCCAAAAAATGTCTAATTGCATCTGCCCAGCACACCTGTGCCGGGCACAGCAATGCAGAGCCCAATTTTAAAGTGTTTCCATCTCTATCAGGCTCCAGCGCGAGCTGCTGCTTGCCTGTGCTCTTTAATCATCCGAAATTCTTAAGGCTTAGAAGAGCCTGGGGTGGAGAAGCCAACCCAGGAGCTGGCACAAAGACCCACTGCAAGGGTGAATGAGTCACTGCCAAAAAGATCCTGAAGCACAGATCAAATTTTAATAAGTCTTTGACTTTTTTGTTTTCTAAATGTCACCTCCTAATCATGCTATGTAAAGATGCTGCTTCTCCTATCAGATTCTCTCTTGAAAACAGTCAAGTGCTGAACTCGCGGTCTCTTACAAGCCATCAAGCAGGTTTGATTGCCAGACCTTAAAAAGCAAGGAAAGAACATTTTGTTGTTTGCCTTTATGTCATGATGATGCTGTTTCAATGTGCGGTGCCTGCTCCAGTTTTCAAGTACTAAATGAAACACTCCTCTGACTTTGGAGTTATGTGAGAATCTTAAGCAGTTATTGATTGGGATAACTCTTTGGAAAGCTTGGAAAAAGGCTCTTAAATCCACCCGAAAATAGGACCGGGCTCTTCTGCATCCCTCAAGCCCAATATCTCATCCAAAATCTTGCTTTTCTCATGCTGCAGGTAAATGATCCAGGCAAGTCTAGGAAGTGACCAAATAACAGAGCACACTCACATACAGGTGCACACACACCCCATCAACCATAAATTACCAACTGATAATTTTGAAGTTTATTTTTGAATGGCAATGCATGCACTGGAAGATGCCATCGGATTCAATAGGGAAGTGGTGCCATGCACACAAAAACCTCTTCCCGCCAGCCTGCACCACACGTCTCCACCTGAAGCAAACCTCAGCTGCGGGCGTTTCTGCAACTGCTGCTCTGAGGCAAAGACATAAGCACAGGGAGCACAAGCACGACGTGGCAGGGAATCCCAGCAGCCTCCGAGGATGGGCAAACAAGGCTCTCGCCAGCTCGCTACCCGGGATACCTGGCACGACAGAGCATCTTATTCACGTTTAGGAATGTCAGGGAACACGAATTCACAAACATCTCTTTCCCCCCCACAGTCCGTACATGTGCCAGGCATGTTTGCATCCTGCTGATGGGAAAGTCTCCCCAGTCAGAGACAGATCTCCCCTGTAGCAAGGGGGAAAATTAACCTATCTGATTCTGCTCTGAGAGTCTTTCTATTTAATCTTACTGATTATGTGACTTCTTTTTTGTTTGTTTGCTTTTTTTTCCTCCACTGATGCACAATATATATTAACTCATAATATCTTACAGTATGGACCCAGTTCATCCCAAATTAACCTTCCTGCAGGAGAAATTTACAGCTGTCATAAGAAGCACAGGAAAAACCACGGTAATGAGAACCACCGGTGCAAGATAACCGTAGAGATTTCAATAGTCATCATTGTGCACATAACTTGCTTCTAAGACTGTTGTACATACATATTTCTACTACATTTTCAGACCTACTTTATAATGAATTACAGTTTTGCATGTTCTGAGTTTTCAGTCATTGTGAGACACTTGTGATCTCATTATTCACACTGAGTGAAAATTCCCCTGCAAACAATCCCATCCAGATTAATGGAACATTTGCATTTAAAATTATAATTCTGTGGCAAGGAGGACTGCACAATCTGCTCTGCAATCTTCAGCCAAGAAATTTCATATAAAGCTGGAAACTATTACATCAACTGTAGTATTGTGCTTGGAGAATCAAGAGCTTGTCTCTCCCTTGAGGAATCAGCCTTTCAATTTTGTACACCAATTTGGTAGTAAAATTAACTTACATAAAGCATCCCATGTAAAAACACTTTCAAACAAAATCTCAGTATCATTCCTGCCCTGTGTTACTAATGTATGTTTTCTCATACTAGATGAATTCTTCTCTAGTCTATTTTTTTGTTGGTTTGTTTGCTTAGAGCTCAGACATTTTGTCTAGGAGAGCATGTGTCCATTAAAAACAGCGTGGTTATTATAGAGGGAGCAGTCTAGGGAACTCCAGGCACGATTTTCATCATTTTGTTCATGGTATATTGGTAAGAGTTAACTCAATTCCATTAAAAACCCAAGCTGGAACAGCTAATAAAACACTGACAGGGAAAACAGGAGCTAGTTGTACTTGTCTATAGAAAAAGCTAAATAAGGGACTGAATGTCTAAAAATAGGCTTGGCGGGGGGAGGGGTGTTTGTTTTTTAATGGTATTGGATTTTTGAATTGTATTCTAGTAGTGTAGATTAGATAACATTCACTAAGTTCAGTCTGAAGGATTTCAGCCAGAAAATCAGGTAAATATAAGAACATCAGTAAAAAATCTTAAAAGTGTCAGCAAGAGATTTCAAACAAAATCTAAACATTTCCATGATGGCAAACCTATTGCCGCAGAATTAGTCAGAACTGAGAAACCTAAATGAGGGCAGTGGGAGATGTGGATATACAGCACACAGATCTTCATGATCCATCTGTAATTATCAGTGGGTGGTTTCCACCATTATTGGCAAAAAGAAAAAAAAAAAAGGAAAAAGGTTTGCTGCTTTTGAACAGGGTGTCTATAAATTAGAGGTATGAACTACCCCTATAGCTCATGGAGCAAAGTCTGAGCGATGGGAGGAAAATGCGTACCTTCGGCAATTTTGTAACAATAAAAACGTATTTCAAAGCTATTAAAATTTTCTGAGCAGGATCAGGAAAGATTTATGAGACGGCAGATTTATTGCCAAGGTACACCTTGCCTAGACTTCAACTCTTTTTCAGCTGTAGAGGAAGAAAAATGTGTTTTGCTTATACCGGTTAAACTCAAGCCAAAACAAATTGAAACCCTCTGCCTGCTCCTGAGCCTGCAAACACTTAGGACAAACTGCCTTAACTCATAATTGGGCTAAATGCTTAAAAGTACCCGCAAGGCCAGCCGAGGCTATTCCTGGGGATGGTGAAAAGTTCCAGAAAACACCTGGCCACGTCCAAATGTTTCGTGTGCCCCAGAGTGAGGGAACCGATTGCACCTGTACCATGACTTTTCCTCAGCTCTTGGGAAATAATCACTGCACATTCACAGTTCTCTTCAGTTTTCTCCCACCTTCTGCTCACAGACAGTCTGGGGAAAGGTTGGGTTGTTCTCCTTCCCCAAAAAAGGCCAATGGTCACTTTTATGCAAAAGGGTGCTAGCTTTGGACTTCTAACTGGTTTCTACCATAACTACAATCATGTAGACTCCTGGACATACTGAGCTCCAGCAGATCCTACCAGGCTTATTCTACAATCTATTATTAAAATAGGTATTTTAATGAAAATATCATATGTATCATTTCATATTGATGCCACAATGATATATTAATTGCCAGTTTAGGGGGAAAGTTAACTCTAAAATATGACAGCTTGCCCTTTTCACTATCACTCACGACCTCTCTCTCAGTAGATTTTCTTTCTTTTTTTTTTTTTTTTTTTTAACAGGCCCATTTAGAAATATCTGGGCATCTTTCTGCTTCTGAATTGAGCTTTTTGCAATGTCTATAAATAGTTATTGCAGATAGCTATGCATCATTTCAGCAACTAACTGCATATGAGATTCCTGGTATGGTACAGAAATGTACATGGAGGATTCCTGCAAAGGCTGATGTTTGTGATATTGGCTCACTGCTTGCTGCGAGAAAATGGGGAGCAACGATTTCAAATCAAAAACCACTGAGCCAGCTCTAGCACATGCAGATACGCAGCAGGTCTTCAGGAGGAAGGTCCCCAAGGAGCATTTAGGCATCGCTCCGTGTTGCTGTGCCAGGACACAAGCCATGCGCACAAGACCTGCAGAGCCCCAGGTACTCAAAATCACTCTTTCTCCAGAACAACACTGTAAGTCTGTATTTTTCACCACAGTGTCTAAAGCAAGGGTAACACATGCTTACATTGATAAAAAGAGGCTTATTCCATCATTATCTACAAAACTTCAACAGGTTGAATTTGGCCCCAAATGCAGAATTAGTAGAACTCAGGTAGGCAATGAGGTCCCAAATCAAAGGAACAGATCTGTGCCTAGTATATAAAAACACAGAACAAGTTGCCAAACAGTTCTGTCATATTGCCCACCCAGGTTCGGGCATCGCTGTAGTAGTTGTTTCCTCTTTACAGACACAATCAACACCTCTACACAAATTGCAGCAGCTCTTACAAACGTGCAGGGTCACATATTGCGCAGTGCATCGCTGCCTCAGCCAAGCCTCTGGGCAGGACTCTATAGTTCTCTTAAAAAACAATGCTGATTAATTAATGAATTAATTAAAAAATAATGTTCTTCATGTCAGTGAATTTGATGACATATGACAACAAAACAACAATTTCTTATTAAACCTTCTTTTTCCAAGCAATTGTATAAGCTGGTGCAAATGCAATAGCAGATTTGCTCATTCTCTTTACAGTTTGTTCTCTGTAACAGTTACTGTCTAGCTTCCCCCAGTGATTATATCTTATATTCTCATATACAGGCCAAAAAGTGTCTTGCAGAATGAGGTATTTCAGGCCAGTTCTGGATTTAGATCATGTAGGCAATGCAGCAGATTTAATTGCATATTTTTCTGAATTTAGATTAAGCTAAATAGTGGGTTGTCATCTTTTTCAAATTCAAATTACAGTAAGATACCACTAACGAGTGAACTTTGTCTTTGTAACCCAGTGCAGAAAGCTGGCGTGATGTCACATGGACAGCAGCACCTGAGAGCGCTTCAGCTAATGAACACACCATCAGAAATGCAGCCCCATGTGTCTGGCAGCTGCACCAGGAATTTTGATTTTTATTTTTATTAATTGGGAGACCCTTGCAGAAACCTCTGTTCACCCATGCCTGAGCAGCCTGCAGCGCACCGGCAAGAAGACGTGCTCAAATGAGAGCTCTGTGCTCACATTTAAAGCCATATCTGTAAAAGTATTTTTGGTCCAATATTTGTTGAGAGTTTTTTAAAAAAGGCCTTAAAAATTTCAGTACACGAGGTGGTTTAACAATTTTTCACCAGCACATTTATGTTCTCCATAGATGCTTCCTCCTCCTGAACAGTACCTCTTCTAAAGAAAGTTGTACCAAAAAGAATTTAATTATTTCAAAAATAGAAGTCATAGATCGAGTAGAGTAATAGATACATTTCGTATCTCTGATAATTAATTTTCCAATTAAATATTCCATCATAGTTATTAGTTTTGATCATTTAGATTAATGGAAAATTGGACTAGATTTCTAGATGCGATTATTCAGTATAGTTTAATGTCAGTTAAATGCCAGTTTTAGCACTGGAAAGGTAGCCCTGTATATCCTCCCTTTTAAGTTAGGACTCAAAACTATATAGAAGATGAAAGAAACCCAGAGCTGGTACGTTTGCACTCACCTCTCCGTTATCCATGAGCCAGGACTGAAACTCAATGGCTGTTTCAGGAAAGACAACGATAGCACAAAATCAGTGCAAAGATATTTTAGAAAATGTTTGCAAAATACACAAAATAGGAAGAGCACCTAGTGTTTCACCTAGCTATTTCCCACCAATGACAAGACCCAACAACTTGCATATATCTGCATGAGACAGAAACCCAGACAGGTGTTGCCGATGTTCTGAAGGGACATAAAATACTGACTTATGCAGTGAGGTCCCCTCTGCTCACTGAAAAATCCCATCTGAAAGGCTGCACAGTGCTTTCCATCCTTTGCATCACTTCATGGTTATTATTTATGGACTAATCAGTTATTCCTCCCTTTTCTATTTTTTTTCTTCAAAGCTGTATTTAGGAGGTTTGAGTATCAGCAAGAAGAAAGTTTACACTGAAGCGCTCTTACATGCTTGACAAATCCACAGAACCAAAGAAATGCAGATTTAAGGCTAAAAATCCAGACTGACACCCCAGCCTTCCTGATACCACTACAAAACTCCTTCTTTTGTGCATTAAAGTCAGACCTCTTACTTTACCAAATGCAGTTTTCTTCTTGTAGTTAAATTATAGTAACAAGCGCTCCACTTTTGGCAAAACCCAATACCTACAAGATTTGGATTACTAAAATGTAACCCAAATCCTTTCTGCTCATGGTGTGTGCATTTGAAGATAAGTAACAGTGTGAGTAGGCTAATAATGGATTGGGATCTCCTATGGATAGTTCCACACATCTCTAATTTTATTGCAACTATTTTTCTAGTTAAATTTAGATGAAAGAGCAAAATGCATTTATTTCTTGCCTTTCTTTTTTTCTTTAGGTACAGTTAAACTCCTGTTACACAAACTCATGCACAGAGACAAATGAGAAGCAGTAACCATTGCATCACAGTAATGTGGGTCATATTTCCAGTGATTTGGGTAGAGAATACTATGCACCTGACCCACATTAATTAAGCAAACAATATTGTATGAATTAGAATACAACTGGTCCTCTAACTCACCCTCTTCAAAGCACAGGGCTATTTTTAACCATTTGTTGTGATTTGATCATCTGTTTTCAATTCTTTCCAAAAACAAACAAACAAAAAAGGAGCAATTGCTTATCTCTTAGAGCCATAGGAGATCCTAGCAGTCACATCAAGAACACTTCGGGACGAGGTCTGACAAATCAGATGATAATACTGAAATATCTTGAAGCATAATACAAACCTTACAACGTGGCGATGAATTAAAAAATATATAATTTTTTGCTGGTCCTGGCCTCTCCTACGAAAATACCATCCGGAGAGGCCTCACAGCGAGGATTTGTGTATGTCAACATGGAACTTGATGAAAAGCAAGCCCTGGGTTTGTGTAAGTCTTCGTAATGCTTGAAACCCAATCACTGGCTTGGTTGCAAGAGTGCAAATACCGAATAGTTCTAATGTGCTTGATGCTCCTGCCCTGGCTTCCCACCTTCTTTCTCATCTGAGCCATATCGCTTGGTCATGGTGGCGGTGATGGCCACCCATGAGCAACCTCCCCCAGTTCAACCCCTGCCTGCAACTGCACGCAGCTCCTGACTCACATATTGCCATTCATCAGCTGCTACCCATTAATCCTGCCCTCAGATCTTCATTTTTAAGTCTAGCACCTCTCCTTTTATGCTCCAGGCATTTGCCGTCAAAGTGTCACCTTAATATTCAAGCTACAAAGGTGTCTGCTGCCATTGACTCAGCTGACATTTACTTGCAAGAAACTGAACTGAAGCCGCTGGTAATTTCTATAAAAGGTGTTTGCATTAATTTTCTTGCTGTTATGCCTTGTTACTCCAGTATATGTTTGTAGATGCCAGCAATGCTTAATTTTGTCCCTGTTGCTTTTCTTTGACAGGTTACTCCTTGTTTATAGACATGAGAAAGTTTACTGAGCAATTCAGCTTCCCCAGGTTCACAGTTCAGTAAAAAACAAAAAACAAAACGACGAAAAAAAGACTTTTTTTTTCGATAGGGTGTTTATCTGATGCTAACTACTGTTTTATGAGTCAACTTTTCCCAGAAATTATTATGAAATTCACAGCTTAACCGTTGATAAACTGGGTACACTGTCATTTCTGGTTATATGGCATTAAAAATGGAATAATTTGCTGAGTGGCAATGAATTGTCTAAATAAGGTTCAGGTCTTTTCTTGTGTCTTTTTTCCTGCACTGTCAGATAAATTATGTTGCCTCTCTTTCAAAGAAAAAAACATCCCTACATTTGAGTGCTAGAGTTAGGAAGATATGTCAAGCACACATTACCTAATTAAAAAAGCAACATGACTAATATCTTATGACAAATATATTTCCTAGGCTTATAGTCCACCAGCTTAAAAAAGAACCAGATATAATAACTATAATGGTGAATGCAAACAGAAAATTTCATAAGCAAATAATTTCATTTAAATCTACCTTAAGGTGTGTGTTAATAACCATCCACATGTAAGAACAAAATAACTAGCAAAGAATCTACCACAAAAGAGCCACCTGCATTGAGAAAAAATGTGACAATCATTCAGCCAAAACTCGCCTTCTCTTTCTGTTTCTGCCACCAATTTGGAGGACCAGATCCACCGCCCTGTCTAGCTCAGCAGTCATATCATACTGACCCCAAGCCTCCCCATGCAAAAGCTGCAGCACATTTTGGAAGTGCTTTTCCCTTGTGAGGCCGCCTTTGCAAGAACACATCTGGTGTTCTGCTTCAAGAAGCTGCTGGAGAAAGCCTTTCCCAGGCCCCACTTGGCCTGGGCTCCAGCAATTGTCAAAGAAATTCCCACAAGCATCGTGAAATACAACTGAAACTTGGCCATGGTAACACCCTCCTATCATCTCAAAACTGTGGCTGAGGACGTGTGGTTAGAGAATAAAGACACTGCCTTCAGCACAGCCACTTGTTAATGACTGGCCTAACTGGGCAAAAGGAGAAAGGAGATAGCGCTGGATCATGTGAAGAGCCTCGAGATGGCAGCTGCTGGCAGGTAATCGCAATTCCTTGCGACATGATAAAGCAAATCAATGATGCGAATACAGAAAGAATAAGGCTGAAATCTCTGTCTCGGGATTCACATGAAATTCAGCAGAATCTTGTTCAGAAGAACCTTGACAGCGACATAAAGGCGACATGGTTTTCCAAAAATAAAAAGAAAAATTAAAAATGCAACAAGAATAGGAAAACCCCATGCTCTGATTAGCCCTTTCCAAGATGCTACCTGCATGCCACCAGCCTAGAGAAGATGCTAGCACATTATATGCTGTGTGTATATATCTGTATATGTATATAAGTGTACTAAATACGTTTACTAATATCCACTATGTTTCAAGTCTTATGCAACCAGTTTTAGATGTTTAGTAAGATAATTTAGAGGCTATAAGCAGTATTTTCATGTGTTTTTTTTTTTTTTTTAAGGAGTAGAGAGGTTAAAGTGGAATTAGGCATTAGCAACAGGCATGAATAACAAAAAGACCTACTCAGGTTCACTACAACAGAGACCATTCTAGTTGCAGGTAAGAGTCCTTTTTAATACAAATCATTTATGTGCATTGTTTTTTAGGTATTACTTCTTAAGAGCCTTATTCTTCCTAAGCACAGGTTAGACTCATGCTTTTCGAGCAGGAGCCCTGGTATTCTCGTGTTTACTCTCAGACAACATGTTTACGTCCCTGAATGGTTTCTAATTCAGCCTCAAGAAGTGCATAATTTCAGACGTCTCTATAGGAAGCAGAGCTGCAGAGGACCAGCTGTGACAACGTATATGTGTGGGTTTTTTACATATGTGCAATTAACTCTCTACTGAATTCCTTATAAATTACCCAAACCAGTGATCTCATACATCACATCACTCCTCAACAGTAGTTTCTTACATAAGCATAGGATCTATTTCTCCTGAGAGCTGGAATTTGATCTCACACTTACATGTTTAAATGTTCTCACCAGATAAAGTGTTGGTCAAACTGTCCCTGTCTGGAATGCTGAGATGTCTGGGGTACTTCCCAAATTCCGCATTACAGGTAAATTCAATACCTGGGTGGCATCATTTCTGCCTTCAAGCCTTCTACAGAACATAATATTAATGAAAATGAGACCTTCCTGAAACTAAATGAACTGTAGGACAACTGTAAACTGGGAATGACAGGTTCAGTTTGCAACTGATGCTTAGGCCAATGGATATGATTCCTCCTTTAAGCTTTTAAGCATCTCTACTAATAGCTAAAATACTCGAAAATGGTCTGACCTTTAGGTTCTGTTTGATAAAGGCTTCTTTTTCTTTGGGAAATTGCCTCCACTGAATCATTCCCAAGCCTCTAGGCAACTTCAGTTTCAAATACATAGCTGTTACAATTCTTTCTAGGGTAATTTTAATAAGCGAACAACTAGAGAAAATGTCTAAAAAGAAGAATAGTAAAATTATACAGAAACATTGTTGCAACACACATCATCTAGTTCTAGTATGAGTCTTTGATACAGAACAGCTTTGCTTGACTTTTTCTTATGAAACTAAATTAATTCGACAGGAAGGTCTTACATGAGTTCCAAGACTAAAGTAATTGGGTTATGAACCTCCAAGGAGATTATTAATTTTCTTTTCCCTGATATTTGCATTGCAGCTATAGCTGTCATCGAAATATTTATCTAAACTATTAGATAGCCAGAAATATTCATAATCTATACTCATTATAAGATCAACAAAATATAAATGTCATAAATTTTAGCACCTAAGTGTTCTTATCAATACAGTATTTTTGATTTAAACTAATCAAATAGCCAAGTATTACAGTTCAGCAAATTACTATGGAAGCAAATTGATTTATTTATTTATTGTTCTTGCTAGTTAAACATGGAACTAGGAAAATTGCCATCAGAATTAATGAGGTTTCTATAACGAGGCCCAACTGCAGTGAAAACCAGAGGCTCTCTGGTAACGTCGCAACTAGAGCAACTCTCTGCTTCTACCACCTCATTTTACTCCAATCAAGACAAGTTTTTGGAGATTTCTATTTATATTTGATCTCTCTTGCAGTTTGGAGCCTTATAACCTCAGTTACCTGACCAAGACTGGAAACACAGACTGTTATAATCACTGGACAATGGAAGATTATGGGAATAATGCCTAAACTGGAATCATAAAAACATTTCCTTTTCTGAAGAAATTGGACATTTCTGAATAAATAGAGCAAATAAGTATGAGACAGACACATATCACTCTCTGACCCCTCAGTGTGACATAGTCTCAAGGACTCTGAGATAATAATCATTTCTCAAATCTAGACTAATGGGAGACACCCATGATTCTGGATAGAGAACTATTATATATTAATTAAAAGATTGCTGAAATATTCACTATGGGAAACCTCAGAAAACAGGGAGAGAGATGGATATATTGAATCTGTTGACTGCCTTCTCTCCTCAGCTGGCTTTCATCCCTCTAAAATAGCTTCTTAAATAGGTTTTACCAGCACTCTAAAACCAAAGTGCTGAGGACCCTACTGATACCAGTGTCACTTACATTGCTTTCTGCCTGCCGCCATAAATCATCCGAAGATTTCACTGACTCCTGCAAAAAGCTCTGCAGCACCTTGAGAACCTCACAGTCCCTCAGGGTCTTTTTCATATTCTCGTTTTACCCACTGTTTTAAAAGAGGAAAAAAAAAAAAAAAAGAAAAAAGAAAAAGAGACAGAGATAAAACACATGAAATAACAATAAAAAGTGTACAAGTGGAGCCTATTTGGACCTCTATGGGGCAAACCACTTTACAAGAAAGTTTCATTAAAAATGCCTTTTTTTTATGGATGCAAATGCTAGACCAAAGCAAGGACCATTCAGATTTTGGACCTAGTCATGGTTGACTTATTTCTCTGTGAAATTGCCTTTTCTTAATGTGCTTTTTCTTAAACAGCACATCAATGCTAGAATTTATCTGTAGGATTTGTTAAAATGTTCACACACAGGGGTCCACTGAAATTTGCCTGAGTAATGCCTGAATAAGTAATTTCACTATCTGCATATTTGATTCTATCACGTCACACATGCTTTAAGTGAATGTAACCAATTTTTCATTCATTTTAGACCACTTTGGAATAGGCTTGCTTATTCATATTTATCTGCGTTTTAGCACTCAGTTTGACTGTGCTTTTGCCTCTACGGATGAATTATGAATAGACTATTATAAATAAGAACAGAAACTCTCTCTTCATCATATATTCTTTCAATATTCTCTTTCCTCTGATGAATTCCAGTCTCTATATAGACATTTTTTAAGAAGTCTTTCTTTTTTTCTTTTTTCATTATAGGTGTTTATCTACTAATTCTAATAAATTTCGCATCTGTTTAATAAAGCAAAGCCAGAAATATCTAGTGGCAGGTTTGGTTGACCTAAAGGGCAAAAACCTTCTAAAACCCTTGTTATCTTCTCTCCCAGGAGCCCTGGGATCTGGCACCTGCCTCCGTAAGCAGCTGTGCTCAGAAGTCTTGCAGATGGCTACAGAAAAGGCAACCAAATCCCCCCTGCAGTCAGAGCTTTAATGAAAGCTGTATAAAATGAGGAACCTGGTGGAATGGTCTAGGGATCTTGTGCACCGGAATGCTCCCAGTGGGGCCCGCATCCCTGGAAATGCCCCCAAAGGTGCTTGGCAGCTGTCCCTGAAGCTCCACAGGGGCCAGGACCATCATCTCTGAGCTGATCAGCAATGCTGTATATACCACACACAGAAACATTTCACAGATGTGTTGTACATCCAGATATCAACACATACATGTAGAATATATGTGTGAACATTCGTGGTGAAAATTTGACTTTGTTAAGGGCAGGCTGCAGTTTTGCAGCACTGCACTGAGCAGCACTAAGCAAGACAGACACGGCTCAGAGCACCAGCAAGGCCTGAGCTGCTACTTCAAGCACGGTAGCTGCAGGGAGAGCCTGATTTATCCTGTGCTTGTAGCTATGCAAATACTAAACAAATACCACATTTGAAAATTCCCCTGTCTGGAGATCTATTCTTTTCCTGATTATGACTACTTCCTGTGTAATTCCTCTCAATTTGCAGCAGATTACTCATTGGAAAAAGAGGTGAGAAAATTAGTGTTTGCTATTCATTCTGCCCACAGATGTCTGCAATGTGCTTTTTGCACATCCCAACATGAAAATCTGGATGTGTCATCCATGATTGCTCGTCTCAGTGTTGCTCCCCAAATACACCTTTTGTTACTTAAATTTCTTCAGAATTTTTTAATAGGGGGCTTGGAAATTTGAGACCTTCAGCAGGCGAGTGGTGTTCACAACGAAGTGACTCACTCCTCAAACCAGGTGATGGACTGACAGCTGTGGATGCAGGGAATAAATTAGCATGTTTTAATAACACCCAGTCACTACATGGTGGTACAAGCCCTGACTCAGAGGACACCCACATGTGTATTAGAAAACAAAGAGTCTGTGCTCATGCTGTTTGTGTTTCATTATTCCTTCACGAAATGGATTTCACATCCACCATGCTAGGTCTGGAGCTTCCTGAAGCTCATGTAACCCAAGCACAAAGTGCAGAAAACAGCCCAGCCTGCTGATTGGATTGTGTCACTCCTGCTGGAAGGCACCCTTCACATCCATAAAATTAAATGGTCAGGTGAGAGGTTTAGTAGACAAGAAAGATAGAAAAATAAATAAAATATGAATACAAACTAGACCCAGTTATTATATCATTATAGAGCAAGCGTGCAAGAAAGCGTTTACCTTCGGGTTT
The DNA here is from genome assembly GCA_003342815.1 of Eudromia elegans. Classification (NCBI taxonomy): domain Eukaryota; kingdom Metazoa; phylum Chordata; class Aves; order Tinamiformes; family Tinamidae; genus Eudromia; species Eudromia elegans. Next base: position 4,332,145 of record PTEX01000002.1, on the reverse strand, counting down.
ACCTTCAGATCATTAATAAGCCTGGGCCAGGCCTCCATTTTCTACCCAGCTCACATTCATCAGCTTCCTATTGCTTTTGTCCAAATTCTTCTTGAATATCCTCAAGTCCTTGTTGGAAAAGCACATATTCTACCAGGAACGGCTCGACTTTTTTAAAAAGTACACTTGGTCATTTTGGTGCTCAACACATCACAGAGGAGATCCTATACTTCAATTTTAGACACATCTAAACTCTGCTAGCACAATATATGCTTTCTTAAAGTATTTTGAGCATACATTTGCAGTTACCTAGACCTATCCTTGTAAATCAAACTGCCCAGCAGGGAGCACAGCCATTTCTTTCTGCTCTGGAAATGTATTAAAATACACAAACATAGCTGAATTTTAAAGGGTTGGTCAACAAGACAAGGGCTCAGAGGCAATTTGGCTCCCAGAGCAGTTGCTTCAGGATCTTTTTATCTTTAGAGAATTTATGTGCATATAATATTTATAGTTCATCATATACCCAACACCTCTTAGAAAGGCAGAATTCTCTTGTTTCCAATACAATACACTTGATTATTTCTAAATTTCACCCAGGGAACTGGAGATGGTTTTACAAACCAGTGTGTTACCTGATTTCACAGTCAATTGTAAGGTATTTCCTATATTTTTAAGCAATGCTGGAGCATACATGCAGACAGGTTGGTAGCAGTGCAGCTCCTGGCAGCCCTGCCCTTGGTCCCAGGTTTTCATACAAGGACTGGGCATGAGATCTCAGTCCAGCTGAGGGCCAAGTTGGTGCCTTTGGTCGAGGGAAGACCAGTCACTCCCTGTTGTGCGAAAGAACATGAGAAAGAGCTAAATATATTTCTCTTATATTTCTTTTAACCCCAAAATCTCTCTTACTTCTTTCCTCATCTTATATCTGCACAGAGCTTTATTCTACAAGGTGTTAAATTACAGAGCAAAGCTTCAGGTTTCCACCAGAGCCACTATCTCAAATGCCTGGGCAATCACCACAAAAACAAACTCAGCATGTTTGGGTCTCCACAGCACGGGTGCCCCAGCTGGGCAACTGCCCAGCAAGGTGCAGCTCTCCAGAAACTAAGCAGATACAGGCAAGCTAAATGTGCATACGAGCTAAGACACCCGGGATGATCTAGGAGATCACACCGAAAAGCAGAATATTGAACTCTGGCCCCATCTAAACAGCCAGGAGGTCATTCCTCCTCTTTGGAAACCTCAGCTGAATAGTTGAGGCTCCAAACAGATTTTTGTGGCAAGCAAACCCACAGCTGTGTTTAACACAGCCCTTGTGATATCACGAAGCTGCCTTACAGTTCCTAGTGTGCGGGCGGTGCACGTCTTTCAGGTAGCCTGGATCATCGCAGCCAAGGCGCTCGCCCCAGCCAAGCTGCGTGCTTCTTGGAGCGAGCAGACTAGCGCCGCAGAGCCGCCGCAAGGCACGTCCACAGCTCCGCAGAGAACCCAATATACGGAGGAATCTGGATTCCTGCTTGAAGCTGCTGCAGGTATTTCATCCAGTTGTCCCTTGCCACATTAAATCAGGATAGATAAAGATCTTGAAATTATCCACAATTAAATTTAAAGACTACTTATTAAAAAAATGCACCACAAAAAGGGATACTCCTACAAGAAAAAGGCTTCCCTGGCTAAGACTGAACAAGCCATATAATCAAGTGGCAAAGAGGAGATGCAATAAAAATGTGTAAAAGAGTAATTTGATCATGAAACTTTCAGAGGAGAGGATAAACTGCGGGGGGGTGGGGTCAGGGAGCTCCTCAGCAAGAAGCTGTATGCAGCATTAACTTTCTCAAACATAAAAAAAATAATGGTACCAGTTTGTGGGGCTTTTAATCCAGATAGGTTATTTATGTTTATCCAAAATACACCATTTTAAAAAGTTTGTTTTTAAAAAGAAATTATTCATAGAAAAAAAAATCAAGGGAGACCTACACAGAGACAAATTTAGCAGAACCAGTGTTATATTCTGCAAATGAATCTCTCAGGCCCAAAGCTTGCGTAGTATCGCAGTGAAGCTGCATGCCAAGAGGCTGAAGTATCTCCATAGTTGTCTCATGGTCTCTACCATTGCTGAAATGTTCTTCAGAGCAGCACTCACTTACATGCACTTCATTACATACAGGATTCTTATGCCCACAGAGCTTAAAACTAGCAGGATTTGGCCCTAGCCCTCTGAAACACCTCCCCACACATGCATGTATATGAGGTGATGCGCACGGCATCACGCGCGGGTCCTGCTATAATTTTTGTGTTATTACTTTTATTGTGCAACTATTTTGGATTTTAAAACTGTCACAGTCATTCACCTGCAAAAAGGAAATAGTCTAAATACAGTGCAACCCAAATAGTTTTGAAACTGCCATTTTTTGAGTTATTGGAGTCCCTAAAATAACCTCTTTCAAATATAAAATGGGACGTATTTTCCATAGTCTGGAGATGATAAAAAAGCTGCTGAAGCAAATTTGTAGACCTTTCCCAAAAGTTCAGTCTTACTAAAATCAAATACGAAATGCTACATAATACAAAAGTGGGGTTTTTTTCTTTTTTTTTTTTTTTCTTTTTTTTTTTTTTTGGTAATTTGACTAAACCCGCAAAAGCTGATTTAGAGCACCAGGACTTCTGCCAACTTGCAGAAAAGCTATATTGGGAGAAGAGACCTTCTCCAGCAGAAAGAGGCAGAAAGTTTGCCATTTTGGACACCTATTTGTATCCCAGACTAAAGTATAGCAATATTTGTAAATCACAGCATAGTCCCTTTTCCTCCCCCATTCTGTTTGTGATACCAAACAAATGTTTTCATGTAAGCAGAACCCTTGCAGTTCATTTTTAATAATGAGTGCATTACACTTGAGGGCAAAACACTTCTCATACAAATTTGGAAGCTATAAATTGTCTCCATGGTTTCCCTCGGAAAACACTGTGAGCTCTCTGGGCAAGTAGTAGAGAAGCGCCTGGTGCCAAGGCGTTAGTGCTGGCATGGAGAAAGGACTTTGCACATAAATTACCATTTAGAGAAGATTACTGTAAAATCAAACTGGGAAACTTGTGAGGACCTCCTGGGTATCCACAAACATTCATAATAATGGCATGAATACAAAAATAGCCTATGTGATTTTTGGCATTTTGCATATTTGGGGGTTAGCGCAGGTGCAGGACCCCTGAGGACACCATCACTGACACCAACGTTTTGTGCAGCTCGAGGGATGACGGACACGACAAGGCAATCTTTGTTCTTCCAAAAATCCTCCCCTAAATCCGCTCACATCCATGAAGAGCGGGCTGGCTTCCTCTGTCCTCGGGGGAGCACAATCTTTGCTGTCAAGGCGGTCCACACACGGCCCTGCTGCCATCCACGCCGCCAGGTCTCTGCAAGCATCATCCCAAATCTGTGCACTGGCTACGCTTCTGCCTCTTTGCAGGGCTACAAAACCCTCCTCACTGAAAAATAGTCAGCTAGAGGGTATGGCCTCTGTGAGAGCCGTGTTTAAGGATGGGAATGTCATGCAGGGGATTCATAGGAAAACAATTCCACACAACATCCCCTCCAAATTCCATCCAAAAAAATGGTCTGTGTCGGAACATAATGCTTTAATAAATCCTGTAAAATTCGCCTGACATTCTCATTAGCAGGACAGGGATATATAAGATATATTTAACACCCAGGGATGAATGTTAGATCTCATCCTATCGTCTGATATTCTTGCTTGAGTCTACCTCCACCGTCTCTCATTTCTATTTTCCTCCTTCCACCAGAAGTACTTTCTCCAGTAGAGTTCAGAAAGTCTCTTCGGGAGCTGCTCGTACTCCCCTTGCAATGAGAACACCCTTTCTGCTTCTTATCTCCACTGCCCATGGCCGGCCATGGGCCGACCCTGCCCACTCTCTCTCAGCCTCCTTCTCCTCTCTGCTATCAATGACACCTCAGTGATGGGTTTTTCCTGCAGCAGCTTCTAAATTTAGTTCATTTTCAGAGTTGGCAGCCCAATCATGGATTGTTTTTCCTGCCAGATCACCTGGTTACTTTACTCCCTCCAAAATAGAGGTGTTTATTTTAACCTCTTAGTCTGGCATCTCCTAGCTCTAGCAAAACCAATTTTCCAAAGTGATAGAGACAAGAATCTCCTACACTATTACATGTCAACATGTTCCTGCCACAACACACTATGCTTTTCAGAGACACCATTTCCTGGCAATATTCCTAGTTTAGAACCATTTTGATTGTGGTTACCTAATTAATTGCAATCATAGTGAACAAAGAACTCCAGCAGTACCATCCTAAAGAAATCTATCAAACTAGGCTTACAACATTTTTCCTTTTTTTAATTATGATGGGATTTACCAAGATGTCTTAGTTCAGAAAGTCTTTACCTATTTTGTTTCAAATCTGATAGGAATAAGACTTAATCCTTCAAAACTAATGCTGAAAGCTGGTATCTGTTACGGTTATGGATATGTTTTAGAAAGGAATAAAATTGGAACAATAATGCAGTTTCAGATGTAACAGCCATGGAATTATTTCTAATCCTTCACAATACTTACCAGGCTTGAACAAAGACAAATGTATGTGTATGTATCTACATAACTGTGATTTACTGCCCCAGAATCAACAACCTTCCAATAAACATCCCCTGGTATTTCCTTGTGCATATTAATGATTTCTCAAAGGAAAGCACTCCTTTTCATTGCACGGTTGTATTTTTTGCTGCTGTGAGAGTTCTCTTTAGAAGTGCTTTAGGGAGGCATATGAGAAGAGGAGCAGCAGCCTGGTCGTGCCTGTTTGCAGTGCTCTACACCCAGTTCCCTTGACTCATCCTCTTGTGTGTCTCACAGGCAGGCAGCGCTTTGCTGTCGGTGCCAACAACCGCTGGTCAATGGCAAACACTGCACGATCGGTTAGACAGGGGCAAGTAATTGACTCAAGAGACTTCCCAAGGAAGAAAAGTCCCCTTTTTTCCCATTTGAGATCCACCACCTTAAGCAGAAATACTCTGCCAGAATCTGCAAGTTATCTATTTATAAAAAATCCAGGGTATCACACTTGGCATATAACTTCATAAATGCACATGTGTATTTCTCTAATCATACATTTGTTTAATACTATGCTTACCACGTCCTGGTAAGCATAGTATTGACTTATACTGATCAGATAGTTCTCCTTAAAAAACAACAACAACAACAACAACAACACTAAGCCCCAGCCACCTGGCAAGCACCCACATCAACATCTAGGGGACAGTCAGTCCAGAATTACCAAAAATCGGACCAGTATTGTTTATGTGATGTGTCCTCGCTGATATAAAACCCAGTTATAGCTCTCCTGAGTACAGCAACCCAACCTGCCTCATTCTTTTTCATGATTTAGTAAAATTTGCCTTAGCACCTGGATTGGTCCCATGAGGTAAGTGTCATGCTCAGAGACAGCCCAGGTGCTATGCACAGAGGACAGAAATGGGGCAGTTTGGAGACAAAACCTATGGTCTGAAGTGTGCCACAGCCGTGACGCTCCAACACGTGGCACCTTCCGGAAGCTCTGGGGAGCCAGTTAGCAGAGCCATAGTCATGTAACCAGCTACAAGTTATTTCCAATTTGCTACTTCCGTTTCTTCTTTCAAACCCTATTTCAGAATGCATTTCTTTCATTCCCCTTTTCCTCTTTATTTCTGCAATTATGCATGTATTATGCACAACCCATTGCACCAGACCGTAGTTTGACAGTCCCTTTTCCCATAGTTTCTGCTCTGATCCCACGTGATATATGGGTCAGCACCTCCCATGCTCACATCAGAATGGCCCATCTACCAACAGCACAAGCGATCTGCCAGTAAAATAGCTAATGTTCAATGAGATTTACTCGAAACACTGTATATCATAAGATGAGAAATCTAGAAACAGTTAATTTTGCTGGGAGCATTGGGAACAAGAAATGATAACTCACGGCATGCACATCCACGAAGAATCACCCATCAGTACGGTCCATGCTTCATCCCATTCCAAGTTACCTAGGACATAAAGACATGTTTTGTCAGTAACTTTTTGAGTAAGACTCTTTTGATGTTTGAGGTTGGATTTTGAGACTCTCTTTTTTCCAGTTTGTCCTACTATCTCCAAAGTAGCAAACAGATTAGTGGGCTCATTGTCAGAAGGGCTCTACTCTAAGCAAAAACTTTCCAAATCTTTGACACAGCATTAATCACTTATCCAGGCTTTCACTGCTATATCCAGGCTTTCACTGCTATCTGAGCAGATGTCTAAAGCACAAAATCCATGTAGGGAGCCCTTAGAAGTTCGTATTGTTTCGACCGCCTAAGGGGTAGATATTTAAATTTCCTTAATATTGAGCCAACACAGTTCTTATCACAGCTACACAAAGCCACCACATAATTCAATAGACAAATTGTCTGAACCTAATTAATCCCATAAAATGACAAATTATAATTTTTTTTTAAAAATCCATACCAATAGATACCCAAATGGCCACAAAACGCATTAGGCAGGGTGAATCAGATACCATCTGTGATAGAAAGGACATTGAATAATACAGTTTAGATGCAAAGCATATTGAACCGAACAAAACATACTATGTAAGAGATTTATAGTCCATAATCCACACAGAAAATCTGCTAAAATAGATCAGCTCTGTCAAATAAGAGTGCTTTCATCTAGTGTCCAGGAGCACAGCACTACTTTGACTTATTTAGCAGATCAGTTTCCATGCTCTTCCTGATTTCATGCAGTGATGATTAAGGATGAAGAATATCACAGAGAGTTGGCAACTGCAATAAATCAGAAAGCTTCGCTCAGTTTCGCAATACATATTTTCATCAGAATTGTATAAAATAGCATGATTAAATTACAGTGATGTACAATAAATATTTTCTGGGAAGAAAATCTTTTTTGGTCTTCAGATTTCACAAACATTTTTAAGACAGGAATGTTAATTAAGTTTTAATAGGTTGTTCTGAATTCACTGTCAGGAGATGTTCCATATAAACTAAAATTAGTTTCTATTGAGACTTTTTTTGTTGAAAATGGGCCAAAATCATAAGCCAAGAAATGGTGAAATGAACTTGGTCTATATTAATCAAACAAGATCTGGCACAATGACCTAAGCCATTTAAAGCATTTTATATATATTCTGTTCCAGACCCTGCACCGTAGGCTCTCATCAGAAATAGTAAACATCTGCTCATTTGAAGATTATGGACCATATTTTCTAAATTTATAGCGCTTGAGTATCTGGATATCAATCTGAGTCATCAAGATCTGACTCTGAACTCAAAGCCAGGCTCCAGGAGTGATGCTGGTAGTAGGGTCTTCTCTGAGGAGGACAGATGTTGATGCTAGCTGTTGAATAGGATGCAACCGGGAGCCACAGTTTCATACTTTCTTTTCTTTCTGTCCTCTACATGTCACAGAACAGCAGAAGAATAAAGATCATCATGGTGAGAGTGAGCTGCCACCTCAGATGAGCTAACCTCTTGCGTGACTGACTGACATGAGACATGGGAATGGAGTAAATGGGCTCCGCAGTCAATGACAATGCCATGACCGCACCCAAAATACATAATGTAGAGCCACGGAAAAGAGCCTCCCTTGCTGAGTCACCTTGTACCACCCCAACCTTGACAACAGCATGGAAGGAAATATGCAACGCAGCATTTTGTTCATTATATCAGAAGTCTTTGGCGGAAAACAAACTGTTAATATTTACAATAGTTTTCAAATATGGATCTTTGGAAAACTTCTTTCTTGCTATTTAATCTGAACATTTCAGAGACTACCAAATTAGAAGCCTCTAAGGTCTCATGCCTGTGTAGTTTCATTTATTTAAAAATTAATCACAAACTGAAGGAAAGAGCTGTGCTCCATTCCCACAAGAAATGACTGAAATTCTGCTGCCTTAAATTTACTTTGTTGCAGGGTTTCTTTTTAATGAAGTGCTCGTAGTGACTTAAGTGTGACTGCTGGTGGTAAGAGAGATTTAGCATCATGACTATTATTATTATTTTATTGTTATGAAATTAAAGGGGATTTTAGGACAAAAAAACGTCATTCTTACACAGTTGTCACACTAGAGTTTGCCTTCATTTTTGTGTGTGCTTATTCAGAAAATGCACAAACTCAAAAGAAACAATAATATAGACTAACAAATTAAAGTATTTTAAGGTATTCAACATACATCTGCAAAACATTAATTAATGACTTATGTGAAAAATAAAGCTGTTCTAGTGTATCATCACATTTACTTGTTTGTAGGCTTTATTCTTGTCCCATCTCTGAACTTCTTTTTTCCCCAGTTTGCTGAATTCACTGAATTATGTATAAATGTAAAGGCACACTATATGTAAAGACACTGTTTCAGGGCTCCTGCTAAATCTACATCATGTCTTCAGGACAGCATGAGTCAGAGGTGAACCAAGGTGTAAATCTGACTTCCACTTACTTAAACACACGCTGTAAAAATTACAGTGACAAAAATATTTAAGGAGATCTCATGCGTTTTTGTAAGAGATGCAACCTTGGAAGTACATCAGCTTCAGCAAGGAGAAATAAACAATAGTTCTTCCATTGCAGACTTCCTCTCTCTGATTCCCAAGGTTATGGAAGTCTACCCATATTCCAGTTTGGAGAGTACCAGCCTGAGGTCAAGCAAATTGAGGACTCTACAGCTTTTATGGGAGAGAAGCAGGAAACACAGGTGAAATGGACTTATTACTAGCCAGAGCAAGAGGTAAGACTATGGCCAAGCCAAACAAGACAAATTTTCATTGCATAATAGCATGTATTTCCCAACATGAAATGTCTTTCTTTTTCCATTGGAACACACTCAAATATGAATGTTTTTACAAACAGATGTAGTTTAGGAACAGTGCAGAAAAATGGGTGAACCACCCACCTTTTTACCCTTCAAATCAGCCCTTTTGAGGTTCCTGCTCTCTGCCAATCAACCCCTATCACTGAATGCACAAGCAAAACTCCAATTCTCTTAATGCCAGAAAAAAAAAAAAAATGTTAACTGGAAGCTGGCAATACTTTCAAAGCATTTTCCTGGGTTGATTTCCATTGCATTTTTCACAGACAAATCAGGAAAGCAGACTACAATAGAGTTACATATAATGCATCCCATACAGCATAAAAGACAAGTTCTGGGTATACAATGTATTTAGGTACTAAGAAAGAAACAGAACTGATGGGAAGTAAAGACACTTTCTACTCTGCAAAGCTCACTGATCCAGTGTTCATTAGTATATTAAAATTTGGATTTTTTCCCCTCTTTGTTTCTTAGCTTCTCTTGGATTTGTCTTTTTCCTGCCTACCATTTTTTTTTTCCTGTGCAACACATAGCTGTGAGTAAGGAAGGCAAAATTCTTTCCTTCCTCCTAAATAGCAGAGGCTTTTTCATTGCATGATAAATGTGTTGTCTTTTTTCAGTGCCTCCACCTTTGCCATCTATTATTGTACATCGAAGCACTTGGAGTCAAGCTTCTTTAATTGTTTACCACAAACACATACAACCATTTACTTTCAAAAGAAGGTCTATAAATATGAACTCCTCCACTCCTGCTTATTCAGTATTTAGGCAATGCTGACATTCAGAAAAAGATTGCTGAGATATCTTCTATGCTGGTCCTACCCTGTGAATACACTGCCAAATCAGGGCTCTGAAGAGAAATAGAGCCTGGTGTTAATTTTGCAGGTGATTCAACAGAGGTGATGCAGTAAAATGTAAAGCCACCACACTGAAAATAACTATACACCCATAATGAAGACACAGAGAAACTCTCCTGATGATAGGATGGAAAAGGAGGCATCCTCAGCTAGAGTGGGAATGGAAGTGGAGGGACACCCCTAGGAAACACTATGGTCTCTCATACACCAAGGAGTGTGTCTTCTTCCACTTCCTCTAATGCTCAGGAAACTTTGCTTGATATTCAACCTAAGTGCCACTCTCCCTTCCTAATTTTAGCTCATATTCATAGCTCTGTTCCTTTTCATTATGCTAAATAATTTTCTTCCCTGAATGTTTGCTGTAGGCAGATTTCTTTTGCCTTGGTTCCCAAAGCCTGTCAGCCAGTAAATGATTTGGTGCTGTGCATGTCAAACCATTTGCCCTTTAATAATTTTTCTACTCTCTTTTTGGCATCTTTTCCAGCAGTATGTCTGCCATTTTAGGCATGGTTTTGAGCACTCTGTGCTATGATATTAACCACAGGATACGATGCTGGTTAAAAGTCTTATAATCTTATATCAGACAAAATAGGCTGAAGGATCCTGGTTGAAGACTTTGTACAGTTAGGATAGGAAATGCTGACAGAAGAACATCCAGAAAGCAGACAGGATGCTTTTTAATATTTTTTCCCTGTGTATTTTTGTCAGCTGTCTTCTTTATTATTCTTAAAGGAACGGTTGCTTAGCGTGGAATGCAATGCGTCTCTTGCAGCCACCCTGAAAGAGTGTGGCACACCATCATCTCCTAGCTAGAAATGCCTTTATGTACAAAATACAGCAAGAGTTTAAAAGTTGAAAGATGAATTACTAGTTCTACATATAGGACACATTTTGCATGAAGATGTATTAAAGTTGAAGACAAACACACCTGTGGAGATTTTAGCAAATGGAAGGGGTTATAGATATTCTGGAAACATACACTGTACTAACCTGCTCCGATTAACAAGCAATCCTATCCAGGCACTCTTCCATTTAATAGTTCAAACATATCACATTTACAACGCGAACTTTTAACCTGAAAATAAACCCACTGAAAAAAACAATTTGAAGAAAACTTGTTGCAGTTATTATTAAGCTAAATTTGCTTTCAAAATATATATATAAAATTCTATTGCAGTATAAACACAGCATGTACGTATCAGATAGTAGTAAGCCATTCATAAATCAGAAACCGTGACTGGGTGGGGAATTATGCCTTGTTCTAACAAACCACGATCAGTCACTGAATGTGCGAACGTAACTTGTTACAAGTCAGAAACCTGGAACGAATTAGGGTAGTTATAACCTTGAGAAGAGAGTGCTGCTCTTTATCTTTCCACATTGTGAGGAAATGAATTAGGCATTGATAACAGCAGTCTTTAGAACTAAATAAATTCATGTTGCATCTGTTTCAACAGTAAAATGAATGTTGCAACCTTTTGTAATGGGGCCTCTTTTTTTTTTTCTTTTTTTAATGTTCAATTATTTACTGGGAAGAATTCTAAAGCATTGTGAAGGTTAAAGTAACCTTAAAGGTATCTATTGAACTGGATAAGAGTGTATAGAGAAAAAAAAAATCAATGAAGTTATGGAGCAGTCACATACATAAGCACATATGAATACATATAAAATTATGAAATTGTACATAAAAATGAATTCACCACTTCATGAAGAGAAAATGTGGATAACTAACATCCACAAAAGGCAGGAGAGATGTACACGTCTCTGCAGAATACTTCCAAAGAGACATTGCAATCTCCAGAATAAGTACCAGTCCATAACTTTTGCTGAGGTCTACATTGTTCAAGACGTCATTTATCACAACTGAAGAATGACTTTTAAACTCGGTAACTTGTATTTGCAGAATCCAAAGGTGCAATTGGCCTGAGTTGGACTTAAAATGATTCATTATTTTAATTTCATTTCACTTTGTCAAAAAGACGGACCATGATTTTAAGCAGCATCACTTACTCTCCTATATGTGACTCCTTCCAATTGCCTGACCTACTTTCTTTTCGTTCCAACTGATCAACAGACTGTCATTTGATTTGACCCTTGTTATGCATTATGGATAAATGCGTCTTCCAGTGAGCTTTCAATCCTAATATGCAACATTATTCTTATAAAGCTGAAACATTATACAGTAAGATATAAAAATTATAGGTATTGACTAGATTGCCTTTAGCTGCTTGAAGTCAAATTCATGTCTGAAATTAGGAAAAAAATCTATCTTGTCTTGATTTTTTTATTTTAATTTTGGATCATATATTGATTTCTTTCATAGTTATTTCTTCTTGAGAAGGTTGGACCTGTAAACAGGATCATAGTTAAAATAGGCTAGAGTAGAATGAGCAATTCTTCCTATTTTCAAAGAGAACTGGAAAGGAAAAGAACTCACTCTGCCAGGATCTTGAGTTGCAAATGTCTGGAATCTGAATCTACATAACCCACTTTATAATAACTCGTTGGGCAAGATGATCTGTTTGCAGTGTTTGGAGAGCACCCTGCACAGCAGGAGTCACATCCCCAATAAAGTTTTCTAAGCAGTGATACAGCATGAACAAATAGATACAGATATAGTGGAGATACCACATCTGTAGTAACACAGAGAAGAGCCTGCAATGAGTTTTTCCCTATTGCACTTCTGCGCTCATCAGGACACTGCCACTTAATTCCTTTCTGCTTCTTGGGACAAAACAACAGATAAAAGTCAAATTATGGAAAGTCTAAAGACAAATATTAATCTGCAGTAGCATTTCTCGAGTTCTCAGCATTTCACTTCTGATAGAAACAGCTTCTATGAATCCAGAAAAATTTATTCTGAACATATGTAATATCTAAGTATATCTAAGTTCTGAAGATAAAACAATAAAACTGCACTTCCTATGCATGAGCCTATAGGCAGGAATGCCTAAACTGCTCCAGTTTGAGTCTGGTTTTATCAATAGACTCCCTTCCTTCCAACCTCTTTAACACACATACAGAAGAGTGTAGTCAGAAAAGCTCCTTGATGGGAATTCTCAATAAACTTTTGCAATAGGTGCTTTTAATCATGTAATTATGTTTTTTATTGTATTTTGATGGCTCTCAGAACCATTTTCTGAAGGATCTCAGGGTCAAGCAGGGCTTTCCTCACCATGGTCATGGAAGCAAGTACAAGACCAGTAATTTGACATAAGGCCTTGTGCTAGTGAGGGAGTCCCTGCTCTCTCTTTTGCTCAGGACATCTGCTTCCCTACTAAATATCCCAAAATAGTTATATTTTGCTAAGAGAACACTCTCAGTGGACTTTTCTTATCCCTCATATGTACAGTCCCTGTATTTAATCCAGAATATTTACGTTAATGGGCTGCTGTTCACTTAACAGTTTGGCAAAACTTTCTGTTAAACTGGAACCCGTCTTCCTAGTCGCCACAAGGCTTTTGCCATCCGCTGTCAGCAGAAAGCACAAGATAAAACGTGTTTTGTAATTATGGATGGATACTATTGACTGTAATTGTTCTGTGCTTTCCGAGAACTATTATGATTTTGTTCATGGCTACAACATGAGTATTATTCTACTGGAATAAAACACCAAACACAAAGAAAGATATGTGTCAGAGAGGTAAAAAGATTAAGAAGTATTCTCAAAATCAGTTTTTCTTCTTACTTATTCTTTTCCTTTTGGAAAGTATGCAAGCATGATAGCCTTTTCTTCTCACATCATCCTTAATGGTGGGTCTGTCTGCAAGGGACACAGGGACACAGCAAATAGTGCAGCATAGCAGAAACTCACTGATCTCATTGCACCGTGTGCTGCTTTGAGCGATAGGCAGGGATTTTTCCCTTTCATACATCATTCACAACCAGCCACGCTGATTTCACAATGTCAGCCCAGAAAATAGCCCTGGCAGAGAGAAAAGAAGAAAGGAAAGATCTGTCTTTTGTTGTTATTTTGAATATTAACCACGCTGGCTAATATTTCAGATTTCATCGTCTCTGCCCTACTTCAGAGACTCCAGCAAAGGTCACATGAATAGGAGATAAAAATAAATAACAGATTTTCTGCTATTCTCTCAGTTTTAAAAGTTCCTCTGTTGTCTATAAACACCAAGCACATGTATCATTGCTCTGATGCTCCAAGAAGAACACTGATTATAACATTTCATTGCCTTGCCTTCTATTTGAATTCAGAGTCTGGGGTTTTTGAGCCACATGTTTGAAGGCACAAAGGGCAGTGAAGGCACCTAAGTCTTCCTGGGAATCAGCGGGATCAGGGAGCCACACATGTGCTCACAGCTTTGATGCAGCAGTTTGTGAGCCACAGGGCCCATCACCAGCCTTCCCACAAGCCTCCACAGGGCCACAGCTCAAAAGGGAAAACAGTTCTGGGAGTTTTAGCATCTGCTAACTGCTAAATTTAAGTGAACATATAATTGGAGGCAAGCCTAACTTCATTAAACTAACAGAAAAATGAAACTCAACATGTAAATCACAACTGAGATTCAATTAATAAATTAATAGAATACCAACTACGTTTGCTTTGATCATCTACCTTATGACTTGGCATACAGAGCAGGTAATCTGTCCACAAAGCTGAACAAGAACCGTCTTCAGTACTTCTGCAACGCACCGCTGGTGAAAGCAGCCGTGTTCTTTTAGTCTGAAACACCCCAAATATTAGTATGGAGACTGACATTTGACTTAGTGCTCCAAGTAAAGGAGCTAGAACCAAAAAGACTTGTTTCAGGACAACGCAGAGACTAACATGACATCCATGACCACAATTACTTAATTAATATTAGTGCCTTATTTTACCACACAAATGCCACACTGATCTTACCTATTTATTTAAAAGTGAGGTAATTGCAGACCAATGTAGAAAGCTCACAATAGAAGTATACAGAACACTTAATCATCAATTTTAGAACATCATTAACAATACAGTTCCCCGTAATCATAAAAGCAAATGAATACATCAACCACTATAAAAATAAAAACACTATTAGATAAAAATAGGAATGAAAAGATAAAGAAAAGCAAGATTTTCTCACCTACTTGCTTGTGATTTCTGCCGTATTTATCTGAAGATCCTGCAATCATGAGGCTTAGGCAGTACTTCACTCTACAGAGAGTGTTGCAGATAACAGCAGATCCAGCTGGGTAATTAGGCTTTGAACCACTTCATCCTGAGGATGTTGCAAGGAAACATCCATCACAGCTGATTTCCTTAGATCCTGTTGGTGAATTAAGAGAGGAAGGAGCTTGTGTCTCTTCTACCTTGACCTAACTTTCTTTTTTTAGCAAGAGACCATTGCATTCAGCCTAAGGCATCTAATTTCAGGCCTTCACAACTGCTCCATGCATCCTGCAAGCAATCTAGTAGGTGCCAGCATTGCCACAGGCAGTAGATGCCAGGCCCCAGGTCCCTGGTGCTGCTAGTCCTTGGGATGCCTGGCATCCGGATAGATCTGCTGATGCACGAGCTTGACATCTGCTCTCTATTAAAGGTCAGGAACATAATCTGCGTGGGCCCACTGTGAAGAAACTGCCAGCGACTTTCAATCCGGGGCAGCAGCTCTGGGGCCATGTTCATGAGCAACATTTGGTATAGGATTATAAAGGACTATAGGATTATAAAGGACTATATCCCCTTTCTTAAAAAAGCTCTTGACTTAGTCAGCAACATACATTCACTCCTACAGATTTGCAACAGTCTGAATGAAGTCAGAGTGGCTCATGAGAGCTGATGTCCTTACACTAGCAAACAAACTAAGCATGTCATCAATGGGCCTTAATTTCATAATATCCTAGTTTTCTTTTGCCCTAGAAAGAAAGAGGTGCTTTTATTCCATGTTAATTTAGATTACATCTAATGCTGGACAATTAAAGTTGATGTAGGTCAGAGTTTCCCTTTGGGCAGTGACACACAGACTGCCAAGGAGAAACCCGGTCCCGAGGCACCGACGCTGAAGTAGGAGCAAGGAGACACGTCCTGGTGATGTAACTAGTCTTATAGGAATAAGGCAGATTGCTTTTTCAAAGGAAGAAACCATCCTGTCCTACAAAGATATCTCCAACCTCCACCTTTCCTTGCCCTGCTCTCTCCAATACTCCACCTCCACCATCACCTCCTGTAGATACTCTTCTATTTTGTACTACAAGAGATAGCAGGTTGACTTAGATTCATCACCCCTTCCATATCCCCCACACAGAAGGAGAATTTATACCATATGTGCATGGGTGTATATAGAGAGACAAAAATATGAATGGCAGATAAAATTTTCCTGGCCTTTTCGTGGTCAGCAACTTGTTTTGAGCAGCCTGGTTGAAAGTGTTGAATGACTGCTGATCCAAACCCTAATTTAGTCAAAAACAAACTACATCTGCATCATTAAGTGCTTTGCAAAAAGTCACAGCAGCGAAGAGCAGCAAAGAGCCAGGCTCTGTGCACGTCATGCAGGCTGGGCGCCTGCCACGGTACCTAAAAATGCACATTTTGCCTCATTGTGGGACAAGGGAGCATCGATTTGCCGTGATGGGAGGTCACCAAAAGAGAGAAACTCTGAAGGAGGGCAATGAGCTAGAAGAGTTATTGGCTTATTTTCCAATTAATCGATCTCATGGATGAAAATAAATCTCAGTAGCAAAGGTAGGGAAGAGCATTGCAGAAACTGAGATTATTTTCCTGTTCGTATTGAAGAAGTGCTAAAAAATGAACTCATTAGAGGCCTCCGCATTGTACATAAACTGATCAAAGTTCTCGTGCATATTGAGCTAATCTGTCAAGCACAGGTCCAGAGTTAATCCATCGCGTGAAGGGCCAGCTTTGCAACGCGCCGAGACAACCATTGCAGAGCAAAGCCCTGCAGAGACGTCAAACACCAAATCCCTTTGAAAGCAGCTGAAAGCAGAGTCTCTCTACCTTGCTGAGGGCGGCACATCAGCTTTGCTAATCCATTACTGAAAGTAACATCTTTTGAAGCCAAATTATAAATTAGTATAATACAATAATTTATTGTCTTATTATCAAAAGAAATAGCAGAAAAAAACATCAGTTTTGAAAGGGCTTTTTTTTTTTCCTCTTGTGCACCTGCCAATCCTGCAAAAATGCAATTTCCCTTGTGGGAACTCTATTATATTGTGAAAATACTATTGTACAGTATGGATTGGCTACTTGTCTGTGAATTGTATCTTGATTTTTGGGTAACATACAGTCATTTCACACAAACAACAGTCTCTAGTGATGAATCAAATGCATAAAAAACACTTCTCCTGTCCAGCCCCTCAACACTACTGCACCCTGTTACTTAATGCTCGGGAGGTTAGTTATCAAAACAAAGCCCAACACAGTGGTATTACAGTGCCTAGCTGCTCCTGCAGGGGAAGCTATCAATCAGGAATTTGGATTTGGAATAATCCAAACTGACATGCCAAATCACAACATTGCCCATAAATATTAGGCTCAGAAGGAGCTTTTAAGGCCAGAAGAGTTTCTTTGCTAAGCATTTCTCTTTATTTCCGATCTGCTTTCCTTTGCAAGAGGAATGTGAAGTTCACTTACAGAAAGTCTGTGTCTTGGGGCACTCGGCAATGAACGGCTTGGCTTTCCCTCTGGAAGTGCTGCTGTTGCTGTAAGAAATGGACATATAGCGGGGTCGTTACCAGCAGTTCCTTTTGCTGTAATTTCTGAAATGGAGCTTATCATGTTTCAGAGAATAATTGATTTTTTAAAGCAGCTTTCCTGTAGCTATACAGCTCATTTTATTCTGCCATTATTTCTTTTCTTCTCCCCCTCCCTTTTTTTTTTTTTTTTTCTCTCTCAGATGCTTAATTACCTTTTGCAATAGTACATACAATCAAATCACACAGCTGCTACACAGGTAGTTTCCTGGCATCCATTAGCATTTACAGAAAAAAATAAAAAACCTTTCATAATTTTTTCACAGAGACTCTGTTTTCTTTCCTGTTAGCATATTATCAAAATTGTGCTTTTCATGCAAGTTGATAAAACACAGCTGAATCTCAGTTTTATTGCTGACGTCAAAAAATATGGACCCAGGATTTAAGCTTTGTCCGTATTAACACCCTGCTGCGATTACGCATCGCGTGTTACTCCCTGCTATAACGTGTATAATACTGCTCCGAAGCCCCTGGGAGAAGAAGAAAGCTCAAAGTGACTAGATTTAATCTCCAGAGATTAAAAACATAATTTTAAAAGTTCACCTGGGGTCGGTTTCTAATGTTGTGGAAACGTCACCTGCGCAATTGACTCTGTCTCACGTCAATGTGAATATTCCCGTGAAGGAAGGGTTTATTCCGGCAAAGCTGCATCACTGCTCTCTGGGCAACATTTACCTTTAAAATGGCCTTTAAAAGGGATTTCTGATCTGGCCTGTCCGCGGAAAATCCCACTCTCTGTCTATGGAAATAGATGTCACAGGTGGGTTTAGGCTAAAACTATTTGCCTAGTTTTCCTTTCTGCCTTAAACAGATGAAGTAAAAAAGAAAAGAAGAAAACCCTTCTTTTTCAACAGCAGCACGGATTTCATAGCATGCAACTTCTCCTGGAATCCCTCTCTTTAAGTAAACAAATTTCGATGCAAAAGGAAGAAAATATTCACAACAATATCAGGAAATACTTAAAGAAAATACTATGCCTGTTTTTTCAGATTCTGTTAAAATAATACAAAAGCATGGGACATGAACCTGTCCCAGCAGCCTCCTCAGAGCTGCAAAAATATTAAAGACAACATAAGGCTTGGATTCATCATTCACTTCCTGTGTTAGGCTTCTCCACTCATCTCATTCATCATCTGCTTTTCAAAAACTAACGTTGAGGACAACACCTTTTTGAGCTTGCATCACTCAGCAAAGGCGAACGTTTAATGTCAGACTAGCATAGGCACCAGCTTGTAATATAGTTTTCAAGGGCTTTTTTGAAGTTTCATACCTTGGGTGGAGGAGGCATTAGCAAATAGGAGAAGATCATTGGGACTGGAGTATAAAATTTAACGTTTCAAACAGCTTGGCATGGCACTGCATCTAAACTATATTGCCATATTTCCCATACACATCACCATGCATTACAGACATACCATCAGGTAACCAAAAAAAAAATAATTCTAGAGGAAAGCAAGATTATGAGTTTACAGGCATATATGTATACAAATATCCATTATAGCATAGCAATCACATATTAATAGCCATCGGTGAACGTCTCTGCAGGGGCCTTTCTAATGAATCGAGTATAGAGCTGTCCCTTGTGAGCCAAATCTGGAGAACAAGGACTCAGATTTAGAGGAAGTCATGCTGCAAAACCTTCAAAGGAAAACAAAGTCGATGACTTAAATCCCCCCAGACTACTAGGGGAAGATTTTTGGTCATATTTCTGACATCAGTTCTATTGTTTCTCCTGATAATGCACTGACCTAGATCTGTTGGTGTAATTTTTCAGCTTCTGATACTGATATTATTGCTTTTAGACAGTGGTTTCAGGGCCCTTTTGAGATGAGTTCTTCAAAGCTGTAGCTTAATCCATTCTTTATTAGCTTCTGTAAAGTGATTACTTCTTTGGGGCTGGATGGAAGTACTTAAAGGAAATGAGCATCCTGTTACCAAACACCACTGTTCCACTTCGAGGGAATTTGCAGGATTTTTAATGCTTTAACGCTGAATGATAGGGATATAAGACAAGAGAAGACACTAACAGAAAGTTTCAGATGGTAAATGTGTTGACACTACGACATTTTTTAACGAAATCCCCAACGCTGACAGGTGCTCAGGGACTGATGGCCTGTGACGGGCACACTTGAGGTCACTGGAGCCGATGCTGCTGTTGAGATGTCATTTTATTTCTCGGTTCAAAATGAAAAATTGCTCTCTGCAGGTAATTTATTAGACTCCAGCTGCAAGGAGGGGCTAGGGGAAAGCCACGTTGCTGTGGATTGCCATTGCAGTGCCCATTGAATACTGCACGAGAAAGGTGCAGACAGCTAGGTATCCTTCAGCCCCTAATTAGAAAGTATCCATGATTAGTGCTAGTCTAGGACTGTTGCAAGCAGGATTTCCTTGAACAAGACCTACAGAAAATAAGAATTCAGTTTGAAGGCAATGGATCTGGGCATAAAATGAGAAGAAAGAAAAGTGACCCCCTTTTCCGTGCTGCTCCCATAAGCAGCAATTTGGGCAGCCTCAGTTTCTCTCTTTAGGATACCATCACACACCCTCAAAATGCCATAGTCCCTCTGAGTGGCCTCCATGCAGTATAAAAATAAACAAATAAAAAACCAACAATAATCTCTTTTTTGGAGTAGTAACCCAGCTTTAGTTACCCCTGGCTTTGGGTGTGCATGGCATGATGCAGTAAGTGCAAGAGAGCTGCTCAAGCTCCTTCCTATTTGCACGCTCTGCTAGCTGAAAAATCTTGCATTAAGATCCTCGAATGCAAAAGTGTTGTCATATCACTACAAATACAGTCCAACATCATTGCTTCTAATTTAACTGCAAAAAAAAGTTGTGTTTTGGAGAAAAAATTGGTAAAAGTTTTTGTATTGTAGGAAGACGCCAAAAAAAAAGTCAGAGTATGGCGCTGCTGAAAATCAGATGTGGGGACTAAAATTTGGGAACAGGCAATGCAAAAACTGCACTGTTTTACTGTGCGTCAGCTTTCAGAAAGGAGGATGGGCAAAAGGAGCCCAGGTTGTTTTGACAATTACAGCAGTTCCCTAATAAATGCAGTCAGCTGGGTTTCAGAGCGTGCCACAAACTTTAGAGGTTATTGTCTGCAGATTGAAATCTCTTTATAATGAAAACAAATTGAATTTCTGATGCTGTCAACGTACCTCGAGCCTTTCGGAGATTTTTTGCCGAAGCTTAGTGGAGGCATGTAATGTAGAAAGAAAAAAACCCACTCTGGTTGGGAAGAAATTAACAGAAAATAGGAGTTAGAGGGAGTGACAACTCATCCCACCTTGATTTATAAATTTATAAGAAAGAGTAGGATATATATTTTGCAGGAGATACTTGCACTTTCATCAGGCATTGTTTTCTTTTTTACTTCTTTCCCCATCTACTTGTCCTGTAAATCCTAATTCAGTTTCAGCTGATCTTGGCCCCTACTAGAAGTAAACAAGAATTAACCTTGGATGGGAAGCATAAACCTCCAAACCTTGGGGCATAAACCTTGCCAAAGCTGGAGAGCTTCTCTGACCCCCATGAATTCCTCCCCAAAGCTGGTAGCTGCCGTGCTGGGCTTAACTCTTTACCCACCTAGCTCAGAACGGCGCGGGCCAACAGAGGCACCTCTTTACACTTTAGAGGGATCGCCTTAAAGGTCTCCTAAATCCTCAGGGTTGGTTCCCTACTGTTACCCACAGTAGGCCAGATTCTTCGAACTGAATAGGAACACTATTCAGACTAAGAGTAAACAGAAATTACATGTTATTAAATACATCTAAATTACCAGTCACAGCTGTTTTTAAGAAGGCTTATGCTATATGAAATAGTGGAAAACACTAGTTAACAGCTCAGGGCAGGGAAACCAGATCACCTGAAGGGATCACCTTCTCTGAGCTATTTACTCAGCATGAACCCAGAGGAAATGTGGTTTTTTCTTTGAAATCAGTGACATCTTTTGCCACGTCATATTGATGCACTGTTCCATCTTTCTAGAAATAAATAAATAAATAAATAAATCTTACTGAAAGTCTATCTAGCACTTTTGATAGGATCAGAGCAATTCCTCAAGTTCATTTCTATTGAGAGAAAGGCCAATTACCATTTCTTCTATTTTATATAAAACAGTCCATTTGCCTAAAGCAAACAGCGGTCATTTATCAGTGGAGGAAATGGTCCTTAGGTCACAGCTCGAAACTGCAGGACCTCTGTCTTGCTCTGCCCAGCACCTGGTTTGAGCTGGTCCAGTCTCTTCTTCACCTCTTGCAACTGGTAAAAGGGCTGGAGAAGGGCTGGATTTTTCATTCATTTGGAAATATCTTTGCTCTGAAATACTTTGATCCTCACAAAAGCCCTGAGGGTACCAGAGTCAATATCACAATCAAACACGGCCCAACCCACAATATTGAATTTAAATGTCCTTTTAATACTACCTTGGCTACTGAGAAATATCGCAGGGGCTGCAGAGAGGTGTAAAATGACGCTCGAGCCCTGTTTACTCCACAACTTAGCACGGCTGCAACCCAGGGGAAGAGTTTCCAGACACGCAGGCACTTCTTTATTTCCCTCTCTGAATTTTCTTTAAAGGAAGGCTGCCCAAGGACAGGGTGGATTTTACACAGTTCAGTATCTATTCAGAAAGGATGAAGAACACAATGTCCCAGTACTATAAACACACATTATATCATACTTTATTTGCAGGTGACTCATATATAGTATCACCAAGATACACAGAGTCAAGGGGCACAGGTATTTGCATTTCACCCCACAGTTTCTTTAGGAAAAACCCTCAGGTCAGATACACCTTTCCTATACTCCACTTGCAGGACATAACATAACCATAAATCCACTTCAGCCACAGATCCAGAGCCTGACTTTGTTGTATGACCAGACCAGCATAAAGTAAGTGCAGCCTCCCATCAAACGTGGCCACTGATTTCCCACTTTCCACTCCCTATTTCCCATTTCTCCAGCAGAGGTAAACATTAGCTAGAGTAATCTTCATTACTTGATGGGCATTAATAGTATTTAATACTCTGTTTAATTCACAACATCCATTTAATTGATAGGCTTGGCAAAATTATTTGCCATATACATTATTCAAGGATGGATTGATTAAATTTGATTCAACACAGGAGTTGTTAAATAAGCCCATGCCCTAGTCACCCCATGGGGAATGACATGATTGTTGGCTACCGACTAACATAACATGATGGCTCAGATCATTCAAGTCCTTCCAGGTTGCCATCCTCATCGTCACCGAAAGCCGGTTCCCCTGCTGTCATTAGGAACCCTCTTCACATCTGCTTGCAGAACCACCACTTACTAAAGTCAGCCCAGCACCTGAGCTTTCTCAGGGACTCCCTTTATTGAATTTACAGTATTTGCTCAGGTGCTTTCAAACTGGTTTTGGTGTCACTGAGCACCTTCAGTTTGCAGGTACCTCACAGAGAATTATTTTTAGATCCTATTCAATAGCTCTGCTGTACAATGTCAACAGGATGAAATGTATTCTGCTCAGCTAGGCTGTCTAAGAGCTGCAAACACAGGTATGTAAGCTGCTTTACAGAAGCTGTTTTAAATGTATAGCTGCTTTACAGAGACACTAACCGTGTAAACCGGACCGGTGTGTAGGGCTGGTAAGAATACTGCTTTACTAATCTGCTTGACTTCCATGACATATAGAATAGTAGCAACTGTTGTGAAGGGCAAAAGCTGTTGTGAAACGAAAAGCAATAATATAATTTGAGGTCACTTAAATAAGGGGAAGAATATAAGTAACTAATCACCTTGACATTTTTTAGGAGGTTACAAATAAGAGTGATAATGGAAGCTTGCACAATGCAATTTATGTGAATTGTCACCGAACCATTAATAACATTTCACAGGACAGGATCCTGCTCATCTTGATCATAAATCTCAGTGACCCTGGACTTTTCATGAGGACGGATAAAGACTCACTTCTGAAAAATGGGAAAGATGAGCAGTGCTTGGGCACAAGTATAGAATCTGGGTTTTCATTTAGTAGCTTGTTATCATCAAAATCAGCTGCATTATCGACCAAGACAATTTTTCAAGCACTTTTTTTTGTTTTTTTTCTTTTGCCTCTGCAGACCAAATGAAAACCAATAGCTCTAATGTCTATTAAAAACACAATGGCACGAAGAATAATGACCCTTTTTGCTCGAGTGGATTTTGGTGTAGCACGTACACTCCCTTTTCCCTTAAGTAAACTCATACTGATTTCAAGAGTCCGGGGTGTATACATAAATAGCATCTTATTTGAGCTGGCTTGTGAAAAAACAGTGATATCTTTTAATGACAGTACTCCAGCCAAATCTATCATCTACTTACATGTGCATGTGCAGTAAACAAGGGGGAAAGGGTTTCTTTCACTGTTTGGTCTAAGAGGCAAGAGGAGTTTCTCCCCTCTCCCTCATATCAGTCGTATCTATGTGCAAAGCAGAGCCCTGGTGTGATGCTACCAACACCCTGGCGCAGAGAAGCAAAGACGTGCTGGGAGCACTTGGAAATGCTCAGCACTTACACTATAAGAGGTTTTTATTGCTACGTAGTCCAAGCTGTGGTCAATATTCACAGAGGGAGCCAGCTTTTCTCCTTGCTGCGGTGACAAGTGCTGCCGAGCTTCAATCTGACACCCTCTGCTCCCGCGGAGACGTGCGACCCTTGGCCGCCCCGGCTCATTGCTATGCTGTTATTTAAGAGGCATTTGAATTTGAAATCCGAACATTTCTGACACTTCTGCCAGACAAAGACGAAGCCAATGCCACAGAGAGCATCCCTACTGTAAGCAAATTTGTTGCAAATAACTTAAAACAGTCCCTTTGCAGATGTAACTTTGCGTGCAGACAACAGTGACAAATTATAAAAATGTCACGATTCGTATTTAGCTATTACGTGTTAAAACATGCCTTCACACAGCCACCCCTGCAGAGCAGATGTTACAGGCAGCATCCCAGTTAAAATATTGATCCTATTTGCCTGTACATTCCTTCCTACCTCCCTATACTGGCTTTGATGTTCTGCACAGCACTGAACAATATTCACTACAGTAACTGCGTTATTGCACGATGCAAAAAGTCTCCTCAGCTGCAGTATCATTTTCTCCCTAACCATAACAAACTATCAGTGATCAAGGTCTAGGCTGAGATTTCCCCTTACATCCCTTTCCCAACACATCCCAGCAAAGCCAAGTAGACCCAGACTGCCGCCCATCATGTCAACCACAGCGGCGCTGGGAAGATGCCACCAGTTGGCAGCACATGTCATGAGGAGCATCAGGCTGCCCAGGACAGACCACACTAGCAGAGCAAATCCCCAGAGATAAGGGAATAAATGCAAGGATAAAGGATAAATTAAATGTTTATGGTCTAACCATACCTGCAGGTTCTGCCACAGGAGCATCATCCATGGGAGGGCAGATGAACAGGTCTATGGGATAGCCCTGGAAGGGCTCCTACGTACACAGCACAGACTTTCAGCTGTTGTCATGCTGTGCTTTATCCTACCCCGTAAGGAAACCTGCAAGGAAAAGGAAAATATAAAATAAAATGAAATTAAAAATAATAAAGAAAACCAAGCCCAACGCCCAACCCCTTCTGCTTCTTTCACAACCAGAGAAACAAACACTGCATTTAAACATTTCACACAGATGGAGCGGGAAGGCTGGGTAAGAATATGCATTACACATGCTCCTTAGCATACGGTGTGAGCTACCTTACGCTTGAAGAAATGCCCTAAACATCATAGAGAAAGTGTGCACAACATCTCCTCCTTCTGGAAGGAGACAGGAGGGGGGTGATTCAGAGATTACGAGCATGCACTGTCACATGTCTGTTGGCTCCCACAAATCTCTTGCTTCTTTGCATTTCTTTGCCTGTATTTCCATGCATCCTCCAATGATGAAAGTAGAAAGAGCATAATAAGTTTAACATCGAACCAACTTCAAAACCTCTACAGAGCAGAAGTATTAGAATAAATTGTGATGCAGATTATATTGATCTGAGCCCTGCTGCTGAGTAACCAGGACTTCGGGGCCACACCACATGCTTTATATGCCCTTTCGGGTAACTAGGGGTTAGACAAGAAATGAACAGCAACAAAGACTTCCCAAGGCATCTCCAGTCTTGATTACCAGGAAACATCTCTGTAACATCTCAGATTCCCACTTACTAAAATTTATGTGGATCTGAAGATAGGCAAAGTGCTCTTAACAGCACAACATGTCTAAAACTCACCCTCATTCCACCCCCCTGCTGAGCCATGAGTCTTGGGGAGGCAGAAGGGAATTCCAGGAGCATCAGAGCTGTCATAGGGCATCAGACAACACAGGAACTTCTACATGTCATCATTTTCCTGTGTGTTTATAAAACAACCCCAGAGCTCGCCTGGAGCTAAATCATACCAAGACTGATAGTAAGGAAGCATTTGTTTTTTAATCCATGTAAGCAGAAGTACTTCATGTAGGAGAGGGAAACTAGATTTTTTTTCCCCTTTGTGATAAATATTTTCTATGATACTGGCATGGAAGGAAGAACTGCATTGTCATCAGCTGCCTGAAATAAACTATATGCCACATAGGTCTCTTCAAACATTAGTTTGAAGGGTAAGAAAATGCAGGTATTGATAAAAATAAATACAAAAAAAAAAAAAAGATAGTAACTTTAAAATTCAATGCGAGTCAAAAAGGCAGAGGGTACCATGAAAAATGTCTTTAAGGTTAGCTGTATTTAGAAATATTGGATGTTTATAGACTATCGAAACTTACACGAGTAGCAGGCAAGGTCTGCAAAGTATATCAAACATTTTTTTAAAAAAGAGTGTTTAGAAAGGGCTCATCTTGGTCCTCCCTGTCCACCTAGTGTCCTCCTTAACGCCTTGTTTGGAAATGGCAAATAGCCCTTGTTAGGAATCATCCCTACGAACTGGCCCTTCCTATGAGCTCCTGTCACTGGGGATGTGCCGGGCTGGTTCATCCACTTTCAGCCTTCCCAGGTTTGACTTCCAAGTGGGAGGGCCAAAGCCATTCTAGTGCCACTTAGTTAACCTGAAACTCAAATCCTGCGCTCTTATAAGACCTCAAACAGAAAATACATTGGCAGCAAGGATCACAACCTTGTTTTGCTGCAAAATGTCTTGAATGTAAAACATGAGATGCGAGATGATCAGGGTCAGTCAGAGCAGAAAATGAAGAGTTTGCCTTGTTAAAAATATTAGAAGTTAACAGAATTAAAAAGTGGAGACAAAACAAACACTGGAAGGGCAAAATGGAAAGAAGACAGAATATTTCAAGAGACCCATTCAACACTACATATCTTCTCTTTCTTCTAGTTTTATTTAGAGCATTTTCAAAACTATCTCCGGGAAGAGGCTCAGCAGAAATGTTGGGCTTTTAGGATCAATTATTATATTTGAGAAAAAAAACAACAAACAAAAACACTAATGAAAAACATGGCATTAGCACTGAACTATTCATATTCAATTTAAAATGGATTAGAGAGCACTTTGAATGTAAGTGCTTCACTTTAAGTAGCAATGATATTTCAACCATGTATACAGCATATTACATTTCATCTCTTAGTACTTCTTATGAAGGCTTCAGCTCAGATTCTGGGATCTATGCTAGTATTAAAGCTACTTGCCGTAATAAATTAAAGGGTATAAATGTCCTTTTATATTAATTCTTTACACAAAGTCCCCCTCTTTGCCTCTTCAGCAACCTTCAAAAGTATAGCTGTAACCAGAGACAGAAGAGTGTGACAAAGACAGGGAAAAGCGACAAAGACGGGGAAAGAAGAGGAGTGACTACAGTGAACATCTAGATGTCTACAAAAATAATATAATACTAGGGCAAATCAACAGCTAGCAGAAGTGAGAATCCTGTGGCCAAAGGACCACACAACGTGCACGGGCCATGGCCATTTAGAACAAGAGCTCTTTGGAGAAGAGCCCAGCACCTGAGACACAAAGAGCCAACTTTCCGAAATAGATGTGGGCCCCCCGCCGGGCTCTGCAGTGATGGTGAGCAACAAAACAGATATTACCCATACTTCCCTTTTTTCTTTCGTGCTGTAACCATTACGAAGAAATCTCAATGTGCAGTAAATCCAGTAAATGTTTTTTTCTCACAACACAAAACAGACACTCTAGTGAACTTAGTCCAGACTGTACTAATCTCTCTAAACCAATTGCGCCATAAATTCCCATAAAAATTGCACACTGCACATTGATTTTCCTATTCATATCTTACTATATAAAGTTCTTTCTGAAGCCGTACCATATCTATTTCCTCTTTAAATTGTAACAGTCCCTGAAGTTGTAATTTAGCTTTCATAAAGTCGTGTGTACATACACGTGTCTTACATAAAATGTGATTGATTTGAAATGGAGAAAATGGGCATCCAAATTACCACAGTTTATAGACGACAACACCATAGACTCTTTCAGAGAGCAAACCTCATTAATCCTCTCAAAGGCAGCAAATATTGGCTTTGCCAGCCGATAGATGGGCTTCCTTAATCCATCATCATCTCCATTGTGTCTATTGCTACATCTATTGAAGAGCATGTGTGTACCCTTGAAACGACAAGACCACATTAGGTCTGAGACTGGAAGAGCTGCAGCCATCACAGTGCAGTACCGTGTTGCTTTACCACCGTTGGGACAAAAACTGTCTTCATAAAGCTGATTTATCCTATGGACACATCAGCTGAACTAGCACTAGCTCACCAATCACTCTCCCTTTCTCCATGTAATGTGCACCAAGATGTTCTAATCTTAACAAAACCACATTCACCACACTGAGAAAGCAAAATTTGACATTTTGCCAGCTTTTCAAAATGTTACACAATATACAAACGCACAACAAAGTAATTAATGTAAAAAATGAAATGGAAAATATTAGGATTAACAAAAGCTATTTTGGTACATCACTTATTTTCTGACTTTATACTTGCTGAATATTAAAAAATTTGATAATTATGTTAGGTCTCCTTTTAATAATAGTAAATTAGCAAAATTAATATTTTATTGCAATCCAGTCACCAAAAGAAAGAGATGTAAAAAAGTTTTAAAATAATAAGCTTGGAATATAAATGAAAACTAAATTATATTCTGAAAATGGGATTCTGAAATTAAATTTCACATTATCAAATTTGGATTAATAATATTAAGTACCTATATTTCAATGACTTTTGACTGACATTTTTCCATTTGGGCAAGCTCCAAACATCCCAAGAAGTAATTCTGTGATGCAGGTGACTGACTGTCCCAGTCAAGGCATCCCTTTTTGGAGAAAATTGCACGTGGAGTATTACAGAATGGCACAGCGAGAAGTATCATTCTTGTAACAGATTTGTTAAATGGGAGGCTTAATTATTTCATTCTCTAGAGACAATTCCGTCTTTCTGATTAGATATCCCAGTGAAGAAGTCTAAAAAATTATGTTTTATGTTGTTTCAGAAGGTCACGAAAAGGGTTGAAATTATTATGGTTACATCTGAAAATACTTAGTGCAAAAATTGCTTTTTATTTTGGGAAAGAAAATATCAGAGACCTGGAATGGCTTCTCCTGTTCCATTTTCTTTTCTTTCAACTTTTATAAGTGGAATCAAGACCACTTACCTCACACTTTAAACAATTCATCTTTAAAAATGGTTATTCATTCATCTTTCTGTTGAGTTTTCTAAAATATTTGATCATATTTATACAATAAAATCAACTGAAACCATCTTTCCAAAGATTATTCTCCACTCTTATTTGCTAGAACACCACCTGCTTTAAGAATAAATGGTGACAACTGCAGTAAACAGAAACAGCAATCTACTTTGGAGATGGAGAAAGCATGTGCAAAAGCCTGATACATAAAGATAGATTAAAAACAAAGGAAGATATTGAGAAAATGGAAGAACGACTGCACTGAAGCAAAGTGGACTGGCTTCAGTAACTTCCTTTGCTTCCCCCTGCAAAGTTTGTGATTGTAGTGGTAAAACAAACCACTTTGAACAGCCTCTGCCAGCACCTGCTACAGGTGCATTTGGGGAGGTAATGTATGCTAAAGCATACTTAAGAAATGTGCTTACCTTGCTAAGCAGATTTGTTGGGAAAAATCATTTACTCCCTACAAGAACCATAAATATCATCATTAGCATGTAAATCACAGCTACTACCACTGGCAATAATGTCCTTACATCAATGCAATATTTTCGACGCAACTCTGTCTTCCACACAACAATCTACCATCGTGACAGCCCCAATCTCTTATTTAATTTGTTCCTGACCTTCCAGATAATGCTGCCTGTTATGTGCTTGTAGTTGTTCCTTGACTATAATAGAAACATTGTCCTGAAAAATTGCTTTTGACCCTCTTAGAGGTGTGAATATTGAATTCAGGCAGAACTACTCCAAGGTATTTTCCTAGAAGGAATTAGGCTACATACTTCTGTTTATGGATTTCTGCCTTAAAGTGAAATACAATAAAAATAAATAAATAAATAAAGCAACCAAGCAAAGAAAAAACCCTTAACAGCAAGTAGAGTATTCATTTTAAAAGGAAACACTTCTTGGGTATTCTGTTCTTTCATATAATTTCTGTTAAGATACCTTGGTTTCCCTTATGTTAGTCCAGCCAGTGTAATGATACAGAATGATAGGAAATACAATTATTTTATCTTGTAATTATTTTATCTTGTAATTCCTTCCTTAAATCCAACAAAAATGGCTTTAAGGTGATGAAAAATGAAATATGAATTTTCCTTCATTATATTATTTTTACTATAAATAAATACTGGTATTACAACATTTAAAACTTTTAAGTAACATTTTTGAAAAGTTTTAAAAGTCATTATTTTAGCCTGTAGAGAGGATGTGAAGCAGATACTTTGACATCACAAGAGATGAAAAAATAGAAGAATGCAAAAAAAAAAAAAGGTCTCATTCCCATTTCTTTCGATCACTTTTAATTGCCTGCTCTTCTAAGAAAATTTATAACATTTTACTCTTCAAGTATCATAGGGATCAAATTTAAGGAACGGCACCTAAACAAAGTATTCTAGCATAAGATAGGCAGATACTCAAGCATAGGATAGGCACCAAAAAAACAGCAACAAAAATCTACTTGGAAGCATTTTGAGCATTAGGAAAAGGACTGGCTTCATTCCTAACTGGCAGGAAAGCACGACGGTTTTGCAACTTTCAAAGAATCAATGCTAACATGGTTGGAATTCACCAACATATTTTTGTTTTGGCAAAATATCTTGCCCATTTGAAATCTCTTTAAATATCATGTCACAGAAGATCCTATTAAAATCAACTTAAGAAAAAATATCACTGCACTAATTCTTTCCAAAAAGAATAGCCTCTGGACATAATTATCTTCAGATATGAAACACAAATCCTTCTGGTCCTACTTGTAAACACTTTAGTTCTCCATGCCATTGTAATCTTTTAAGACCAGATAAAAAAAAGACAAAGTTTTATAAATCCATTACTTTTTACAAGACTGTACTTGAGCCTCATTTCATTAAGTCTCTATATAATATTAAGCAACTGAAACACATTGTTCACACAAGTGTTATTCATCCATATTTGAAGACACAGACATGCTTAAATCCTTTCCTAAAGACAGGTGCTTTTATGAAATACAGCCCCAGTGTGATTTGCATATATGTAGCACATATGCAGAAAAATAAGTCTAACAAAAGAAAAAATCAAATAAAATGAACTAAAAGGAATGCAGGCAGGAGTCATGTACTTCATGGTTCTTAAAGTTCATCATGTTCATATTTTTCAGGCTTTTTTACACACATCTGGGTCCTGGGAATTTCCGTGACTATTTGACCCAAGATCTGGGGGATCAAATATGATATTGTGTTCACCAACAAAATGTCAAAATGTTGTGTGCCCAGTACCACGACAACGAAACCATTTTCCTTCATGTTATCCTCAGAGATGGATAGAAAATAATGACTTTGATTTTAATGATTTCTAGACCATACAGGTCATCCAAAAATTGATTCTTTAGAACTGCAACTTTCAGAACCTTTAAATATCTTCCTGCCTTGAAATGATTTTTCTTGTAAAGCCATTCTTAAAGTAGAACCAAAAGTACAGGTTCATAACTGAGTGCTGTAAATATAATATCTATAGGAATAATACAAGTTTGAAAGTTACTATGTCACTAGAAATTAATTTCAGTTTTTAGAGTGACTACATTTTTTGGTTTTTCTAAGCTTAATTTTATGGTAACTTTAATCCCAAAAATTCATATCATTCTCTTAAAAACAAAGTCACAAATAAAGTTTAACAACTGCCTAATTCCATATCTTTTACAATAACTGTTACTGCTGTTTCTAATTAATATATTTTATAATTTGTAATGCACCAAGGCATTGCACAGTCTTATTTAAATTAAATCCTGACTTTTTGTGCACACTTAGTTGTCACATAAATGCTTCATGCTCCAAAATGGAGTAAAAACTCTGAAGTATTTCCAGCTAGGACAATTTAGTCAGAGACCTAAGTGTTCAGGACACTAATGCCAGGCTAAAGCCACACTGAGCAGTGGGAGAAAATCAAGTAAAATCAAGTAAAGCAGACCTGCTTTCCAAACCAATTAAGTAGTTCTCATGATTAAGATTAAAGATCCTATTTCCAGGTATTAGAACAGTGTGCTGAATAAAATTGCCAGAATAAAAAAAAAAAATCCTTATTATATTTCACGTGTCTCTGCTCTTCAGCTTCTGTTACTGTACAACTGACAAGTACTGTACTATATAAACACAGATTTTATGATCAGAATTTATGTTTTAAACACCTGATTAAACACCAATTAATAGCCTACACAGCGTTCTTCAATAGCAGAGATTTCTGCTAATGCTATACCAATTACGTGACAAATCAATTAAGTGCAAGAACGCTAGGTTGTGAATATTTCCTGATTAAATGTGCCTGCATTAAGGACGGTAATAGCATACTATGTGCTCCCAGTAAGGCAGAGGAAAAATTAATTTCATCAACGTGGAAGAGAAAAAAAGAAAAAAAAACTTTCTCAAGGGCTGCAGGAAGGGCTGCATGTAGAATCTCACTCAAAATATTTTAATTTTAAGCATAATAAATATGCAGATCTGAAAGTATACTTAGTGAAATTGCTTTGCAGGGAAGGGGCCGGGGATCAGGCTCCACTCGATCCATCAGCACTCCCAACGGGTGCCTCGGTCATGACCGCAGACCAGAAACCCTCTGCTCAACCTATCTGTGATTTCCTCCTCCCAAAAGATCCTCCTCCTCAGGATGAAAAAAAAGAAAGGAAAAAATAAAAGAAAAAGAAAGAAAAAGAAAAAAAACAGGCACTATAGACTAGCTGCATTGATTCAAGCACAATCTATTTAATTAAATCCATGCTAAACACCTTGCAAGCAAGCACTGGGCTGCTTGTTTTTATCTTGTGGCATTTATAGATTATATACTATTTAACAAATAGCGAAGAATACTATTTGGTGAGCCAATGCATCCTCTAAAACCTATTCAGGTTTTTCCTCTTTCAGCAGATCCCAACTTTTGAAATATTTTAAACCTTTTTCTCTATTTCTTTCTCTAATGTACTGGGCTTAAAATATTTGGAGGGGTTTTTTTAAGAGTTTTTTTTGAGTATTTCTTTTTTCCACCTTAAGAACAACATGTGGTCATCAGCAGAGGCTATGTAACTGGAATGTTTTTATGAATATTGTGTGTTTGCACATCAGTTTTGTCTTAAGACAGTTCAAAGCCAGAGAGGACAGAAGGGCTCAGGGCAGAGGACGTCTCTAATCCAGGTTCTGCAGAAGGTCCACATGTTGTACCTATTCTGCGACCTCCCTATTTCCAGCAGTATTATGACAAGACAAATGCTTTCCCAAGTGAGTTGCCTTACATTCAGTCAGATTAAATCTCTCAGTCATTGCAAAGTTGCAGAGGTTTTTGCATTGCACATACTGTAACTCCCTCTTCTTGAACCTCTCTGAGCAGCGCAGGAATTAATAACAAATGGGCACATCGATCCTGGAAGCAGACAGATATAGACAGACTGAAGGAACCAATTTATATCCTGCAGTTTATGCTAATAAGTTTTGATGAAGATCGAATGTGCTTGTAGAGTGACAGCTCAAGAAGAAATTGTCTCAATACCGCAAAATTCTCCAAAACTGCTTCTTAATGTCACCACCTGGATGCTCACCAGGATGGCATGCCAGCGGATGGCCAGGCAGCACGACAGCGAGCCACCTACACGCTACACTGCAGAGCAAACAACTGTTAATAGAATAAGTCCTTTTCCTTTTCTTCTAGAAAGGAAGAACATAATTAAAGATGAGCATTCAGAGGGGAGAAGACATACTTAAACAAAAAGTGATTTCTGCTAATTAAAAGGGAAACAGATTACATTTTCCAGGCCAGTCATAACTGTAATTTAGTCATTTGATATGTCATTTATGGTTCCATGCATAATTCCAAGTTTGTTTTCCCTTGATTATACTCCAGGAGCCCACACTGTCCCAGGAACATGAAACAGTGAAAATTTCATTTCGCTTGTTAACAGCCATCAGCATATAAAATGCCACTGGGACCACTAAAAGAACATTTTTAGGAGGGTCCCTAGAGAGAAAGCATGACCTTTACTGCTGCTCTACTCTCCAGTTTATTGATGTTTCCTTTGCATATTGCCAAGCATGTTTACCCTCATCGGTCATTATTGCTCTCATTTACAGTATCGAGCTGGAAAGCAAATAAGCAAGATGGGCAGGGCTTTAGGGGAATGTAAACCCAGGCTCATTGTATTAAACACAGTACGTTTTTAATATCCTTCATTACCTTGTATTGAGTGTGTAAAACTGACACCTCATTATACTTTACTGCTGATTGCACTCGGGAGTGAAACATTATGCAGAAAGTTTGGACTCAGAAGTATTACATCTGCCAGGCTTCGCCCTTGATTACATTTGCTTTAAAATCATTTTTGCAGTCTTCGGCCTGGCCAACTGAGGCAAGTTCAGCCTGGGTGCGTTGCTTTTTAAATGCACTAGATAGAGGGCGATGCCTCTCCCAAGCCCATGATGAGTCAACACATCTTATCTGTGATTTAACTTGCAACACAGGAAAAAAACTCGAAGTGCAGAAACTTTCACAGCTGGAGGCAAACTATTTGTGTGTGACTGCATAAAAAAGCTACTTTCTTCCTATGGACTGCAACTCCAATTAATTCACGAGCATTTTAACATCAGGCTTTTAGCACATTGCCCATTGACTAAAACAAAACAAAAAAAACCCATAACTCACAGAACCAAAAATCTCACAGAACCAAAAATCTCTCCAACGCAACTTCCAACCTCCTGCGCCTTCCTGAAGGACATACAACCCACAAGTGTCAAGCCCAAGTATCTGCCTGTTTTTCTCTAATTTTGGCCTGCATAATGTGAGTCTCTGTCTTTTATCCTCTTTACCAAACAACCCACTTAATACTTCCTAAAATATTACCAAAGCTCCCTCAAATTCTTAGCTCTCCAAGAAAACAATTGAGGTAGTATCATCCCATGCCTGAAAGCATTAAAAGTTTGACACTTAGCATGAAAAAAGGCTTATTCACTCCTCTTGTGCCACCTTTCTCTTCCTCCTAAAGTATTTTATGCTGGACAATATACATGTTATATTGTCCAAAATCAATATATATGTTATATTGTCCAGCTCTTTTTTCATAGTTTTCCTTAGAAACGTATTTCAGTGTCTAAGGTGTGACCATCCTGTGTGTGATGTTACTTATTTCTAAATCAAGCTGGATTTTATTTATTTATTTATTTATTTACTTAGGAAGAGTAGAAATAGTCAAAACACTGATTAGAACAACTCCCTAACTTTCACTATCCCATCTCAGAACTTCAAAAATTGATAACAGTTTGATTTACCTGTTAAAAATCCTTCCAGCATCGAGCTTGCCAAGCACCAGTCACGGAGGGCAATTTGTTTCTCAGAAATATCTGCTATTAAACCATGGGTCAACCTGATGCCCACATCATGATGGGGCTCGATCCAGCAGGTTCAGACACTTTCATGGACACAAAGTCAATCTGGAATGGAAAGTATGACAGTAAATAGCCAAAAATTCATCAGAGGCAGCAAAAGACCTTCTGAAAGTTGTTGCCATTCCAGGAGAGGTAAGATAGGAGCATTCAAACCAGGCATTAGGGGTTAGTTTATGAACGGAGCATGGCAATTTAATTGCTAAAAATTTTGTATCGGTATTAACCAATGAGGAAAAGCTGAGTTAACTGTCCTATTTTATATTTCAGAAACACATGTCGTAAGGAAAGCAAATGCATATTAAGAGGAGATTTAATTTCAGAAGTTCCAAATTTCTCACAGAACTGAATTTAAGCTTTGTTTTTTCCCACAACTTATATGCTTACGCCACCAAAGGAGACAGAAAATATGCTAATTTATTTTCTGTCTGCATCTTTAGTCACAGTAACCTCACACACTTTTTATTGGAGGAAAATTTCCTTAGGTCTCCTTGAAAGAGAGATCAAGGCAAGCTTTAAATTGCGCGCTCTGGATTTTTCTTATTTTTGGGAACTTCGTCAACATCAAATAAAGTTTCCAATAAAATGCAAAGATGGTCCAGTCTTCCTGTGGTCCAGCTTCAGCTTCCTTGGCCTTTAAGGGGCTTTGGCTCTCTGGGGGCAGAGGTTGGTAACTCCTGCTTTAATTTTGAAGGCATCGCTAAGCGAGCCGCAAAGTGAACCATGAGTGCTCATTCTTTGAATTCAAGATTTCACGGCTTGTTTTCAAGGTAGAAAGTATTTATTTGCAAGATGAATAATCAGCTTTTCAACCTTGTTTTCTTCTGACACACTTAAAGACTTCGCTGAATTAACTTCAAACTGTCAAAAATGTCCTGAAAAAGAAAAAAAAAGAAAAAAAAAAAACCACTCTTGGTGTCAACAACATGCATTAAGTGTTCAATAAAGATGGAATTTACTATGCTATTTTGGAAGATATTTTTAAAAAATAGGTTGGTAAAAGGTACTTTCAACATTTATGAAAAGCAGCTTATGTCATAGCACCAGAAAATATATACCGGCTTATTTAAACTAAATCCTTAGAGGAAAAAATACACATATTTATGAGCACACAGTGACCTAGCCTTTTCATTAACATAATAATAACTTTCTTTTTTAATTTAAGAAAAAACAACTGAAGGCAATATCCGTAGGTAGAAAACACTTTTTGTTGTTGTTTTTAGAGACTGAAAAAAAAGAAAAATTGAAGGTCCAAGTGGCATTAAAGCAAATTTGAGCATCACATCCTCATCCTTCATGCACAGAAACTCATGCACAAGCATATGTATTTACATATGTATAAATACATATATAGATATAAAAATTGGACATTTTACCTAACTTAGTCTAACATTTAACCACATTCTTTTATAGAATGAAATTACACACTCCAATGTGGTTTCGTACTTCAGCGACTCCAATTTATTTTGCAGGTCCTTTGTCCGCCCTTCGTTCGGTTCGCGCTGAGACGCGTCGCCTCTCCAGGACCGTCCCCGGTTTGCCGGGTGCCGCTCGCCGGCGAGCCGAGGATGCCGTGAGGACGCTTCGTTAGCAAGCCGCCACGCGAGGGGTGACACTTAACTCTGCATGAAATGAGATAAAGCCACAAAGCTGCGGAGCTGGGATGAAGGATGAAATAAGCTGTGTACCAGGTGGCACCCATCTCAAACTGGCATGTGAGAAGCAGCTCAGCAGCACCCACGTCCAGGGAGGAAGCTCCAGCAGCTGAGAAACATGGCTTGGTTCTCACTCCTGGGCTCCCAGCACACACACCATGTTTATTTTGCTAGAGTTATTTTAAAACAAAGTTCTCAGCTATCTAAAATATTCCGTTTCTGTTAAAATCCGGCTAAAATCCAAACACACTGCCTTGGTTTTAATGATGCTTTCCCTATATTTCAAGGAAAATCCACTGCAGTATGGACCAGTTGAACACCACCAACCCTAGGTTAATACAAGCAAACTTTCAAGTACAGTCAAGCAGCCTGAGGGTGTCATGGACCAACCACCATGGTGCCCGTCACTGTCCACATGAACTGTAGCCCAGAACTTGGAGGTACCCAAGCCTTTGATGATGAAGATAGAAGTTTCTACAGTGTTTATAAAGTCAACTAGCAATTCTACCACACGTCAACTTTCCCTAATATAAATTAGTCTAATTTTTTCAGAAAGATTTGTGGAGATAGAAGTTCAGCAATATTTATATGTTTGGTTAAACCTGAACAAAAAGATAAGGTTCCAAGCTTGGTCATAGCCAGCTCAGTCTCCTGAGCACATGTTTAGTATATTGGCACTTAGAAGAGATGTCAGAACCTCCTCTTGAACCTCCCCTCTTGAAATATTTCCTCCACAAAACTCAATTGTCCCAAATTTTAGGAAAAAAAGAAGTGCAATCTGATCAACAGGTCAAGATCTATTTGCCATTTTGCCGCAGAACCACACATTTTGGAGTCTGGAAATTATTAAACTACTACAACGATTACTCATTTCCTACACTGTGCATATGATGCTGGCAGCTCCGCGAGAAGGGGGGAAACCTCTACAGCAGCAAAGAGATCTTGTAGTATAATTACCGTTGTTCAAACGCCTCGAATACAGCATTAGTCACAAATTAACCTGATAGCCCAAAGTTTTAATGACCTTTTACCTTGTGTGGCAATAAATCTCACAGCAGCCCTTTCTAGTTTCAGTAATTAAAGGCATTCAAAAGTTTTAGCTAGAAAGCACACTCGTGGCACACAACCCCATGAAGGCAGACGTAGCTTCAAGAGCTGTTTCCTCCCCCTCTGCAGAGCTCCCACTGTGTCAGGAAATTGCAGCACGTCCATCGTTCAGCTTGGCTCAGCAACAAAGGATTCCCACCTACTCACGCCTCGCTTCTCATACCTTTATTTTTAAATCTGGATGCCTCTATGGAAAAAAAAAAAAAAAACACAGAAGAAGAATTATACTGCTAAGAATATGTGCCAGGATTAAATGGGAACAGAGAATTGGAAGAATGTTCCAAGTTCAAGGAAGCCGAAAAGCCATAACGGGCCATATCTTCACATGAAGAGCAGAAGCATCTGAGTGCTCCTGTATTTTTTTTCCTCTAGGAAAAACACTTCTGTAATTAGTTTTTAAGGATAATTTGTTATGCCTGCTGGTTTGTTTTCTTCATTAAGATATTGATTGCTTTCCATATCAAGATCCATGTGCAAGTTTAACTGTAAACCTCTCTCTTGGAGGTGCCAATGAAACTGTGTGAGGGAACAGGTTTTAAAGATGCTGAAGACATGAAAAATAAAGGCAGAATTTTCAAATTCTAATTCTTGAGAAATACATTGATTTCAAGGGATTTATGACTATCGTGCCCTCGCAAATCAAAATATTAGTATAGAATTTATGCCTTAAACCACTAATTCAAATGAGTAAATATGCAAAGGATTGACAAAGAATTTTACTACCCGAGAAGATAATTGACTTATTTTAATAGTTTAAACTGTAAATCAAGGGGTACTTTCACACATAAAGTAAAAATAAAACATACCTATATTAAAGAAACACTCACCACACAAAGGCCAAGGAAGGCATAAACAGTTGTTCTTTTCTGTACGTGCTTGAATCAGGGTTCACTGCAGGGAAATTTAATGTGCTGCAAAAAGTCCTAGAGTCAGAAACTTCTGTTTCCAGAGACAGAGCTGCAATACATGCATTCTGCTTTCCATAGCTTTCCACCTTTCAAAATTAGTCTGTGCTTTAAATAACAATTCTACAACCTCTCCATACATAATTAAACTGCATTCATTATAAGATTATTAGCCTATTAAAGCCATCAACCTCTCACTGATAAATAATCAGTCTAACTATGTGCACTTGCCTCTTGGTTACAATTAAGTAACGATAGATACTTCATTACCACGTGCCAGCATCTTTGCAGCTAGTGCAGCTTGGCTAATGATGATATCCTCTTGCTGGTTTGGAGTAATAACTCATATTAACAAATATGAGGCAAAAGGGCATTTGGCCCTAACTCAGAAATATGGCCATTTTTCATCCATTTTAGAAAACTGGGTGATAAGTCTTACCCCAGGCTGGCAGAAACCTAAGACTTCCCTTGCAGAGAGGAAAAACACTGAACCTGGGAAGCCAAATTGCCCTATGCCAGCCAGAGGGGAAGGAAAATTTACTATGCACAAAATTCTCCTTGGGCCGATTGAGGTTTTGCAACCTAGGCTTTATATAAATAAATGAAAACACGGAGATTTTTTTTCCATGTTTAAAGGCAACAGCAGAATGCTGGAAATCACATGATATTCCTTTTGATCCGAATGTCAGGCAGATCAGACAATAGTTCATACAACTGGCCACACCAATTCATAATCTCTCTCCCAGAGAGAAGTCATATAAAAGTACATGGCAAAAGGAACTCATTTGCATGTATTTCTCATCTTCTGAGCTTCTTACTCTGTATGAAATCAGAAATGTAAAGTTAACCTCAAAGTATTTTTAAGCCTGGGTTTGTATCCTCATCTGTCTTGGCACTATTGACGTGGGAAACCCTTGACACTCTCAACATTGATCGAAAGAGGTCCATGAGAGACCTCTTGAGCTCCAAGAGGTAGAAAAGAGCACATCACTTGAATCCTACTTAGACCATACTCTGCCGCTGCGAGTGGGATTTAGACGGGTCCAAGCTTTGCAATCCCAGCCATGAGCACATTCGAGTGGGATCTGGCCAAGAAGATGTCAAGAGGACCTCCAAGCGGAGCACACAAAGCTTGGCGAGGTTGGTGGGACCCACCAAGCATCGAGCAGCTGCCACTCATACAGTTATCTCAATGACAGGATTTCCTTCAGCATCTTCACAGCTATAAACCACAGCTCCTAGGAGAAGAAAAAGTAAACCAAAATAAATCCATAAGCCCCCGAGTCGGTGATTTAGCAGCTGTGCAGTTTATGTGCTCTGGAGAAGGACGAGGAGGACATCCCTGCAGTAAAGTCAGAGATGTTCCCATAAATCCTGGGGATGAAAGATGCTGCTGCCGTGC
The DNA here is from genome assembly GCA_003342815.1 of Eudromia elegans. Classification (NCBI taxonomy): domain Eukaryota; kingdom Metazoa; phylum Chordata; class Aves; order Tinamiformes; family Tinamidae; genus Eudromia; species Eudromia elegans. Next base: position 4,291,620 of record PTEX01000002.1, on the reverse strand, counting down.
CCTGCGTCATGCCGTTCTGTTCCGGGACCCTTCCAAAGGGTTTTGGCTCCTCAGGCTTTAAAGCCCATGCTCATTTGAGGCAAGCCCCCCCCAAAGATTTAAGGTAATACAGTAATTCTCAATCAAATGAAGAAGGAAAGAAGCAAAAAGTTATATTCACCTGTATCTTCTTGCTATGCTACTCTTTTCTGTTTCATTCCTGTTTCACTATGGTAACACTTCAGCCAGCAAGTCGAGGGTTTTTTAGGAATATATATATCTCAACATGAATTTTTCTGTGTTTTTGCCTACTACACTACTTTTAGAGCTTGCATAGAAGTATGTGTTTTGTTTGTAAGCTGCTTTTCTTCTAAATCACTGGAAAGCTGTAGTGAAACCCAGAGCATCAGCATCTGTTTCCCAAATTCGAAAATAGTTATCAGTTTCCATGTCACATTAGAAACACAGGGGAAAGAGTTGCACAACACAGCGGGAAACCTATAAAACATTTCCCTAACCTCTTTTTGGGATACTGTTGCCAGGTAAACTGGAGTAAACTACGGTAGCATCTGGCAAACGTTAAAAACAGGGATTGATCACTAACACACAAATGTGCATCCTGAACAAGCTGGAGAAGAAAAACTATTTCTCTATTTTTAATATATGAAGGAGTGAATACAGGGCAAAAATATCTAGGGATAAAAGCAA